>VXBB01015084.1:0-71460 GCA_013399915.1 Illadopsis cleaveri
AAAAGAGTTGTTCTACAAGAGCAAATGCTGCAGGGAAGAGAAGAGTGGGAATATGTGAAAGAAACAGCCCTGCAGACACCAAAATCAGTGAGAAAGGAGGGGAAGGAAGGGAAGAAGGTGCTCCAGGCATGGAAGGGACCAACACTGGAGCAGATCAGGAAAAACTGGAGCCCATAGGAATAATTCATATTGGAAAAGTTCATAGAGGACTGCCTCCCATGGGAAGAGCCACATGCTAGGGCAGGGGAAGAGTGTGAGGAGTCCTCCCCATGAGAAAGAATGGGCAGCAAAGACACTGAGGCATGAACTGACTGCCTCCCCTGCTCCCCTGCCCCACTGTGGGGGAAGAACTGAGAGAGAACTGGGAATGAAGTTGAGGAAGACGGATTGAAATTGGGAATGAAATGAGGAAGAACGGAGGGTAGGGGTAAGGTTTTAAGATGTGGTTTTATTTCTCATTATCCTACTCTGATTTGATTGGTGATAAAATCAAATAATTTCATCAAGTCAGTTTTGCCCTTGATGGTAACCGGTGAGTGATCTCTCCCTATCTTGACCCATGAGCCTTTTTTCTTCCCTGCTCAGCTGAGGAAGGGAAATGGCAGAGCGGCTTTGGTGGGCACATAGCACCCAGTCAGGGTCAGCCCACCACACTGCATTTAAAACAGTTTTTCTTTTCATCAGTACAAGACTATTCTTTTAGAAAGCACAGATTTCTTCTGCATAAAATTTCTGACTTCCCAGAGGAAAATATATGCATGGGTGAAGAGAAATTTAGGTTTAGAACACCATATAATCAAGTAAAGGGGAGAGAACTCAGTGAAGTCTACTAAATAGTGATAACAGCTCTTTCTCCCTTTCATTTCAAAGATTTGCTAAAGCAAATGCAAATTTGATAGAGAAATGTAGGAAAAGAAAATTAACTGGAAATCAGGAGAGAAATGGAGTGGGGGTATTACCTTTCATTTGATTTTCCATATGCAGAACTCATGTAAATTCTCAAGAGATATAAGGTGTCTTCAGTTTGAGTCTCCTGATGCAATGTATCAGGTCAAAAATCTCTTCTTCCCTATGTGGTAGCTACAGTCATCCAACAAAATAATTATGGAGAAAATTATTACAGCAGTAATAAGACAGGCAGAATGTCTTTATATCTGTAGTTTCCCTCTTGAGGAAGCTCAATTCATATATAAATGAAAAAGTCCTGTCATCAGCTACATGGATATTCACTGCTCTGATGTTGAAGAAGCTTGACTCAGCACATGCACCTTCACTGCTTCTTGCTTGTGGCTCAAACTCTGAGCACCAATATCCACACATTTGAGGTATGTCCTTGGAATGTCCTTCATTTTGAACAATGAAGTGAAAAGTCCTGCCTGTAACCTCCTCTCATGCCACCTGCTCCGCATACATCACTTCCTTACTTGACTCCATGTCAAGGTCTGTGTTCTTGAGCATGCTTCAAGAATGTCTTATATCATTATTGTCGGTTCACAGAGATCTTCTCATTATTAGGTGGATGCCATCTTCTGGTAGACCTACCTCATCTTCACCTAATGAAGTGTCACGATCAAATAAAAAAGCTTTCTAAAGATGTCACTTATCTCACCCCTGCAGCAGTACAGGCTGGGCATAATAAAATAAATGTCAATTTTAAATGAGTTTCAAAAAATTAAACATTGTCGCTGTAGTTCTTCTAGTGGTGTGACTGCATTGTGATCCATGTCAATTGAATGCTCATGGAAGATTGTGAAATTACAAACTCACAGACTGGACCTTTGTATTTATACCCAGAATGGACAAAGTATGTTGCTGAGAATCACATGCATATTTTCATTTTTTCACTACAGGCTTAGACAAGCCATTCAAGGCAAGAAAGTGAAGGTAAGTAATGTCCCATTTATATATATATTGAGCCTTTTGCCTGTGTAGTAGACTGAAGTGTGGTCACTAAAAAGCAGATACAGAACTGTAGCAATGTTCTCTCATTCTTGACATTAACAGAGGTTAATATGGCAGCTGGGAGGTGAAAAAACATCAGTCTCAGTTTTCATTTGAACAGTCAGATTTGAAAGGCTGTTTTCACCATCCTGTAGTGAATGAGATTGTGTGAGATGGAAAATCTAAGAAAAAGGAATGAAACACTTCACTTGGTTAAAAAGCTCTTTCTCAATGTCACAGTAATGTAACATTAGTACCAAGTCATAGAAATTCTTTTGTCTTGCTGATTGCAAAGTTCTTAAACTATTTTTAAAAATTGTCTTGATAAAAATAAACATGGTCTGGATATCTGTTAGGGATCTAAATTAAAACCACAGTCATTCTTTACTAGTCTGCTAAATTATCACTTTTAACAGAAAAAAAAAATCCATATTAAAAATTAGCATGAAATTGGTATTAAAATTAATACATCAAAACACAGAATTCAAGCTTTCACTTGGCTCCATTTCTTTGTGTTTTCCAGCTTTAAAACATTAGCTGAGCCAAATACAGGATTTACATATTTCATTATCCAAGTCATTAGGATGCTAGCTTGGGAGAACAAATGGGATAACATAAGTATGATTACAGCTTATCAAATAACACAGCATCAAAAGAGAACAACAGAAAATTTCAGTGCAGCATAGTATGCACCCATCTGCAACACCAGTGGTGAAGCCTTCAGGTTGTTTGTCTGCATTGAAATCTGAAAACAAACAAGGTATTGGACTTCCAGTCACGTGTGCAACTTCCTTCTGATCACATCATTTAGGGACCACATTCTCTGCTGTTGTTTGTAAGTTGGGAACACTTTACTTTTTGTTTCCCTCAAAATGAGCAACTAATTTTCCTGTGAATCTATGTAGCTGCCAAAATGCTGAATACAGACTCCACAGACCCCGCTGAAGGTAGCTTGTTAGATACAGCAGGAAAAATACTCATGGCAATCAGCAAAGGGAAAGAAGAAAAGTCCATCTTACTACAGCTGCTTCTTTGTAATTCAGCTTCAAGTAATGGGAAGACACTGGTGTCTTCTAGTCATACCCATTATAAACTGTGATGTAAATCCATAACAGGAAAAGATGATGAGGAACACACAGGAAAGACTTCATCAGGGCTGGAGCTGGAGAAGCCTGAGCAGCAGCCATTACTCCTCATACCCAGTTAATAAAATTCCTCTGCATATGAGATTGCCCAGTGTTTCATTTCTTAATGTGGTAGTAATGCTCTGTTGAAAGACATATTTATGCTACAACTCTTGTTAGAAGACACTATGGTAAAATGGGAATCTCAGGGAGGAATAAATCACCTGATTGGAGTAGATAAAGCACCATGTGGTTTGCAAACCAAGAAGCTTACATCTTTGGTAAGGCAGCAAGTAAGGACTTCAAAAAAAACAAGATAATTGTGGCAGACGTGGAGGTACAATGGCTGCCCTGGCAAATGTTGCAACAATTTTCCAAACACAAGGCTGGTATTAAGTGCATCTTCAAGGTGACAGGTACATTGTGCAGGCCACTGCATAATAGCCAAGGACAACAATTTAGAACCAATTTTACAGCAGGCACAGACTCCTCAGACACTTCAGAGTCTACAGACTGACTGAGAAAAGATGTTTTAAGTTGTCCTTCAAAGAAGGCTTTTAAAACTGTATAACCTTTAACACTTGTTACTGTTAGTAAAGTAAAAGCCTCCATCATAAAGCACTTTAACTGAGCACTCTAAACCAAATAGTGCACAGCCTTTTTGCTACAAAATACATTATCAGGCTATATAAACACCTATAACCAAGCTGCACTCTCTGCCTGCTGCCTGCAGTTGTGTGTTGACACAGTCAGGGTTAAAATAAAGACTGACCACAACAAATGCATTTTGTTTTAGAAAGTCGATTGTAAAGTAGAATCTGCAGCCTTGTAAGTCTCTGATATTTTAATAAACCACACCAACATTATAGAAGCAAATTGTCACAGAGATCCAGCCTTGTAAATGAACTATATTGGTCAGGCTAGCCATGGTGTACCTGGTATTCCAAGCATTCCTGCTGTGTTTGTCACACGTGTAGGTGGTATGCTCTGCAGCCTTCCATGTATTCTGTGTATGAAGGAGGTATATTCCATATACCATGTGGAATTCCATACACTTCAGCTGGAGAAAAGCCAGACATTTTAAAAGGTTTTGGGAATTATAAAGTCACACGTTGAAAGCCTCACTCAAGGTACTGCAGAAAATATATATGGATGAATTTCCAAGCCTATGTTGGGGAGGTTGGAAGCAGCAGAAAATCAAGGAGGGCTTGCAACTTATTCACATACACAGGAAAACTTTAAAAGAAAGGGACACTTGTCGTGCCTTCTGGCACAGGGCAGCCTGTGTGTGTCCTTTAAAAAGATGAGGACAGGAGGCACCAGACAGCATCTGGGTGTGAAGAAGAGAAAGAGCAACCCAGGCCAAATGGTACAAAAGAAATTGAAAGCCTAGGGAAAAAAAAACAACAACTGGTCTATGACCAGTAAAGGAGATAGATAATTTAAAATGGAATGAGTTACATTTAAGGCTCCTCAGGAACAGCAGTACAGCAAATCAAAGCTGGATTTCTTTATTTCTTTGAAGGATTGAGAAGACTGTGGAGGTGACTGCACTTTCCACCATGACAGTCTGTACCTCTGGGCTTCTCCATAGCCAGGACTAGGGAAGATTAGAGATCAGCAAACATGTAAAAATTAGGCTTGTGCAGCAAAGACAGCATTTGTTTGATGTGCTCCTTGGCAACAGGAACCTGCAAGCCAGTTATTATCCATGGCCTGCTATGTGTGAGGAGAAAGTGGGTGGCACAGAGGGTGTGTTTGTGGCATGCTGAGTCTTTACACAGAGCCAGCATTAAATACCCGGTTGACCAGGTGGACATGAAAAGATTCACCAAAACAGGCAGGCAGCCGTGTCAGCAAACAGGAAAATTTGTTTCTGAGACAGTTGCTTGAGTTTCTTGTAATCATGATGATAGATAATAAGGCTTTTGGCAGTAATTATGCTTAGAAGCCTCTCTCTCAACTTCAAATGGTAAGATATAAATTTTGTGATTCCATATGTGGATGATGAACAAACTCTAGTGAAACCACTGCAGCTTGACTTTAGAAATGGTTGTGGTGTAAGACAATCCCTGCAGCTCATACAGAGGATTGGCAGTCATAAGAAAGACCACATATATTCTCAGCCAACAGGGAATAGTTCTCCCCTGGATGAACCTGTTTACCTTCAGCCTATTTTCAGATCAGTATTGTGTTGGTCCCTATTCCTTGAATAAAAGAGAAAAAAAATTAGAGCAGAAATATGTTTTGCAAGGTCTTTGACCATCACTGTTAATATGATTGAGTACAGCAATATTTGGCAATGTGATAGAGACAAACCAGAGGAGATGCAAGCCTTTTGACTAAACGTGAAGATGGATGCCAAAGAGCTCTCACTATTATTTTTTTTCAACAAACCCCTAAGCCAGAGAATCCTTTCTAGGCATGCACCCAAGATGGCACATCCCTGAGCACACTAACAGATCATTGGTCCAGAAGGTACAGGTCACTCATCAGATGGTGGGGTATCATGCTCCTAAGCCTGCCCTGACAGAAAGGCAGGATGCTGGCCTTGGTCCTTGCCCTTTAGCAGTGAATGCCAGTAGCTTTTTACGGTATGTAAATAGATGCACTGACAGAAAAAAAAATCAGATCTTATACTAAAAGCCTCTTATTTCTATATAAGAGACACTTGTCTCTTGTTTAATCATAGTATAGCACCAAGAAGAGTCTGGCCTCATCTTCTTTACATTCTCCTGTCAGGTGTTATTACGCGCTTAGTACTCTTAAGCCTAATCCTCTGCTGGCTGAGCAATCCCAACTCTCTCTCCCCATACTAAGACTCACCAACATCTTCTGATAATTCATCCACAAATGTAATTACAAAAATATTTGCAGAGCAGTTCTGGGGTTTTCTTTTTCTGATACAACAGTTGCCAGCAACTTTAACTAAACAACAGGCTGTCAGACAGAGCAAAAAGCAAACAGTTGACGTTCTCCAGGACTTTTTACAAAGCAATTTTTCGACAGCTGCTGTGCCTTGTCAGAATATCGGTAAAAGGATGTTCCTAACAGTGTCCCAATGACAAGTGATCCAAAACAGTTGGGAAGGCTGTCAATATTTTTAATCAATGACTACCTTCTTGGCATATATCATCTCTGCACCTTCTGAAGGTACTTTGCTCCTATGACACATTTCTTGTTCCTGACAACACAGCACTGTTGTTCTCATCATCTTTTGGGATGGACCACTGCCTGTATTTGTGCCATAGTCCAAGATGGAATCCCTCAGCAAATCAAAATCAATATTTTCTCTTTGCTTCATTTAGAGTGATGCCTTTAACTTTCATACACATCACAGAGAGCCATAGGATTTGAGTGCTGATACTGCAAACTCTACAGTAAAATGTTTGTCTAGCAGCAGCTCACTCATCAGGTCACCTAATCAGTCACCAAGTTCGGGGTGTTTGGTCCCCTAAACTATTCATGAAAATCTTCAGAGGTTGTGTCATGATAAAATTTGTGCCAATGGAGGACACCTAGGATGTCATAAACCCCTAAGCCTACGTGTGCCAGGGCAAAGCATGATGTTAGTGCTGTGTTCTAGGGTCACACCTCTTTTGACATTTTGCCATGCACATCCTCATTAACAAAACCACAAGTGAGCACAGTGAAAGTGAGAGAAAAGGGGCAGTCACCCCATTTTCTTGGTTCCAGACAGGACAGGGTTGACTTTTGCAGTAGCCAGGAGGGGCCATGGCAGAGACACAGAAGTTATTCTGTACTACCTCACATCATTTCCTGGGATCTCTTCTGGATTGGTGCAGGGTGGCAGAGGGAATGGTCAGATATTGTTTTCATGTGAATTGTTCACCTCTTTCTTGTGCCCTCTGTCATTCACATTGTGGCTGTAACTGTTCATTTTCTTATCTCATTGCTGTTTCCAGTAAATTGTTCTTATCTCAACCCGTGACTTTCACCTTTTGTGCCTCCAGTTCTCCTTTCCAGCCCTCCACAGGGGAGAGGATGAAAGGAGGGAGGGAGGGAGGGAGGCACACATGGTTTAGAGTGCTTTAAGTAGGAATTCTAAATTGGAAAATACAATTCCTAAACCATAACAACTCGTCTGGTTCTTTCCCCACTGGCAGCAATAGTGCTTGCTTTCACCAGTCCAAAACTCCATCAAGGTATTAGAACTCTCGGAAATAACTTTGGGATGTCCAAAACAGTATTGTTCTGTTGATGAAGTGATGCTGATTAGTAAAATCTAAACAATGTATCTTCTCACCAGTCTGCTCCACCATACAGAGTAAGGGCACAGGTCCCTCTGCCCAGAAGCACACCCCAGGATCAGCAGCAGTGGCAACCCAGCTCTTTTTGAAGGTCACACATCTCCTCCTTACTAGCTGTGTGACACACCAAGAATTTTTTAAGGACTAATTTGTGAAGGCACTAGTAGTCCCTAATTCCTCCAAGCATATCCACAGCCTCCACTCATGTCCATATCCCAGAGGCTCCCTCCCTTCAAGCTCAGTTCTGGGCCTCAGCCCTTTCCTTAGCTATGTATTGTGTGCCTGAGCCTAGCCCTATTTCTGAAGTGCTGTTTGTCTTTCCTGGCTTGACCTTGGACCTGTCTTGTTAACCTTGTCTGTGCCTGTTGCTCAGGACACAGGCTTGTGCCTTCTCAGGTCCATTTTTAATGGACACCATTTTTCTGATGGGCAGTAGTCTTCTGACTAGGTCTGCTACAGGCACTCCAAACCGTGTACAAACCACAAAAGAAATGTTAAAAATGTTAAGTCCAATTACCAACCAAAACCCAGCTCTGTTTATTTCAGTATCTGCATATGGTGGTTGTTGTTTGGAGGTGGAGTTGTTTGGAGACAGCAGACACAAAGTGCAGGAGGGTGCACCAGTATTTTTAGCTGCTCTGCAATGAAACATTTTGTGGTGCAAATGCAGTTTATGGATGTTGGAACATTGTACTTGCAGGGGATTTCCATTAAAATCAACACATGGTGCTATACTGGCCAGCTGCAGTGAGATGGCTGATGCCCTATGAAAACAGCCTTAGAGGCTGCCATAATTTGCATTAAATGCATTTGGTATAGTAATTTAAGAAAAGACTGGGAATATGGGAACCTATTAACTGATAAGATATAATTCATCTTGGGGGCAAGCAGAGCCAATATGGTGCTCAAGGACTGTGTGAAGTTCATTTTTTACAGAGTTTTTGGTAAAAATGTACACAAGCCACTTGAAATGAGGAAGGTCACTGTAACCTCACTGAACATCTTTCTACTCAAATTTAATTTTGAAATGTACCTTTATACTTTTGCTTATTAGCACTACAGTCTTAGGCATGAGAAATACTAACAGGAACCTGCAGATGCAGCATTGCTTTCCATCTGGCATTCTACTCACACATTTTCATCACCATGTCTTTCATAGCAAGGGAGATGATCCTCACCATTGTCTCACTGCTGTAGCCTCTCAAAAGTTTCACCTTTTGTAGGAGACAAGGCAGTCCTTTCACATCAAAAATTTTCTCCTTCATTGCTATAGACTGTTCCAAGAACTACTCTTCATCAGACAACAATCACTGGGCTGTACCTGATCCTGATTACCCTCACCAAACCTGACCCTGTCCTGCAGATTGGCTTCCTGTCTCTACCTGGACCTGACTCATTTGACTTGACCCCTGGACCTGACTTACCTTCTGATCTGGATTCACAGTTCTACCTGATTTCCACCTCTGGGTCTTACCTTGCTCATCTTGCTCAAATAGTGCAGGGCTGTGATCCAGACAGAGGCACCAGCCCTGCTGACTCCATTGTCTTGCATAGCTCATCCTCCCTGAGAAAGAAGCCTGTCATCCCTTTTCTCTGACACACATAATATTTATTATTCATGTTGAGGAATGGATTGTATAGTTTTGGTTTTGAGCAGTGTTAAAAGAAGGGTAGGAGGAGGTGTGACGCTCACAGGTCTATGACCGCAGTGCTTGGGAATGGCTGTTTAGTTCCATGAATTAAAAATATCTAAAGATTCTAGGAAATGGGTGCTGGGGCTTCCATGCACATGGGTTAGGACACCTTATTCTTGTGCCCATCTTATCCTTACAGGCACTTAGCAGATAGACAGTCTTAGACATGTTTGTACAATGAATGACAAACCTCACAAAAATGTCTTGGCCCAAAGTCCTTCCTGACACCTTAGCCCTGGTGACCACTGCGTAAAAGGAGGAAATCAGTCTGCCAACATTAGACAGGAGGACAGCCCACCACCGTTTTTCCTGTCACACAAGGTGATGACATACATTAACACATAGCAGACACAACAGCAAAGGAGTACCACTTTGTATGCCTTTCCAGTACATGGATCACCCCACCAGTCATATAAAACTTCTGTACCACTTAGAGAGTTCTGGAGCTGTCAGATTTGTCACTGCTGTGAGATTGGCAGCAAAACTGACTTTTGTTACTTGTCAGTAATCTTAGAAGTGAGGGTAGACTCCATACAGTATCTTGAATGCTTTTACAACAGTAGAAGTCAAACACAAAGTGGATTAAAAAACCACCCAATATGCAGATTGGTGACCCTTTTTAAAAATGTCTCTATATTCATAGTGCTAAGATTTATTAGGAGGTATGATAAAAAATTGTGTATGCTGACAACTTCAGAACTGGTCACAGAGTCCATGCTCAAAGATGAGATGTATTCCCCCTACCTCAACCACTTTATAAGCAGTGAAACAGTACCTGACCAAATCTTTTAACTGTTTATATTGTTCCCTAGCCCTAAAATTCTGAACTTCTAATTCCCATTGACACATATATTCCATACCAACCATGACCTGTACTCCCTCCTTCTTCTCTCCTGCATTTTATGTGAGCAGTGAAGCTGAAGTGTATCTGATGGGTCCTTAAGTAACCACCAGAGTGTGACAGGATCATAAGAAAAATTAGATCCAAAAGAAAAATGTGGTGGGATGTGGGAATCCATTAACTACTACCCTCTGGGCTCTAACTTCCAACCTGTTCTTTACCTTTCAAGACTGTGGGAGGGAGTGTTGAGAGCTTTCCTGAAGTTGTGAGAGATGACATTCGCTGGTTTCCCCTCCCCAATTCCACACATCCAGTCATTCAATCACAGCAGGCAAGCTGTGGGTAAAGTATAACCTACCCTTGGAAATTAATTCCATACTCACTGTTTCCAGTGATCTTCTCTGCATGCTTGGAGAAGTTCCAAGGTGACTCACTCCATGACTTTTATAGAACTAAAGTGAGGTTCTGTTTCTCTGTGTTGACTTTTTGGGACTTTTTGAAGTTGGGTGCATCTTTTCTTCAGTTGTATCAGGAATCCCTCCTGATCTCCCAAGCCTTCAAAACTATGGAGCATGTTCATGCAAAGACATAGGCCAGTTGTCTTGGTACCCTCAGATAGAGCCTGTTAGGGTCCCTTGGACTTGTGGCAGCTGAGCTCTCACATAGTGTCCCTGACTCAATCCTCACCTACTACTAGAAGGTCCCCTCCTCCTTGAACACTTTCACTAAACATAGAGCACTGGCAGACATTGCTGGTGAAGAATGAGGCTTTGAGCATCTCAGCCTGTATCTATTGTATTAAAACCACTGACCCACTAAGCAAGTGGGACATGTTTTGTTACTAAAGTAGGATTAGAAGTTCATGGTAGCTGTGATGTCCTGCAGTAGTTTCAACTGCAGCTGAGCATTGACTTTTCTAAGCCATCCCTGCATTCCTGAGCAGTATTTCAAAGGCCAACCTTTGTATCCTGTAGTTGCTTCTTCTGCCTATAGATGTCTTTTTGCTCACTAAAGCCTCCAAGTGAGCCGGGTCCTTCTGCTGGTGTCTATGATTGTCAGATAGAGGGGAAGAATTATTTTCCTCAGCCTACCAGCTCCTCTCCAGAGGAGCTCCTCTCCTCTTCCAGAGACCACAGACTCTTTGTCACAGCAGCCCACCACTGGCTGATGTTGTACTTGGGTTACCAGTTTTGCAAATCTGCTGCCCAGCTGGTGGGAGCCCAAACTCCCTTTTTCCATGGGATAATGCTGTTCCTGGAGCAGTGACCAGCCTTTACCTGTGCAGCTGATGAGGTTCCTGTTGACCCATTCCCCCAGCACCAGGGCAGCCCACCCTGCAGCATAGCACCTGAGCTTGTGCTGGATATCACCCAGCAGCTTCCTCTGAGTGGCATCTGCCTCATCATCAGAGGATAATCCAGGTTGGAGGAGGAGAGAGAGGTTCATGCTGTTGAACCTCCTGCTCAAAGAGCAGCCATAAGACCAGGCTGCCAAGGGATTGGTCTGATCTACAACATGACTTCACAAACCTCCAAGGATGGAAGCAGCAGAGCCTTTTTGGGCTGCCTGTTCCACTGATTTTTTTGTCTTCATGGTGAAAAAACTTTTCCTTCTATCCAGCTCTCCCCTTTTAGGGGTACAACTTTAATGCAGCTTTCCTGTATTCAACTTTAGCTGTGTGGCCAAGATACAAAACACCAGTTTTGGTGGTTTAGCAGTGTCCTGAGTGCTCCAGCAGTAAAGGAGTTGGCTGGAGTCTCTGGGCAGGGACAGCCATGTCAGTCTGGTTAGGAAGACAAACATCTGAGCATCTTTACAGATGCTGCATTATCATTTCTCAGGAGGCAGTGCTCTGGTCTGTGAGGTAGCTGGTTTTGGTTTATCCATAATCCCCAGCAGCTGCTGCTATGACTGCTGTGGTTGCCATGGGAGACTGTCATTTGAGGAGATGGTAGCTCTCCACCACCCACAAAAGCATGTGCCAAGTTTCTGCATATGTTGTCCACTGTGACCAAGCATCTGATGTTAGAAAGGCTCCATGTTCTACCCCAAAAGCAAGTGTAGGAACCCCATTTAATGCTCACTGGAACTCTCTTCTGGCCTGTAACCCAGTGAAGGTTGGGGATGCAACAGCAGGTGGAATATCGCTGATAATCTCTATCTCTAGGCTTCATACTGGCACTTCACATATACTTGGGAAGATTTATTTGATGCTACACACACCTTCAGCCCCCAAATAAACACACTCCTGGTCCATCGTCCCACACAGGGTCCTCAAAATGAGGATCTTCACTCCTTCAGGATCCCACATAGCTCTAAGCTGTTTCTCTTGTCAAAGGCTTTAAAAAACAGCCTCTGTGAATAGGGTTTTCACAACATAAAGCAAAGGGTGCTTTTTTTCATGGCATGCAGATCTACATGGGAGCACAAGACCTAATGGGAAAGAGATGGATGACTGAAGCACAGGGATTTTTGCCAAGATGGCATGATGTCATTAATCCAGGGAGCTAGGCACATTTCCTAGCCCAAATCGTGTCTGAGTATATTTTTAGTCACAGTTTAATTCACTAGTATAGTCACAGTCTGAGTGTCTGTCCTCCCAAAATTATATTTATATTGCCAGCAGGAATCAGTAGAGGGACTTATTCTATTCAATATGTTTATAACCAATTTAGGGAAAGAAATCCACTATGAAATCTCTGAGTTTTTGAATAATACTAAACTCTTCAGAAGTTCAGAGACTGATCTAGGTGTTTGGGTTGCTTGTGATTGTCCCAAAAAAGCCACCAATGGCTGTATCTTTATGGGCAGAGACTTCAGATCCCAAAGCCCTGCACTCACTGCTGTTCATCCCAAGCTCACTGGGTACTGACCCACTTGGCACTAAGATTTATCTGCAGATTCAATGTTGACAAGGACAACCACAGACTGATGCAGTTCATGGAATTCCATATCACCTAGAAGAGAGGTTTGTCCATGTCCTCTTCACATTTCCCAGTCAAAATAGCATGGATATTCACTTACTCTATTTTATGAAGTTGCCTTGGAGTTCCTTGCAATTTAAACAGTCTTTGAATACCAAAATACATCACTTGCAAACTTTTACTGTGCACCACCATTTCTAATGCAAGTCTTGCAGATGATGGACAAATCTCAGATCTTGATCTAGTAACAACCCCTGGGATGCCACTGCTGATACTTTTTTATCCTGGAAAATTACCATCAACCCTGCCTTTATCTTTCTTATTCTTTAGAAGAGGTTTCAAACCATAAGCGGACCTTCTTGGCAAACCTGTAGCATTGTCACCTCTGTCTGCACGGGCATCTCATACTCCACTTATCCCCTACAGAGTCACAAAGAAACAAACTTAAAGCAAACCATCAGAGTATCATTAGGTTCTAGGTAGCAGTGAGAGACACAGTGAGAATGGAGTGCTGTATCCCTTCTTTATCCTTCAGAGCCAGAGCAGTCACCATCAGTGACAGAACACCCAGTCCCATGTGCTTGCTTTGCCAAAGGTACAAACCAAAAGGTGACTTGTCACAGAGTGTCTGGCTGGTTCTGGCTCTGTGAAGAAGGCAGAGAGCAGGTCTCTGAAAACTCATTAATGCAGTGCACGTAAGGAGCAGTGCCCTGATCTGTTCCAAATGGCATTTAAATGTAGTAGGTTGCCCTCAGTGAGGGACAGAGAACAGAGTTCCACATGAATTGACAATTAAATAAACACTTACTGAGGTACAGCAGGATTGACTGCTCTTTACACCTGTGACCACACTAGAGTCAGCATTATTAAATGTCTTTTAGAGAAAATGCTCGAAACACTGCATCCCAGAGCATCCCGTACCATCCTCCTCTTGACATCATGCCATGAGTCTGTAAGACAGGAGCTTATCCTGGAAAACAAAAGGGCTTTGTGCAGGTCCATCTCTGAGACAGTTAAAGAATGATTTGTACTTTGGTTATCCCAAAGCAGTGTCAGGGAGCAGGATCAGTGGTACTGCTCAGAAAGACAAACCAGGAACAGCACAGAAAGTGAGGGCTACCACAGCCCAGGCAGTGTCCTCACTGACAGGGCACAGTCCCACAGGAGCTGCACACAGTGGGCAGGGCAGGATGCTGGTAATGAGCTCTATCAGCAGCCCCAGGAAAAGGAAAATCATCAGTCAGGTTTGGGGGTCTACTTAGGAATGGCAGGGCCACAGGCAGGAGTGGAAATAATGTTATCTGATGCATATGTCCAAGGTCTGTTCTGAGGAGGAGCTGGAGACCATTATGTCCATGACATAGCTCAAGCAAGAACTGAGGACCTAAGCTCCAGCTAAAATGAGGGCCTGGGTGCCCTGGTTGAAGAGGTAAATGGAGTCCCTTGGGTGAGGCTGGCAGGGGCCATTAAAGCCTACTGGTGCTCTCAGGGTCGTGAACATCCAAAATACCAGATCTTCCTGTAGCAAAGAGAGCACTGTTTCCTCTTCAGGTTTAGGTAACATTTTCAGACAAAACTATTCTACACAAATTTTTGGCTATGTTGAGGTCTCTTAAACATGCATATTTTAGCAAGTGAGCTATTTAAAATCATCTTCAAAACCACTCAGTTCTGCCCTAAATACAGACAGACGGCTTGGATGATGATAGGGTTACCACAAAATTAGCTTGTTTAAATTCAATGTATTTTGACAATGGCGCTTTAGATGCTGAGAGCTGTTAGTGCATGGCTCTACTTCCCTCATACTTCAAGCTTGTTTCTTTTCAGAAGAGGTCTTATCTACTCATTTGTGGAATCTTTTCAGTGAGGTTCCAGATTGGAAGTTGGAGGTGGTTTTTTGCAGCTCAGTCCCAAATATTTGAAAATTGAAGTATTAATTTTCCATTCTCTAGGGCTGTACAGACAGCAATTGGATAATGAAAAAAACAAGTATTGCTTCTGACTTAAATTTCCAGGCATACATATCACCCACAAGGAAGTCTGGGGCTAAGTGCAGTAAGGCAAAGTTATTTGTCTTACTTCAGGGACATGCAAACAAACCCACTGTGATTTATTACTACTGACAAATTAAATGAAATAGATAGGGAATATCCATTCAAGAGGTACGAACAAGTGCAGGAGCAATACACCAATGGGTGAATAATACAAATGGTCTATCAAAATTGACTACATGATGTAAAGGTAATTTGTTATTGAGTACAGTTTAAAAATCCAAGTATATTTTTCTTTATTTCACGGGAAGTTTTTCAGAGTGAACTATGCAAAAATCAACAAAGAAATAAGTTTTTGTCCTAATTATTATAAACTACATTTTCAATTAATTCTGTTCTGTTAAACAGTCTCAGTTTTAGCCAAAAAATGTTTGCTTTTTCAAAACCAGAACACTGAACTCCATTGAATTATGTCTTTACTAGTTCTTCACTGCAAATATACTGTGAGTACTTCCTTTAGGTATTTCACATCTGTTCACATTTTTCATCTTTATTATCCTAATTTCTTTCTTCTATAGACATGTAATTAGAAAAATTCACAAGCCCTGGGTGATGCTTGCAAAAAATATTTTTTATGGCTTATTCGGTTGTTCAACTTTCTTATCTTCTTATATCGAAAATCATCACAACATGCTTGCCTTTAGAATGCACTCTCTTTGCCCAGTAAATTTAGGGATTTTTATTCTTTTAAAAATCTATTTTTCCTTTTCTAGCACACTCTAGCTGACATGTTGATCAAATAACCTCTCTTCCCAATCTTTTTCCTTGAGAAGGTGGTGACAGAGAAGCAAAGGCACCTGAGAATCCGGACTTACAAAGGTAATTCTTGCCTCAAAGGCTGCTCCCAGTCAACCCAGCCATGCACAGATCCTCTAAAGGGC
Source organism: Illadopsis cleaveri (assembly GCA_013399915.1). Taxonomy (NCBI): domain Eukaryota; kingdom Metazoa; phylum Chordata; class Aves; order Passeriformes; family Timaliidae; genus Illadopsis; species Illadopsis cleaveri. The sequence goes on from VXBB01015084.1 coordinate 15,728, forward strand.
ATCAAAGGCCACAAGCAGTAAGACTACATGCAATGCTCTCTAGACTTCACTACAGAAATTGGATGCAAAGAGCAACCTGAGCTTGGACATACCACTGATTTGTTGTGTTTGATCCCTTCTATTTCTTCTTCCACCTATATTATGTCTGCCCTCTAATACCAGACTCCGCAATCCCAAATTCTATGGGCCCACCATGATGCTTAAGCCTTACACCTGCTGCACTCTTTTTACAAACAGGAAAGATTTCCAGGTGATACCACTCAGACATCCAGAGGAGGAACAAGGGACTGCAGTATAAAGCTTGAAAACCAAGACATTCATGCAAAATCTATGCATCAAGTTACAAAATGCATAATAATTTTTTCTTCAATTTTAAGCCTTCCTGTACCTGACAATGAGTTTTTTCCATGCAAAGCTCTGTTTGTTACTTAGGCAACTAGAGACTTGAGATTCAGAGCCCAATATCTTCCAATTCACTAGTGTTTGGCTGGATTTTGGGAACCATTATGGCTCCCTTATTCCCCCTAGTTAAAAGAGATTTCTCCATACTTTCTGGGTGTCTTCTCCCCAGTCACTGTATACAGTTCCAGTGAATCCATTTTAATGTCTATCCACTGTAACCCACAGCAGGTACAATCCTGATCCAAGCATTGGTTCTGCACAGCACCTGTGAAACTGTACAAGAGATGTTAATCACAATGGGATTGTCACGATGGAATTCAATTCTTCAGGTTTCCAGTTTTTCTTGCTATTTTTTTTAAGGAGAATAAGTCCTCAACAAATGAACTCAGCTTTTCTTTCTACTTGTACTAACTGGAAAGATCTCTAGATATTTACGCCTTGTAAGCTCATTAGAGTTCACTTGCACGTTTTCTTTCCCCTCATCCTGTAAGGAAAAGGGTGTGATCACTGTAGCTGTTTCTTGAGGGACAAAACCTTCATAGGAAGCACTGCAATGTTAAAAATTTTTCACTTTGTTTTGGGCAACATTTAAATTTTCTTATGTGCAATAAATCTGGAATTCAGCAGTAGGACACAATGAAACACACCAAAGTGCCTCATTACTGAGTTCTGGTTTTTTGGAATAGATGTACTTCAGGCCACGTAACTAGTCAGGTTTTACAGCATGCTGGTTCAGTGTCTCCTCAATTTGTACAAAGCTTTATGTCAGAATGTATACAGGGATCAAAATACAGCATGAAATTGGAAAAGATTAACCCTGGTTATTATTCATCTGTAGCTTGTCATCACAAATGACACCTGCAATCATGGAAGCTGGAAAATTATTTATGGATACATGGGTACCTGGCATGTACAGTGGAGAGTGACTGAAATAAATCAGTAGTTAGGTTTTGTGTTTCTCCCATCTTTTCTGACTGTAGAGCAAAACCAAAAGGTTGTTAATAAGAAGCAGAATGTTTCATTTTAAGATTGAATAGTATAGTTTTTCATTTCCCTGCTATTTTAAATGTTTATTACTATACAGTTTTTCATCTCCATCTGAATTTAAATGTACAATCTCTCAGCTGTCCGTTAAAATCTTACTTTACTGCCAGCTTATTATATATAATCTCTGCCATTTATGTCATCTTCATAACTAATAGCATACATTTGGAATCCCTCAGGAAATTTACAGAGAGTGTCAGAGTAGACAGTGTTAAACATTGTCCTCAAAATGAACCACAGCTCTTTCATCAGACCTAAGGAATAATTTTTCCCTTGTGGATAAATAATAAAGAAAGATGGGCAAAGTCTGAGCAAAGTCAACTTCTGAGCATTTTCTGTTTGTGAGCTGAACAGTTGGACCACACCAACTTGACAAAGTCATGGTTTAATAAAATCATACCAGCTGTGGTAAATTATGTGGGAGATACATAAAATAGCAAATTGAATAGTAAATTGAAACATATTCTAAATTCAAACTCCTCAATTGTGGTTTCTCCTGAACTGTGATAAATGCACAAGTTCATGTCTATTTTACATTCGTATAAAACTCAAGCTTAGTCTCAGGTCTGGTTCCAATTCAGTAGAGGCATTTTTACCAGATTTGCAGTCATTTGACATAAAATTCATAGAGATATATTCATAATGCTGTAATTTCCTTTCTTATTTTCCTAAATATAACTGCAAATTCTCCATATGTATTGAATTTCAAAAGGAAAAAAAGTTGCTTTCTATTCTGTTTTTTGATGGATAACCTTCATGATGGCAAATATGATTTATGTCTATTTTAAGATGCCTTCAGTCTCCATAGTTTCTAAAGCTACCTCCTCCTTGGGCTTCCTAAGGTCAGCAATTTAAGAGCCTTCATTTTATAACCACCATTTGTCAAACTGATCATTTCTAAATAGACAAGCAGTTGGTAATAGCTTATTCCAGAAACAGATTGCCAAAACCACCAATGCACACACAAACTGTTGCTGAAGCCTCCCTGCTGTTGGAGTTTGTCACCCATAGAGTGTCACCGAGAGACTCCATGTGACCAGGGGTGGATTAAGCAGGACACAGCAGAGATGTGGGAAGGCAAATCCTCTGCTTCAAAGCCACAGAAACACAGAATAATTATGGATGGAAAAGACCTCTAACATCATCAAATCCAACCATTAACCCAGAGATGCCAAGTCTACCTCTAAAACATGTCCCCAAGTGCCACATCTGCTCATCCTTTAAATGCTTTCAGCGATGGTGGTTCCACCACCTCCCTGGGCAGCCTGTTCCAGTGCCTGGCCACCATTTCAGGGGAGAAAAGGTCCAACCCAATGGCCTGCTCCGCCCAGGAAGAGCAGAGAATGGTAGGAATGGTCCTTTCCAACACTCTTTCAAGAGGATTTGTTGCTCATGAACTTGTTTTCTGCTGTCTTTGGAAGTTTAAGCCTCTAGGTTTTGTGTTGTAGAGCAGTGTACAGATTTGTAGCCCCCTATTTTATACCCATCTTTGCTAGTCTGTCAAGTTACATGGTAAATGAATAGAATTATACAATGGAAGAATGGCTTAATTGTCTTCCTAAATTTTCCCATTTGGTTTCTATTTGGACCATTACTGGGTTCTGAGACAATGTCTTCATGGAATTATCTAGCACAACCCCACCATCTTGCCCCTGAGTTGTGCAGATCAGCTCTGAGCCTGCCAGTTGACAACTGACACAATGCCTATCTTCCCCCAAAGCCCATTGCTTCACACCTGCCTCTGTTGAATTGCATCTGGGTAAACGTATTACAAGACTGAGTGGTTTGGAAGTGCCCTCCGACTCTTCGCCGCCTGCTCTAAACCTTACGGCTATGAGTAACAGTGCACTATTTGCAATTTTCTTAACCCATGTTCTTTCCTGGTGAGCACCACTTGCAGGCAGGTTGGTGATTTCTCTTTAGCCAGACACTCTCTGTTCGCTCTGTAACCAGTCATGGACTGGTGAATGGACCTGCTACCCTATCCCACAGCTATCTAGTGTCCTCTAAAGCTCTGGCAAGGGACTCTGTCCAGAGACACTGATCTGTTCCACTTATTTGCCCAAATACTGGAAGCCATGATGGAGCAGGTGCCCCAGGATGGATGATCCTGCTTGTGCCATGTAGGAAGAAGCCTACTCGAGCACAGGAGCAAACACAGCAGTTAAGGAACGCCAGCAGCAGCAGCTGATCTCAGCAACAAACACAGTAATGAGCTGCTGGCTGCTGCAAAGTGAGGCACAGGAATGCTGAGCACAACAAGCACTGCAGACCAGTGGAAAAATCATGTGCAAAATCCCTAGGGCACACTCTGAGCCATGATCTGAGTGCCACCCTACATGAACAAGGCCAGTCATTCACAGGGGGAGATTCACTGGGGATAGATCCAAGTAATTTTGACAAAAGCTAGCCTCTGACAAAGGATCACTACAAGGTGATATGACAATAACTATGCATACAATTATGTATGCATGCATGCATGTATGTAAAATTAAAACAGTATGTCAATAAACATGATGTGCATTTAAAGAATTTCTTTTAATAATCTAATATTGAATAATATTAAATTATTTCTTATTAATTGAATCATTAGTTATTGATTAATAAGAAATGACTGTTAAGTATTTACATATTACTTTTAAATTACTCATTTTTAAAAATAATTTTAGAATTCTCTGTCTGGAACTTCCATACTCTTTCTTATCTAACTTTCACTCCTTGCAGGCACTGTCAAGAATCCAAATATCACATGAATTTTACAGGTGCCGATGCAGAAAGAAAATCTAGAACCCGACAGCTGCTTTTCAGGTATGACCCAAGAGATTAATTTCTGTTGCTACCCCTTGAAATCCATGTGCTTCCAAAGGTCATGAATTTTCGAATTCCGGGCAGCCATAGGTACTACTGTGATGGATATGATAAAACACCCAGAAAAGAGACATTTGGTCGGGGACGTTACTCAGATCCTTACATATTTTATAATAAAATTTTGTTGGAAAAAATCAATGACTTGAAAGAAACTGATTTAACAGTGCTGTTCAAGTAAGATGATTATTTTCTCCTACCTAAGAGTTTAGAGGCAAATTTTCCCCTAACTAGATTTTGCAAACTACATTTCAGATCTGCTATCCTAGAGTATAGCAATGCATATTGGCACAAGTGAGTGCATAAAACTGACAAACTGTACAGAAAATTTTCAAGCAAGATTTAAAATAGAACCCTGAATATATGAACAAGGAAATATCATTATCATAAAAACTCCTCTCAGATGCAGAATATCCTCTCTTGCAATATATCGTTGCAAGAGAGAAGAGCTTTTGCTAGCAAAAAGCTTTATGTAAGAGTTTTCATTTCACTTCCTCTCACTTTTATGAAAGGCAGATGATTTTGGAAAAACTTTGTTGTCAGTACCAACACTGTGAAGAAGCAGTAGATAAAGCCTTGCTTTGAAGATGATCAGTGCAAAGCTTTGCTTTGAACATGGTCAGTGCATATCACAGAGCAGGCACAGCTGCTCTGGTTTTATAAGCAGAGATCCAGCCTCACACTGGCTTTTCTTTTTATATGTGGTACTGAGACACGTTGCATAGGTATGCCCACATAAGTGGCTGGTGTAATACAGCACTTATAAAACCTCAAAACAACGAAGAATAAAACCTTTAAGTCTATCAAGTAGATGGAAAATTGCTTTCAGTTGTGGATCCAGGACTGATGGCCTATACTCAAGAAAGACAAATGTTAAAGGGCATGTGGAGAAGGCCTGCCTGAGAGATGAAAGGTGTGAGGCATTGTTTTAAGAGAAACTGTGAGAAAGTATCTGCTGTTGGGTTCCAAGCAATCTCCTTTGAAAGGCAAAAAGTATTCTAGCATTTATACTCATACACAAAATGGCAGATATTTCAGTTAACATCAGGGAAGGAAATGAATTATTATGCATGAGAGCAAATGACTCTTAATGAGCTGTGAATAAAACACCATTTGTAATAAGGATAGGATATCTACACTATCGATGCAATCATGTTCTGAAAACAGATTCTTATAAGAGCAAGATCAAAAAACTCAAACAGTTTAAAAATTGGTCTTAGTAAGTTCATGCTTACAGTACATCTGGACTGATATGGCCACTCAGGGGCTGCTCACAAAGTTCCAGGGGGCAATCTCACTATGAGTATGACCATAAGCATATTTCATGGATGTTTCCCTGTCTGTAAATCACTTTGAAACTGAAAATGAAATAATTTAAACTCATGAGAATGGACTTTGTGAAGCGGAAAATGAAAGAGCTAGGCTAAAGAAAACTCTCAGAAAATGTAGTGTTCCACTTGCATTTTAAAATCTGTTTAACTACCTTTAAATTTAAAGATTTATTCTATTTATAGATATCTGCATCTAAATTCAGATTAAAACTGCATCCTAAACAACATCTAGAGATAATTTTCTATTCCTATCCAGCTTCATCCTTGCTCTTAAGTGACAGATTTCTATTCAGGTCCACAACTAGATGCAGCAGGCAGTACCAGCCCTCTCCCAGCAGACTCTCCCAAAGGCTATGTCTTTAATGAATGTTAATTGACTGACAAGATATTGAAACACTCAAAGCCTAGCAGAGAATACCCATGGGAATGGTTCTTCCCCTAGACAAGACAAAGAGTAAATACAGAGTGACTAGAATGTACAGATAATCTGAAAATGCAAACACTAAGTAGCTCACCTGCACTCCTCTTAACCTGGTGTTTAACAAGGGCAAAAAGACAAAAGAGAGAAAACACTGACAGTTTTAATTCTGACACTAAGAGCACTATGAAACCTTGACCTCAAAAGTAGTAATGCAAGAAGGTTCTCTTGATATATAGAGGTGAGATGTTGTCCAGCCTATAATAAAGAAGAGGCTGAACGAAAAGCACTTCAGGGTGTTTATGCAGTCCAAGTACAGGAGGTACTGCTACAACTCAAGAACAATTATGCATGAGAACAAATGACTCTGACATAATTTGCATCTTAAAGATCTAATACTATGTAATAGGCTCTTCCTGGAGCCTGACATCACGGCCATTTAACCAAACAGGCTAGTTCATTATGACAGAAGTAGTGCAGCATCCAAATGCGATGATGTTAGAAGCCAGAGAGTTACTATTCTTAGGAATTTTTGTATCTTGTGCATAATTCATGTGGGAGGAACAACAGATCTGAAGACACTGAACCAAATTACAACTGATACAAAGCTAGAAAATCTGGAATAAAATTATTAATAGTTTGACCATGTAACCTGTTGTACAGTTTTGCCACAGTCACTAACAAGCCACAAGCTTTGTAATGACTTTAAAAGGCATTAGACCTTAAGTTTCTCAGACGTGTTCTGGCTCAGTTTTCCTAATCTGCCTGTAAATTTGCTTTATTTGGTTGTTCTAAATTAGTTTATTTGGTTACCACGTGTCCATGGCTAATTTGTTTTACTTTCATTTATCTTAGTATTGTACAACCACAGCTTCATGTAGCTAGCAGTAGTAGTAAATTATTCTAAGCAGAATGTGGTATTTATGCCTGTAACATGATGATGAATTATAGAGAAATATATGCCTCATAAGATAGTAGAACAATAAAGCAGTTATTAAGAGCAATACATAAAAGACACAAGATGCAGCAAATGTTGATGTAACACTTCAGCTGGAGAAAAATTAAGAAAGAGCAAAGGTGCAAAAATGTGTTAGAGAGCAAACAGAAATCACCCAAGTAGTTCCTAGAAGGAGGAAGACAGATTTATTGAGATGAACATCGTATTCCTCCTGGAAAGGCACATCAGGTGCTGACAATTCATCGTAGCACCCAGCATATCCACCAGGATAAAATCACAGACAGCGGGATCCAGAGGAGCAGGGAATGGGTATACAAAAAAGGATATGAAAAAGAACAGCACTCATCACACCTCAGGAATGCTCAAGACAGGTGTAGCAAGTTCATACAAAAAAAAGATAACCTCAAAGAGAAAGCCACAGTCACGCTTGGAGGCTTTTTCCATATTTAAATGAAGCAAAGAGACAAGAAATATGGAGAATATTCCTCATTAGCTAAGCTGGCTCCTTTGTTTTGGGATTTGGGACACACTTGCAAGAGTGGCTGCAGAAGTAAAAAGGCTCTGTAAGGTGTCAGTCTAGAAAGCAGTAAACACTCCTACTAAGAGAAAGAATCCTTATAAGGGGATTAAACTTTAGTTTCTTATTCCTACTATGGGTAAAATAGCTATTGGTTTAAAGACAAATTATATAAATAAATATTTGAACTGTTAAGTAGGTGGGAACAGAGATGCTTACACCCATTGAAATTCCTTGGCAGAGAAACTGAAATATCAAAGCATAGAAAACATCTTTCTTCAGTTCACCCTGCACAGTCCTGTCTTAACAGGGAAGTTTTCCTCACTTCCCTTGACCTGATGAGGGTGTAGGATGTGGTGAAGGAATGGCTTCCCCTCCAAATATTATGAGCCTGATGCGAAGAAGAAAAACAAAATTAATACCTATTTTTATCACAAGCAAAATGAATGGGGTCTTTTTAAGAGGAAAAACACTCTCCTGTTTATGTAATTGCCTATATATTCCATGTGGCTGTCTCACAAAGTCAACCAAATTGGACAGAAAAATAGGGTTCTAGAATAGCACAGACTGGGAGGGACTTCAGCCTCTAAAAGTCATCTTATACAACCTCTGATCAACACAGGATCAGCAAAACAATCCCCAAGGTATTCTCCAACCTGGTCTTTAGAAAAGAAGCAGAAACAATACAGACAGACTGAAATGGATTCATTCTGCTGCTCATAAAACAACCTGCTTCTGTCGGGTTTTGTTTTCTTCAGATACAAAATTAATTCAAACTCATTATGTAAGATTTGTATTTGCTGCTACCCTTTGAGCCTGCTGCTACTGCATAAATGTTATATTTAATCACTGTTCACCTCTCTACAGTTAAAATGGAGCATGGAGCAGAGATCAGCTTGAACAATTTCACTCTCCATTGTTCAACTCAAATAATCAATATGCGAGTTTCTCAGAATTATGATTGTTTTCCAGCTTTTGAGAATAAAAGTAACTTCTGCAAACTGAAAAGAATTTATAAGAAAATGAAAATAGCTCCAATTGTTTCCAGTGAAAGAATACACAGTAGTTATTCTTGGTAAATTACAATCCTGTGTATGGACATTTTACTTTCTGAGACTCCCTGAGGTGAGCTATATATTTTTTAAGAATATCATATCAAATAGAGAACAACTTAATTAGCAGCAGGATTTATATTCTAAGAATACACAGAATGTACCTGAGGCAACAAAGGAGACAAATTTAATCAAGTTGTTCTCTGCTTCCAAATCTTGGTATCTGTCATACAAGAAAAACTGCAGTTCAGTGGGATGCAAGAGCCATGAATAGATCTAAAAGGCCATATTTTTAGGGGAGTTTCCTAAGAAAACAAAGCTTATGCAATCCCACTTTGTAGCTGCCACATCTACATATCTCCTATTAGAAGGTTTGATTCTGTTGGCCATCTTCAGATAGGCCCAAAAGGGGTGAATATTAAGAAGATGACCATGTTACTCAAATCGACCGGAGTGTGAGCAGCCACACCTGATCACAGTGACCTGCTTGGGAAGGGAAAGTGCAGAATTCAACTTCCAACACACACTCCACTTATCAGCCATTGAATGAATGTTGACTGTTAAATCCTACTATCACCCTTTCAGATTTTTATAGGGACTTACTAATTATTTCAGTATTTTACACTTCTCAAGACATTTTACAAACATTATATCCTGCATTCACATTTTTGAGAGCCCTTTCTTAGCTGCTGTAAATCAGTTAATTCAACAGTGGCATTCTAATATGCACCAACAGAGGAAGAATTCCCACAAAAAATAAATACTGGAGCTAAGGAGAAAAAAATTACCCATATGCATTAAATAGTCTACCTGATATAATTCTTCTTTCTATACAGGGGTATGGTAAATGTTTTTATAATGAAGTAATAAGTCATCTAGATTTCATCCCCAAAAGTCCATGTATAGACAGAGTACTTATGGAGTAAAAATGGAGTCATTCCCTGCATGTGAAATCATTGAAAGGAAACTGGTTTCGTGTCAGACATTGTTAAGCACAAGGATTAAGAGTATTGCTGCATACCACTGGTAAACGTTGTGCAGTATTGATGAAATGCATAGAAAGAGGAGACATATTAGGCTTAAAATCAAAAAACCTGTTAAAAGCATGACCAAGGGATTACCACAGAGGTTACAGCAGCTCTCAGGCTGTACCTGCACCTGTACCCAATCAAAACAGACATTAGCCTAAGCCAGAGGGCAGACCCAGTAAACAACACTCCAAAATTTGGTACAGTTAAAATAATCAGTGGTATATTGAAAGAATAAGGTACAGATGCATACTGAAGAGGCTTCTACTCACTAGAGAGAGTTTGTTTTTATATATAAAAGCACATTAGCCTTACTAATATTCACCCTGGACTGCTGGCATGAATCCCACAGGTGGCCAGGAGCAGAGCTAAAAAACCCTCAGCCACCCAGGAGAGTGGTGGCAACAGAGACAAACCAGAGAAGAGAGAGAAAGCAGAGAAAACAGCAACTGAGGCTGTAGAATCACACAGTATTTTGTGCTAGGTGGGCAATTGGGGCACAGTGAACAAACCAAACATTTGAGCCCCATAGACAGCTGTCAATTTTCTCTGTTTTTATTCTTTCACTTTTTTCTCACAGGTTTCACTCATCTCCCCCTGCCCTTCCCCTTCCCCTCTCCAGCACCTCTGTGCAATTAGCTTATTCTTAATTTTTCTCTTCTCTCTAAAGCCCTTTGCTGTTCCCCACTCTCCCATATAGTTCAAGAAGAATCACCAAACTCTTTTAATGCAATTTTCTTTAATTTAATCTTATTATGCTTTTTCCTGGATCCTTTTCATCGTAGAAACTGGTTTTCTCTTCTGCCCCTTTCCTTCTCCACACAAACTACTTCCAATTTATCTTGAGACAGTATACCTCAATCTGAAGCCAGCCAAAGCTCTGGAAACTGCTGCCTGCCTCTGAAGGGGAGTGAAAAGAGATGTTCCATCTGGACCACACAGCTCCTTCTCCAAACCAACTCTTTGCAGCTCTGGTTGCTGCATCCAGAGGCATTATCTCACATTTAATAGCCCTGAATGGGTGTCTTTTTCTAGGATTTGTCCAACTGATCTTCAAACTCAAGATTTCACATACAAAAATCTTTCAAGGAAAAATTCTGCAACTGAACCAGGAGTTACAAATATTGTTCCCTTTGCTCTCTTTCAACCTGCACCTCCATGATTTATTAGATGATGTTCAACTGCTGTCAGAAAAGACTGGCAATTATTACCTCACCTTATAATTTAGACCTTTGTCAAATCCATCTTCATTTATCTTTTGTCACAGGTTAAAAGGCCTGTCTGTGTATCCTATGTAGTCTTAAGTGGAAACTATACAAGTTACATAGAAGCTAAACAGGGTATTATTTTTGATGTCTTCAAATCTGACCATATTTGAATAGATGGCTTAGATTCTTAAATTCATCTGAATTGAAGCATGCATGTAATGATTGAGAACTATATAAAATTATGTGGGAAAAAAAATAAAAAAGACATCTGCTCTAGGCTGCACTGCTGAAAGCTTTTTTTAAATGTATGTTGAATTCAAATTAAGAAATACAGTAACCAAACCAGAAATCTAAAATATTTTATGAACATTCAATACACAAAAGTCTGGTAAAACACAGAAGGCTTGATACACAGGACTGACAAACCATGATTTTTTTTTTAAAGGACTACTCATTATGCAGCATATGAAGTAGCTGGAGAGAGAAACAGGCTCCAGGAAAGATCAAGTCCTTCTGCTATGGCAAAACAAATGCTTACTTATGACAGTGAAAGTCAAGCTCTGCAAACCCCTCTCCCATTCCTCACAGTGTTAATATAAACACAAGAAAATGAAAGTCTTCGATGCTCATTATGAATGTGAGTCTAAACGGAGGCAAAATCCCAGCAAATGGTACAGGAGAGAAACAGATATCAGTATTCTTATCTCTAGTAACTTCCAGGGAGAAGTGGAATGGAAGCTTTTGTGGGGGGGAGGGGAACCCCAAACATAAAGCCAACACCCAAACCTTGATTGAAATAATTCTTATTCTAATCTTCAAGAATGGACAACCTTGTGAACAAACACAGTTGTGTTTAGAAGTTCTTTAACTAAACATAAGAGTCTATTTAAACACAATGCCTACTGATGCAGCCTGTTTCGTTGCAATTCCAACTCTTCTTTAAAAGCACAAATTTCACTCTTAAACTGATGGTAATATAGACTCCCTGCATTCAGCCTGAACTGCACAGAAGAACTGAATAAAGTTCTGGGTTGCACACCTTTGCTCTGTGTTAGAAGTCTTACTTCTATTTATTCTTTCCCATGCACAGTTAGTGAATACGAACTTGTTTGCCATGGTGACTGCTGATATTATGTTACTGAATAAAGATTTTGCTCTACCAACTCTAGCCTTTAGAAAACATTATTAATGGTAAATTGACTGTTGAGCTAAAGCTGGATAACACAAGGAACTGTGTTATCTGAACACAAGTACTGATTTGCACAAATCAAAGAATCCCCAAACTGGATGATGCCTGGAGCTGTTTTCAAGAGTGTCTTTTATATGCATGGTGAGTATATTCTATTTTCAGCTGATATCTTAAAGTTGAAGGGAGAGGAAAAAAAAAAAACCAACCTGAAACAGCCATTTCAGGCTAGCTGGAGAAAACCGGTCAGTGTCCCAGTTCCATTTCCAAGACCACTTAGGAAGAAACTTCTTCTGCATTCTAAAACAATTAGGAGCTCATGCACCTGAGCTGGATATGTGCAGTTAAGGGACCAAGAGAACCCTAAGAAGGAAACAACAATTTAACCTCTAGAAGGATTTAACATTTTTCTGTTGGCACAGTTGCACAGCACAAATCAAACATGGGCTTCGCAAGTACAATTTTGATAGACAGAAAAACAACTACCTTGCTCAGACATCCATTACTGACTATAAGTAAAGCGTTCTGAGTCTTATCCGTATGAAACAAAATTACCTTTAAATCTACCCTGTGCCTCAGGAAAGGTTTTCCCATCATGGTAGCACCACCTCCACGGCAGAGACTGCCGAGCTGTTGCTTTTGCATTGGGAAATAAGAGCGATGCAAGAGCGCACCCTCCCTGTCGCGAGAGCAAATTGAATTCAGCAAATCCCATTTTCCTGATAAACAGCAGCAAAATCTTGTAATATTCTGTAGGGAGATAAATTTAAAAAAAAAAACCCTATGCTTTAGTCAATTTAAAGTCTTATTGCTAGATGAGCAACATTCAGTTTCCAGACTCTGCAGGGACTTTTACTTTAACATGAAATAATAATAATAATAAACCAAAGTCTATGCAAAATGCACAGGAAAAAAAGCATTTTTTCTCCTCCAGATTCAATACTCACCTAGAAAGACACAAGGACAAACTAATTAGGAAGTAACTACCGACAGCAATCTCCTCAAACAATGCTGGAAAATTAATTCATGTTCACCATGAATCCTTTTCATAAAACATCCTTAGAACGATCCTGCTGAGCCTCTTTTTACCTCCTGCATCAAAAAGGCCTCTGAAATTTAAATGCATAATGAATGAATAGTGCATTTTGCCTTGGTAATTTAAATAGGATTCCGGCTCAGAGTATTACAGTCCTCACAATCAGATGCCTCCCTGCCATTTCTCCCCCACGGTCCTCTCAGGAGTTCACCAGAGCCAGAAAGCACAGGTTTTTAGGTCCTACAGAACATAAAGGCTGCAGGGAAAAGGAGAAGGAGGAAGCTGTGATGTGGATGAACAGGTGGGTCATTTTGAGAAGTGTTTGTAAACCTTTTCTGCCTTTAAAGTTTGGCTGCCATGACTGTTTACAGCCTCAGATACTCCAGGCAGCATCCTGAATCTTGGGGTCTGCCCAGGCATTTCTAAGCCTTTCAATTAAACAGCTCTCTTAGTACTGTCCTGCAGAATGCTGCTGTACACTTGGATATCTCAGCATTTCCGTAATGTTTGATGAAGACATGCATGGACACTCCATCTGGCTGTTCTGAGCCCACTGGAGGTAGAGACATTGGTGGTAAGCACCACCAAAAAATTCTGCTTCATAAAGATGTAAGGCCATGCTATAATCTAAGGGCACACTGATGACAGATTTTTCTTTTAAGCCTCAAATTTAGAACTGCAGGAAATGTACAGAGGGAAAAAAAAAACAAAACAAAAAACCCTCCACCATATCCTGTATAAATCTGCAAATGCTGAAGACAAAGTAACAAGTAAAGCCAGNGAATGTACAGAGGGGAAAAAAACCCAAAAAAAACAACAAAAAACCCAACAACAACAACAAAAAAAACACCTCCACCATATCCTGTATAAATCTGCAAATGCTGAAGACTAAGTAACAAGTAAAGCCAGCCTAACAGAGTTATTGTCCCCTTTGGGACAGTATAGACTACATTAGGATTATAGATTCCAAGTGAATACACTAAAACAGTGGAGATGAAAATTCTTTCACATCATGATGACCAGACTGTACAAGTAGATGGGAGTGACAGCAATGTTCATTCCATTTAGGCACAGCAGTCCTGGAGTACACCTCTTCCTCCCTGTGGGAGGACCCTTCCCAGTGATGAAGAATTAGCCATTTTCAAGCCATTGCAGACAGCCAGGTGCTACACAGTGAGAATTTAAATAGTTTTCATGCCTACAAGATTACATTCCTCAAAATGTCAGATGACCCCACCCCTCCTCTCCTTTACTTTTAAGTTTGGGTCTATCTGCTCCAGTAGGCCAATGGTCAGGAATGGGAAGCAAGAGTCATAAAGAACCAAGGCAGGATACCAGGCTAGGTCAAATTGCGTCATGAAATTCACATAAAATTTTATCCACTAAAATGTTCATGGTTATTGGAGCAGTTTGAAATGTTGCATTCCTTTTTATTCCAGATACCACAGAAGCATCTAACAGGAAACCTAGAATAAAACCACATGTGTTTCTCCACCAAAACTGAGAAAGGAAGGCTGGCTACCTCAGTCATTCCACAGTCCCTAGATAGATTACATCCAGTCTGATCTTGTACTTATCACCCACAGATCTGAAGTGATAGCCAGCTAGCACGTTCAGCATCCCCAGGAGGTAAGTCAGTGCTACATCAAAGCCCAAGATCAAAAGTTTGTCAATACAAGAACAGCGCAAATGGGTACAAAAAGCTGGGTGATGGTATCTGTCATCCCCAGTACTTCACAGCATTTTGACATGGCATCATAAAAGCTAGCTCGTACTTTGATGAATCTCCAGCTGAAGTAGATTCTCAGGTGTCAGAAAATTCTTTAAACCTGTGTCTGTAGCTGCTGCCACGACTGAATAAAGAAAACAAGAGGATTATGCTTCTTTCCTTTTTTGTCTATTTCTTTTTTCATCCCCACAATGAGGAAAGCCACAAGTAATTTAACCAATAAAACTCTGGACTAGCAATAAAAGGAAATCACTAGCACTAACGGAAACATTTCATCTGTTTGGTACACTTATCAACTCTGTGAGACAAGCTGGTGAATTTTAAACACACTGCTAACAAATATGCACAGGTGTCTCTCCTCTTCGTAATTTCTAACCCATCAGCTTTTACTGTTTGGAAGTAGCTATAAATTCTCATTTTCCAGACCTGTGCTCTATATTTCACCCCATATCTATTTACTGAGTACTATAAAATTCCAGCACTGTGTACAGGCCACGTTTCCCATATTTGTCACATTAGGGCATTCACCCCATGCACAGCAGTTCTTGTGCCACAGCCATTAGCAAATACAGATAAAATAATCTGTTTCCAAAGTTAATCTTCAACTAACTGCACCCCTTTGGCCCAAAAATTTGCACTCAGCGCCATCTATTGATTTTATTCGGGTTTAGAACACTCTGGCTCAGTCACCAACCTAGCACTGAACCACACCACGGGATTAACTAACAATTTAATTATATAGGTATTAATTGCAGCCATAGTGAGTTAGGCATTAAAAACACTTGATAAATTAGTGTTAAAATTTGTCTCTGTTTCTAATTAGCCCTATTTTGTTACATGACAGAAATAAAAATGAAATACTGGTATGAGTTTTCCAGATAAGGATTTCTGGTATGTCTTGGCCTTATTAGTATCTTTGGCATCCTGGAGCTGTGCTCCATACATCATACTACTAGTAGTAGCAGTAACAGTATTGGGGGGTGATTAAGTTCTTATTAATAGATCTGCATCTTGGCATGTCACAATTCCCATTCTGCTGGAATGGTTATTTTGTATTTCGAGTTAAGATCATTAAGGTCTTGGATTCTGCTTCATTTTTCTTGGTGGAGATTCTTTTCTACATATTCACTCTTGATAAACATTGTTCAATCTCAGACTTCTATGATACATTGTGAGGAACAACTCTGATCTAGACAGATACAACTTTATTTATTTAGGTAAAACTTAGGCTAATAGCAGCTTCCAAATCTTAGACGGACTAAAGCCTTTTCATGATGCTTTCAGCTCCATCAGTACTAGTTTACAATTTTTCAGGGAGTGTAAGTAATCTACCTCCTCTTGAATTGCAGAATAAAGACAAACAAGCAAATTTTAATTATCAAAAGTCTCCATGATGAATCTATGCAACTCACTGGAAGGACCTGGCAATTTGAAGTATTTTGTTGATGTCCTACACAAACCATACCTTCATTTTGTCACCATTGCAAATGCAAGTTGACTGAACTCAGAAGAGAAAAAAATGTTACCAATAGTAGCCATTGTCATACAGAGAGGATACAAAAAATTGTATTTCTTGATCAGTAATTTATGATTGAGGACTATTAATTTCCAGGAATTATCAACTTCAGAAATCACTAGGTTTTTACCTGTTTCAGTCCATTGGTCCTAGGATTTGCAGATATATTTTCTCAAGTGCAGGACAAAGCAAAAAGCCAAACGACACCTACCTGACTTATGTATGTCCCCACCAAAAAACTTCATAAACCCAGCAGAGATAAAGTGAAATTTTTAAAAAAAAAAAGTGGGTTTTTTTGTGGTAGCATATTAAAAATTAACAAGGAAAAGCCCTACAAAGGTGAAGTGGTCCAGTAGGACTGACTGAAATTAGAATGGGCTACTGGGGCCTTGTCCAGCCAGGTTTTCACAACTTCAAAGGATGGAAATCTGGAAATCTTGCTACTGGACTAGAGCACTTGTATCCCAGTGCTTAACCACTCATAATTCCTAATGCTCACACCCACACAGCACATTTCCCAGAACCTTCCATTCCCTGATGATTCCTCTTTAACAGAGGAACAGGAGGAAAACAGCAAATCATTTTGTTCAACTGCTCTATCAGGAACAGGTCAGAAAACTGCTGCACAGACCTGCTGTTACCCCCTAATCTGAGGGGCAAACATATCTGCTGGGCTGCCTTGCTTCCCTCCAGGGCCCTTGTGAGGACAGAACAAATCCTGTACTTGCAGCTGGGAACCTCAACATTGCTCTACTCATCTACAGACTGTATGAATGAATCTACATATGTATGAATGACTGATAGAATGAGCTTATTTTCTGTTCCTAAGTCTCCTAAGAAATTTCCCCAAGAGAACAGAGATGATTTGTTGATCTCACCCACAATTACAGAGTAAGTGATACCCAAGTGACTCCTACAAGCTGGACATGCAAGCCTTAACAAGGGCAAGACGACACCTACTCATTTTGGCTCCTGAAATTAGCCACATGTGTCCAATGGCAATCCTGAAGGAGTGGATGTAGCCCATGTGAAGATTCAGCTTTTCTTCTCTGGAAAGGAGGAGCATGAAGCAAGGAATTTTCATACAAAGATTTTCTCAACAGAACATCCATTGAGGATCAGTGCCAAAGTTTTCATTAATAAAAAGTGACAATTTTAGCACAGAGGTTATGGACTTCCAGCCTAAATGTGACTTTTATCCTCTCATACAGAAAATCCTATAACAGGAGCTCCTAGATCCTGTTTTGGTTTGAATTTGAAAATGAGTCAGTGTAATATTTATTTGGAAGCCATGTTTCAGTAAATCCATAAACTTACTGTTGAACTCTCCTAAGTTACTGAAGCAGGAAGCATCTTGCTGCTTTCTCAGAATTCACATCAGAAGATCTTGGCACATTTTGGTGGATAAGGGGAAAATAGCTGGTGTTGGATGAGATGCCCTTTTTCTTTCCTGACCTCACACACAGACATGCATATATCATCAGTATGTGCTGCACATGGGCCATTCGAAATTTCTTTTTATACTCAGGCAACAATCTGCCAGTAGAAAAGGATTATGAAAAAAAGCAAATGCTTGGAGAATCCTTAATCAATTTGAAACCAAAAGGCTACTGTGCCATAGGCAGCTCTAAGCCAGAACTTTTGCAGTAGCACAACACTGAGAATGAGCAGAGCTTTAGACAGGCACTCAGTTAAGGTTCTGAGGCATCCTCTAGTATTTTTCTTCACACATTTTCCTTATATCCAAGATGCTTCTTTTCAGGCTTCTCTTCTAGGGCTACTTCCAAAATTCTCTTTTTTTGGCTCATCTCCCTTCCACAACACTTCAAGCCCCAACCGAAACAGTGTAAGTGCACAAGAGCAGCCACCTAATCGATGGCTCAGTCATGCCTTACAATTGAAGAATTCAGGTCATAACTTTGGTTTAGTCCAGGTATTATTAAATTTATAACCAGACTATACTGGCAGCAGTCAGCAAGCAGGCAACTTCTCGTCCTTGAGGGCACAGAAGCTGACACATTTACTTCCCCACATGTATACACGGAGTGATCAGTTGCCTGTTAGCTCACAATTTAGGCTTTTCTTTTTACCCACAAATGATGAAGAGCTCACATTGCCTGAAGGTATGCTGTATTCCAATGCTGCTCTGACTATTGCTGTGCCCATTCTCAAGAGGCTGTTCCCATGGAAAGAAACAGTGCTGATCCAGGAGCATGGTATTAGCGGTCACATTTCTCCCTCCTTACTCTGCCTCAGTGCACAGGGATGGAGTTACAGGGAGAGCCCAATACAACACCAGCATTGACATCTCTTGTACAGGAATAAATCACATCTAAACCCTTTCTCTGACGGACTCTCTGGGCCCCATCCCCCATTCAATTTGCAGACTCTTCCTTCCACTTCTTAAGTCCATGAGTAGTTTTGCCTATGAACAGTGTACAAAATAGTCACTAGGGCTGGGATCAAGGGGGTATCTCAGATTTTTATCAGAGAACAAGGGTTCAAGGGAGACCCAAAGGCATTAAATGCAGACTACTAACAAGGATAGATAGTTGAGCAGAATCTGTGGAAAGAATAAAGCAAAATCGTCATCTGGGACAGAAAGAAGGAAAAGGTGGAGTCTAGGACAACAGAAGTTACAAAACCAATGATGCTGCACTTAATCTTTGTGTCTGCAGAGATTATATATCCCCCTGTCAGCCATGTCCCACTAGCTAACTGACTTGACAGAAAAAATAATTGTTATTATCCCAGCTACGACTGAGTGGTTATTATTTTCTCTTCCCACTACTTCTCCGCTTTTCTCCAGCAGATACTCATTAAGATTGACCAAGCACCACACACGTCTCTGACTGTAAATCCCTAGCCCTGCATTGCTGTCTATTAAAAACACTTCATTTCCCTTTCTTGCCATTCACGGATATATACATATATACTAGTTCCTTCCAAAGACTCATTTTTTAAAATTTTTAGAGTCAGTTGCTGACACTTCAGAGTCCTTTCAGAGGGTTAACAGAACTCAACAAAAAAAGACAAGATACATCCAGTCTTTGAGGAGGCTGAAACCTAGATGAAGATTTTGAAAGGAATTTAAAAACTACAGGGAGAGACTAGGAAAAAAAAAGCTAATTAAAAAATAAGGGATCCCAAGGAATTAGTCAGTTAATTTCCTCTTGAGAATACTGTGGGCACTACCTCCAGCTCCTCTGCATTCTCATTGTCAAGGGATCAAATCCACAATTACAAAAGCAACATCCATCCTCATTATTCCCTTTAGAAAAACATCACCATCATTTGAGGGCATCCACTCACCTTCCAAACTCATTCTGAAGGTGCTCAGCATAAACAATTTAAAGCAGATGTTCAAAGTGTACATCAAAGAAAGGGACAAGGTCGACTGTCACTTCATCCATTAAGTTTCCCATAAAAAAGTACAGAAGAGTGACTGGTCTCCAAAGTTTATTAAAAATCAAAGAATAGAAAACTTTACATAAAAATATGTCAATTTTAGCTTCCACATAGTTGTCCACACAAAAAATTTAAACATTTTTTTAAACCTGTAGCACATAACCACAGTGATAGCCAGGCCAATTCATTTGGTTCACCATGACTGAAGTGTTACATGATACCACTTTTCAAATGAGTTTTGCTTTAAAATGGACGCTAGTATAAGACACCAATTAAAGCCTCTGAAGGCTCTTTAATGTAGTTATGCTCAATATTGCTAGTGTGTGAAGACTAAGCAGTACAGGCTCATGTAACAGCCCTTAGATATTATTTATGAATCAGCTCACAATTTTTAGAACTTTTTTTATTATGATGAGTCTGGAGCATTAAGACAAACTTTCTGCAAACAGATATGCACTAGTCTAGTTTGGAATGTTGCCCTCTCTCCCCTCAAGGACCTGTTTGTGTTTGACAGATTCAGTAATAACATGAACTACTTCTGCTTCAAAGGCATACAGCATATTAAAAAGCTTCATGCTTGACACCTCATTTCAATATTCAGATACCAGTTTTAAAACCTTCTATATCTGTACACAGTATAGATGTGCTGTTAACAGGATTCTTCAGCTTTCTCTGCTAGTGGACTTAGATAACTCACCTGTAGTTTTCTGTATAGCTTAAGAACTCTCACTTAAAAAAAGGGAAGTCAGAGGGCATGAGATGTGACCTACTCCCAGGACAATTGTGGTGCTTTAAAAACTCAGGGTTAGGCAGGATGTACATTTTTCAAAAAGTTAAAGACAGTGTTTGTCATGGCAATACACACTTGCATAGTATACCTGTATGCATCTGTAAATTAAGTGCCAGCCACTCATACTGTGTACAACACTGGGCTGTGCTCTCCTGCAACACATTAAAAGATACTTCTTGTAATGCTCAGAGCAGCTGAAGTACTTTTTATATATTTGCTCTTAACAGAACTAATGCATACTACTATACAGATTCCTTAATGGAATCAACATATTTCCTTTCTCCACATTCCTTAAGCCGGGTACCTCTGTTCAATAGTGTTGTTTCAACCCAAACATTAACAGGTTACGTTACTAAAATGCATCAAAGCATGTAGTTCACAGCTTTTTAATTTCATATCAGAACTTGAACCAACCTTTTCTCCATTCTTCTCAAAAGTTTTACTTCTGGTATTACAAATGTTCGATTTGTTGTCTAGTTAAAGAAAATTAAAACTCATTGGTCAGAGCAAGACGACTGATAGAGGCCAGACAATGAGCTAAAAAACACAGGGTCAAAATGCTTTGGAGCTTAGTAAATTCTTAAAACTGTAAGCCAAATCGCACTTTCATTGTGAATCAAGAAGCCTCAAATATTACCAAATGTCATGTTATAACACTGCTCAGACAACCTGCCAAAACTATGACCCCAACTTAGATAATGCAACCTGGGAAAGGATCTGTAAATTAAAAAACCTCTTCCCCTTAAAATATAACTTATGTGATAATATGAAATTAAATTAAAAATTCCAAGTTATTGCACAAATCATACTTCCAATATTTACAGAGAAAAAAAATTGAGCTTTGAAAAAAAAAAAACACCAGGAGAGCAGCAAATTTAATTTTATGAATTCCCAACGTGATTTGCTGCAAAGAAAAAAAAAATTTCAAGGGGCTGAAGTTTCCTTCACTTCTAAAATAAAAGAAAAGGAACAGATACAGCCACAGCAAAAAAGCTACAGCATTTGTAAATGTCCTTGCAGTTCTATTGTCAGAGCTGCTTCGGCACTGAATGAACCATTGTGGGAAGGCAGAAAACAAACTTCCACATTTAATAAGGCTTCACAGATAAGCACAACTACTTCTTGAAGATGGACTGAACCACCACACAAAGAAACATGCAAAGAAGTCAGCTGCAGATATTTGGCAACACCAATAAAACGATGTGCTGGACGCTGGTCTCCATCCCTCAAGTCGAGTGGCACTCACTCAGTTTGTCTGAACAGGGAAGGTCATTTTGGCACCTGCCATTATCTGCTCAGACTGATAGGCAAGCTGTCTCTGTGTTTTTTCCTTCTCCATATATTACGATTGTACTGGTGGTGTCCCCGGTTACCAACTGGTTGCCTCATGCCTCCACTGCTGACAGGGCTGTAGCTGTTGCCTTGGTTATGAGTTCCTTTCATGGAAAACTTCATTCCACTGTGCTGCTAAAAAAAATAAAATGAGATAAGCATTCATTTGGGCATAAAACCAGCAAACAAAACATATAGTACCAGTTGTATTTCCTCGACATGTAAGTCACTTTCACAAAACACTGCTTTAAGCAATTGGTCTTTTCATGCCTGTTTATTTGTAGCTGTGCAAGTCCCAAGGCACTAACAGCTTACCAAGTGTTTTCTGAAGAAAATGTCCCACAAATGACATGGTGTAGCAAAGCATGCTTAAACCCCTTGGATCTCAGTATGAAATACAATCACTGTACAACTCCCTTATAAAACCAGAGAACTTCCACATTAAATATTAGTTGTGAGAGATGCGTTTGTTTTGGAGTATCTCAGCAAGCGCATGACCAAGTGAGATACTTCAGTCGTTCAGAAACGTCATGGAGAAACGTCAGGGCATGATCACATGAGTAGATGCATGGGGAATACAGGTCTGCTTTCCCCATAATCTCAAGTCAGTGACAGGCAAACTAAGTATGGCTTGTGAGGAGCTTGTAAATCCTACTGGTCTGATCATCAGGTTACACAGCTCCTAGACTGTACCTCATATGCAGGCCAAAGGAAACAATTAAGTGATCAGAAATACAGCATAACACTCTCTTTGGGGGATCTCCAATAATTTGAAAAAACAACTGCCCAGAAAGTTTAGTACCAGCCTGAGTAAGCCTACCCCACCATAAGGTACTACAGGCATCTCTATCACTTAATGGCATACAGTAAGTTGGCTTAATGTGTATGTACCTAAATTAGGTACAAGCATTTCAGAAGATGAAACTGATAGACTTCTTAAAGACTGGTAACACCAATGCAAGCAACCTTTCCCGATGTCTGACAGCAATAACTCAACAGACAACTGATTGCCTGCAACAAGAAATAATTCTAACCTTAAGTGGTTGAACAGGAACACAGAGCTAACATTTGGGACAATTGCTTAGAACACTGAAGTAGGTAAATGAAATACTGCAGGTATTTAATATTCTGCATTTCCAAACAAATGTGAAGTAGAAACAAGAACACCAAGCCACCATTACAACTGTGTGCATAAAACAAAACTAGTTATTGAAAGCATAATTCCATAAGCAACATTTTACTGTCAAACTGTTACTAGAAGAGACACTGAGCATCCAGAAAGACAAACTGGTGAAGACCAGTGTTGAGGAACAACCACAGTTAACTGCAGGGTGGCAAAAAACCTTAAAATTATTTTTGATTTTTACAGTGTTCTACAGCAACCTAATCAACCTTCAATGTGCAACTTCTAAACTCTCAAGACAGACACACCAAGTGTTATTCTCAGACTACCAGTGGCAAAATAATTCAAGGACAAACAGGAAAAGGAAATGCAAGCTGAGAATTTTTCATTCTTTAGAAGCACTACTTCCCAAATAAATAATTTATTGATGTATATTTCATAAATAGCTTCTAGTACATGTTTTAGCGAGTAAACAACATGAAACTGGGAAAAATTAGAATGTCTTATATTTTTGGCAAGTGGTCCTTCAAGCAAACACACTGTGTCACATTCTTGTGCAAAGTTTTCTAGTTCAGTAAGTATATCTCTGACTCAATTATATATAAATATTTACTTGAAATGACATCAAAATACTAAAAATTACCCTATAATAGTAAAACAGTCACTAAAAGAGCAGCCAGTCTTTGCAGTGACCCTCAACTATGTGCTGAAGAAAGGCAGAGGAAAAGTTTAGTATTGCTACTGAAAAATCAGAACAAAACTGATCAAGGAGCATACAAACTTCCAGGAAGCCAATCCATCCACTTCAGTTGAAAATGTGAAAAATCTGGGAATTTCTTCCTCAATATGAATGAGGAATCACAAAAAAAACCCCAACCTACTGGGAGCAGGATACCACGTAACCCCAAGATCAGACAGCAGCACAGCAAGTATGACAAGTGCATCTACCTGTATCCTAGAAGATGTCATACCCCTTGTTTGCTCAAAAGGTAAACAAACTTTCAAAGAATGATTAATAACCTAGCCAGAAGGTGAACTCGAGCTTGTGATGAAGCATTCTGCATTGTTTTTAGGTCATCAAGATAAACACTGTCAATCTATTGGAACAAGATCTGAATTCATCAAGTCTTATGACTCATCACCTGAGAGAGGTGTTGCTTTAGGAAGTTCACTCAGGGACCCCTTCAGTCAGAGATGATACCTTTATATTCACCAGTTCTCAACTACATTTTGTTCACTAGTTTGTTCATTTCTTTGAAACCATCAGCTTTCAGCATCCTGCATCCTATGCTATGGCATTTCACACCTTAAATGACCATCACATTTAATTTGAACCTACTATAGGATGATCGTATCAGTTCTTAGAGTAAATGATTTCTTGTCATTTTGTTCTCTAACTTTTTTCATATACTGCTGATGACACAGACACAGATCATAACACCCCATCTTGTCGAGGCTAAACAATCATTCTTTCTTCACACAAAAGCAATTCCATGTGTTTCCCTATTCTGCTTCCATTTGTGTTTTGACTTTCCTCTGATGAGGAAAGAAATGGCAAAATTGTACTCAGTGTTGGTGCTCTCTGCTGCTGCTCAGGGCCTACCACTCTCTACAAAGTTTGAATTATTTCTCTCCCTCCTGGTGCATGACTTTTAATGGTCCTTCTGCATTCCTTTCTCAGGTAGCCCTTAAGGTGCTTCACACCACCAGCAAACTCCACCAGACTTCATCCACTGCCTTTTAGATATTAGGCAGCACAAACTCCTGCAGGGCTTTCCTGTGAACTCCATCTTTTACAAAAACTGAATTTTTTGTTCCTCATTTTCCAATTATTTGTTTAAAATGGGACACATATCACTAACTTAAGCACATTTCAGGACCTTTGATAAAAGAAATTTACTTCATGTTTTTGGAAATCTCAAGAGGCTGTATCAAACATCTTTCTCCTGTGCACAAACTTCTGGACATTCCCATGGTCAGGAGTCACACGATCACTGAGAGATGACATGTGTAAGCAGATGATGTATAGAGATATCAGACAATCCAAAAAGAAAACTCTTCATCTGTGATACAACAGAGAAATCTTTGCTTTAGAAGTTTCAGCTTCTTTGGATTTGGTTTTCTAAATCAATCTCTCCCATCTTAAGGCTATTGACTCGAGAAATGAATGATAGAATTGGTTTGGTTTTTAGCTGCATTGAATAATCTGCTAGATCCGGAGGGTAAACTAAAAAATTCACATTTAAGACAAGGTTGGGCATGGGGAAAAGGCAAAATTCCACATCACACACCAGGTCAAAAATGTTTCCAGGAAAAAAAAAACAACAACAGAAAATAGAAAAGCAAACAAACAACCCGCCCAGAACTTAAGAGAAAAAAACAGGAGGAAAAAGAAAAAGCCCCAGAAAAAAACTCAAGAAAACAAATCTGGTTGCAATAGAAATACCAAGTAATTACTTGCTAAGAAAACCAAATTTCTATTCTTAAATACTGGCAAATTTACTGTACAAAACTGCTGACATTTAAAGACTGTCATTATTCAAAACGAAAATTTATAGCCAAAAATCAATCCCGTACAATTTGAAATAACAGAAGTAACAAACAGAGCTGAAGTCTAAACATAAACAGGCTTCTGAATTGTTCTGGTCTTTTGTTAGTTTGTTGGGATTTTTTTGCCTAATAGCATTTCTAAAGTAAGGAGAAATAAAAGGCAGAAAAATGTTGGTAATAAAGTATCTGTACTCGATTAAAAAATAAATTATACATACAGTGCTCCAAAATGATTGGTAAGTACTTACAGAGGTAAAGGAAAAGCTTAGAAAAGGCATAAGACAGTTTTGAAAGATCACATATTTACTGTTTTGTTGTTTAGAGTACAGAATTGAAGGCCATGACTGAATCTAGTCTGCAGTTGATCAGACTTGTAATCAAACTCACACCTCAAAACCATTTAATGTGAAATACCAGAGTAGCATTCAGTGGTGGCTTAATGTGCCATTAACATTTTAAGTATCCCTTAAATAACCTATCATGCATTCAAAATATTCAAGATTTTGAATATTCAAAATATTCAAAACTCAAAATATTTCACAAAGTTTCCAATATTTCCAAATTCTCTATTTTAGGCTTGTAGCACTTGCTGACTTTCTGAGCATAACAACATCTGTAAACAAACTAAAAAATTTAACTGCTTCTACTTTATGAAATACATTCATTTTGCAGAGAAATAATGGACAATGACCAAACTAACATTTTAGTCACAATTGCATAAGCAGTAAGCCAATTATTAGGCAACCTAGCCTCATAACTTTAGATTAGTTAACAAGATTCTGCAAGATATTTGCCCATGCTACCTGGGTGTACTCTTAACTTGGTAAGATTTCTATCTATTTCTTGGTGGTTTAGAATTCTAAACTGAAGTAGAGAGAAACCAATATAAGTTCTTCCAAAAGTTGTTTAGTACTGGCAATCTAGGGAAATAAGGCTCAAAGCACAGCAAATAAAGACACTTCTCTTTTTGGGTTCTACAGGCCCCTTTCAGTCACAACTGATAAAATCTTGAGTCCCGAATAGATTTTATAAAATGAGCCCAAACTCTTTTCTGCTGTTATTAAAAGGGGAAAATTATGGAGCCAACCATAAGAATAGCAAAGAAAAGATAAATCAACTAAAAAGAGTCCAAAAAGCAAGAAAAATTTTAGATGTTTCTTATCTTCCAGACAAGAGAACTGGAAAAATTAAAGCTGCAAGAAAGCAGATTATTAAATATTTCATATTTCACTTCATTACAGACTACTGGCAGAGCTACCAAAGGTCAAAGTTCTCTTCACCTTTCACAACAGGTTAGGCAATGCTAGTAAGAGCAGCTCCAAGATAAACCAGTATTTGAGAGAGCAGAGGCCCTAGTCCCCAAGATGAGGGACTGACAGTAGAGAGTATTGTCAGCACCGCAGCAAATACTGAACTACATTATGGTAAAGAAAGTAGAATGACACACAAAATAAATACCCTTTTTGATCTTGTCAGCACTAAAGTTTCAAAACTGAGGGGCAAGAGTCAAAACAATGCTACCAGAAGACAGAACTCATACTGCAACTTTGCTGCTGTTGTGACATAGGCCGTGAAGTGTATCTGCCTACTTGTCACTACAGAGAACAAGAGATAATAGCTTTTTCAGCACAAAGCTGACAGTTTCAGACCTTAAAGAGAAATCTTACCTCACTGAGAATTCTCACTTTTGATTTGGAACAGAAAAACTATTACTATAGTAAGAAAAACCCTTTCCAAATGATGAGGTGATATCAATACAGTACATGTGAAAAAGTCTGCAGAGGAAACACACCATCATTATTCAAATCAATCTCAGTTTGTCAGCCAAAATCTGATTACAATGACACTGGAAGATAAAGGAGTACTATGTTAACAAAAGGAAGGTATGATTTCTACATTTCCATAAGTCTTTTATTTATGGTGGGTTTGTTTACGTTTCTAAGAAACTACTATTTAGAGTTTGTCTTTCCTACAACTCAAAAAGCACTCGGGAAGCAACTGCCAATGTGGCCAAAGGATCTCATAACAATCCTATAAACATCTAGACTGGATGTTTATATGGAGACCTCTGGAGATCACTCAATCCAACATTCTGCCGTAAGCAGTCAGATTAGGTTATCCAGGTCTGGTCAGGCTAAGCCAGTTTTCATAATGGAAGGCTAACACCACATAAAGACTCTCCATATAAGTATGGGGCAACCTAGATGAACAATCTCTAACACTGTTTTCAGCTGAACAACCTCTGAAACTCAGATCCACTTTTCCCTTCGCTTCTTTCCTTAGGAAAGGAAATAAAACATCATCTTCAGTTTTGCATGTGTTAAAAGCCAAACAATGTTCTGTCACACACAGAGGATGGGAGTCTGACATTTAGAATCAAAACTGTTTCCAAAGTAGACAACCACAGCCTACTTCCTATGAAAATGCATGGACACTGAAAAATTACTCCACCCCAGGTGAGAGCATTCTCAATAAAAAAAATAACAAAAACGTCATTTGGTTGAGTGAAGAAGCCTTCAGTACCCCAATAGCTTTAAAATGCCACTGAACAAATCAGGTTATTTCTAAATTGAAGCTGACATACTGAAAACACTGAAATATCTCAATATACAAAGGGAATTCAGCACACTTCTGCACTGACAAGAATTTAAATGTGTCTTTACAAACTTATCCTTCATCCAAGTGAACTACACGTGACTGTTTGCACTCATCCAAAAGAGATTTTGACTCAAGTCCCTGATCAATTTTGTTTGCAATGCTGCTAACCTTCCAGCAACATCATCTCAGAGATACTAGCAGTATCAGCAGTACTACTCAGACAAAACAATACCATTAACAATTGTCCTGGATAAAAGCAAACCCTGAAACAAAGCATGCTAGCCACAGAAGTGCCTGTAATGCAAGATAAAAAAGCGGTTTATAAGTTTAAATGTTCTGTCTTATTTGGCCAAACTCAAAAGAATCTGAAATAAAAGAATCTACTCCTGCAAGTCCGAGTTTGGACTGTGATATTTCAGCACTGACATTAAGGTTTCATTTCCTAGTTGTCTCCATAGCAACAAACATACTCCCAATCAGACATCACTCATCCTTACTGGAGACTTTTTCAGACACACTAGAAGCCAGCCAGTGCAGCAGAGGGTCTGGTGCTTACTGGCTTTAGATACCTTGGAATCAAAACATAACCCTTTGGGGGGAAAGAAGAAAGTATCTTGAAAGTTAAATGAAAGAGTTCTCCTGACCTAAGAAAAAGGAAGTTTCTTCTGTCTTCATTTTGGCAACCTACCGAACAGCAATCCAGCAACACTTAAACTTATCTCCAAGTAGCAACAGGGATTGTAGTCTCCTCCTCTCCTTGGGAAGTTACCAAGCAATTTCTGTCCCCTCTTCTCATCTGGACATGCATGTCAACATCTGTTTTTCTGCTTATTTCTAAAGGGCAGCACTGCTTCATAAACTGTTCTGCTCCCCCAAGTAAACTTTCAAATTCTTGTCAGCAGAGTAGAAGAATGATTACCTTGGAAAAATGATGGATGATGATGATCCTGAAAAGCACACAAACCTGTGCCAGGAGCTTAATCAGTCCCTGAACTATCTGGAAATTCTCCAATTAATTATGCAGTACATAAATAGAATTGGTAATCACATCAAACATGTTTCAAAAATGAAAATACCAGGAAGCTTCGACAGCAGCAAACTTGCCTAGAAGGCAGTGATTTGTTCAAAATACAGTTAAATGCTCTTGGCACCTCCTGCTTTTGAGAGTTGTACTCGACACCTAGGTACAGCTTTCCAAGCTGAACTGAGGTAGAAAATGTTGCCAGGGAGAAAGCTGAAGACACCATGCAGAGACAAATGAGACCCTTTCAAAATTTTTTGAATATGAAAGAAGACTTTCTTTCAAAAAAGCCTTACACATCTATCAGGACAGGAGTCCTGCAAGATGGAAGAATGCGCCTATTAGGAGTTATAAGCCACCTGAGTCCCATCAACTCAAAAGAATGGCCATCAGCCTAATCTAGCACAGTCATGCTCCAGAAAGTTGGAGGTGGAAAGGAGATATTTACAGTATTCGAGATAAAATAACTTCATTTCCCACTTCTGACTCAATCAAACTTTATCAAAAAAATCCCACTTCTACTTCACAAAATACAAGCTTTTGGTAAATTCAATGCAAACAGCCTATTATCCCATTTCTAAACTACAGCTAGCAAGAAATTCTTCTGACTTCATGTGATTCTCAAAGGCACATCTTTGTTAAGCAAAGCCACTGAAAAAATTCCTACTTTTAAGCATATAAGTACTATAAAACTACTAACAGAACAGTTAACAATCACTTGAAAGGACAGCCAAGGAAAAGAAAGCCAGAAAAAGTGCTACAAAGTAGTTGTTTTCTAAGATTCAAAATTCTAGCAGAGATCCAAAATTCACACAACACACTGCCTTTTCACAACTGTAGCAAACACTCTGAAGGCCAACTTGTTTTGTACTAACAACTGCATGCCTCCTAACTAGCTCCAGAGTACTTCATCAGAAAAGCAAAGCTGTTAAGGAAAGAATAATCTACACTAAGTTTGTATTTTAAATGAAGTTTAACTTAAAATAACTCCCCAGTTTTATTCTTAAAAAACTTCTAAAGTTTCAGATCGGCCTGTATTCACTAGCCAGTGAATAATCAATTGCAGACACTATAATAGAAATATTTTATTAGCTTCTCACTGGTACATTTCCTATGCAGGTAAACTGGTATTGCCTCAGTGGGACTGAGCAGTAGGGAAAGAAAGGAGAGGAAGAATCTGTGTAATCAGTTCACTTAAAACCAAAGGCAAGTCAAGGGAAGTGCTCATTTCCTCTCTACTCAGAACAGGTGGGGTTACACATGGAGTGCCCAGGTCTGGGTTCCCCAGGAACAGAGATATGGACAAATGGGAGGGTGTCCAGTGAAGATGCATGAGGTAAGTGCTGAATCAAACAAAAAATGGCTAAGTCATTAAGTTGAAAATCTCCTGGTCCTTGATTCCCAAGAACTCTGATAGAAGGACTTGGAGAAGAAGGAAGAGAACTTGACCAAAATTGAATTTCAAAGAAACCAGCACACTGTTTTGTTACTATAGGCAATCTACAATCCACAATTTGCATTAAGCTTCACGTGAGGCATGTTTGACTAATAGCTTTAATTATTAAGACTGAAGGAGTGTTTTCCTGCAGAAAGATGCACTGAGGTTTTACCAGAATGGATACA
Organism: Illadopsis cleaveri; assembly: GCA_013399915.1. Taxonomy (NCBI): domain Eukaryota; kingdom Metazoa; phylum Chordata; class Aves; order Passeriformes; family Timaliidae; genus Illadopsis; species Illadopsis cleaveri. The sequence goes on from VXBB01015084.1 coordinate 46,463, forward strand.
ATAGCCAAAATACATTCAGGTCCCAGCACATTTATGCATACATTTAATTTTTTGGTAAAAAATCTTGTGCACATGCCCATAATTAATTTTCTGTTCTTTACCTTTAACATGTATTTTAATATCACAAGTGTAATATTACAAGTGTAACCAAATCTGTTCTAATAATTCAAAATCAAGACAACTAAATATGCCTAGAAAGGTCAATACTATTCCTTAAAATTCAAAAACTATCTTACAGCTCCATCACCTATATGGCGGTGGAAATTAAATAGCCTAAAGATCTACAAAAAACCCACTAGTTGGGCACCAGGACTCTCTAACACAACCTAAGGAGTCAGACACCTGACACTCCTTCTTTAAGTTACCCCTAGGTGTCTGTTGTGCAGGGGCTCTTCCACTCTAAACCCTTTCCCACCCTTAGCTCTCCCCGCACCTCTGACACAGCAGGTGAGTACTTTGATGCCCACATGAAGCTTAGCACATGCTCTATGAAGGTCACCCTCAGAGGCTTTCAGACTGACAGCACAGCACATGACCTACACCTGCGATGTGACCGCTGCTGGTGACGGAGTTGCTGGCTCATACCTGATTACTGGCGGCCATTATCAGGGCTCCCGGAGGCGCAGATTGGGGTTTACCACTTGGCAGGGGCAATGCGGGCGCTAAACTGGCCATAAGCTGGGTCGGTGCTTGAAGACTGAACTGGTAAACATTAGGAGCTGTGCAAGGTGCTGTATCTGATTCCTTTTGGCAGAGAAAAAGGGGAAAAGAAAAGCAACTTTACAGAAAGTACTGTATATACAGACTATGCACGTGAAATTGCACCCAAATATCAACTCAAGTGAATACTGTAAAACATAATGATCTTTTTTCAATAGTAAAAAAATAACAAAATAAAAGCCAGCACTATGTTTATTTTATACATCTAGCAAAAGTTTAACTGAACCTCCATTAAGAACACAATGTCAACAGGTCTATGGCAATCACAGGTCAGCACAAATCTAAAGCCAAAGTTATTTCTCTAGCAAACTCATACCAGAAGATGGGAACTAAAGCTGAGAAAAAACAGAACAAGAACAGCAACACTCTGGGTAGAGAAGGGCAAGAATTTTAGTTGTCATGACAAATTTGGTCCTCAGAACAGTGTTCTGGAGTGTACTGATTTATATGGCAAAGTTACTCACTGTAATTGTTACAAATCTTCTCCCACTCTACCCAGCAACAGCAAAGTTAGGGCTCCACCTACCAAGAAACAAGTTGATGCTCTGCCAGTCAGGACCGATATATACACACCAGTCACACATGCCACTGCTCCCAGGGAGTTCTGCTCCCCTCACTTTCCATCTGAAATCTGAGGGATAGTTCTTGAGGGAAAACAAGATGGATGCAGGATAACTGAAAAGATACTGCAATGGAACTGGTATCACTGGTTACTATTCTTTCTCCTTCCAGCCTGATCACCTGCAATATCAGATGCATCCTAAGCAGACATACTGGTGATGCTGAAGTACTGTGTGTCTGGAGCACCCAACAGCAAGGAGGCAAGCCCAGATCCAGGGGTTTACAGGCACTACTGAAGTCTGAAAACACCTGACTACCTCAGTTCTTAAATGATCAATTATTTTCTAAGTTGAGAAACGTGGAAAGCAAGCTACAGCCTTTTAAAACAACTTTGAAGACAAAAACTCTTGTAAAACTTATTTTTCAGCCATAACATAATAGCAGAAGTAGCTTCCCTTATGCTTCACTGCTGTTTTTTACCATGTTCTTAACTCCAAAGCATTCTGAACTTAAAACAATGGAAAAACCTATTCTTTATCCCAAACCACTGGTGTTTTTTCCACTTCCAGCTGTTAAGTTCAAAATATAACAAGAGATGGGGTTGGCCAATTAGTAGTTTAGTAGTTACCACATTAAAAGGCATTATTGGCTCAGGTCAATGCAGATCTTTACTGCTGAAGTAATTACTGAAGTATTCTATTGCTCTGTCTCTAAAGATTAATTGCCTGGAAGAAAAGACTTCACTTAAATCACATAAACTTTAAATAGATCTCCAGCACTACTACTTGCCCTCAAATGGCCTTGTTTTCTAAATTAGATTCTTCAGTTAGAGAATAGGCTGCTCAAGAACAGAAACAAGAAAATGTTTAAAAGCTTTTATTGGGGAAGAAGATTATAAAAGTGAGACTGACAACTGCAAATACTGAGCAGCCTAGGCAATGAGCTACTACAAAGCAAAACTTGCATCCCAGCTGAATTGAATACTCAGAGTAGAAGGAGTCCTCAATAAAACCAATTTGTTAGAACAACCAGTCTTTTATTGGTCTGTTTAAAGTTGTGCTTACTAAAAATAAGATCTAGAAAGAAAGGAGATACCTTCCTATTAGCTCAATTAGTGATAAAAGTTACAGTATGCCTCTGTGAAGCAGATAACTGCATCATGAATTCACTAGAGACACATCAAACTCATAAAAAGAATCTGTGCAGAAAGTTCTTATTTATGAGATTGGGTATTTATTCTTTAATAAATATGTTCATCATGGAGGGAAACTACATGCTGTAACAGTGACCAAAAATTAAGCTTAGTTGATGCCTGGATTAGATGGCATTTTTCTCCTTTGCCCAATCAACAGTATCCACACAGTGGGAACAGGCTAAGGTCTCCACAAAGATGAGTTTCCTTGGACACTTTTAGTCATGGAATTACTAAAAAGCTAATGAGAAGAGAGAGAAATGAACAGACAAGTTCTAAGCATGCTCACAAGTACCCATGAACTGGCAGATGAGATGGAAAAAGGGATCTTATTGTCTAGCCAAACCCATGTCCAAATCTACTTCAACGCAGCCTTCACAAAGAACAATTTCAGTGTCTCCATTCAAAGGATCTCCCCTTTCTCTTCTGCTTGGATACAATTATATCCCTGAAGGTTCACATACCTAACCCAGATAGGGCACTTCTCATTAATGAGATTTCTAAGGGGCTTCAGAACAACAAAAAAATGCTCAAAAGAAAAAGAGCAGCAGATGGAAGAGAAAAGAGCATCACATCATTTAACTGAGATTAGATTTTACCACAAACGAAACTATGTTGCTTCATTTTATTTTGTAATATGTACTTTCTGCCACAAGAGTTATTTACTAAAATACATCTCATAAAGGCAGATGGTATCTTTTTCCTAAGGCAATCCTGGATTGCCAATGGCATTACTGTATGGAGTTGATATTGTGACTTCGAGAGCATCAAAATCCTTCTGTAAAGAACAGCATTATCCTCCTTAAACTGAAAGATTAAACTCAGATCAGAAAATTGAGCCCAATGTGAACAAATCTGACTTTCCATAAGCACCATCTACACTGACAGATTAAATCTTTCTTGGTCTTCTGGACCAGATTCTTAAGTGTAACATGCAAACTTGAAGCACTACAGAAGTTCAGATGATCTACAAGTAAATATATGGAGGTAACTCTTTCGACACGTCAGGTATGCATCTGGAAGACAAAAGCTTTGGCCACAACTAGGGTGAGGGCTACAGAGGTCACATTAAAAAAGATAAGTGTTCACTAAAGGAGCAAGATCCCCTCAACTGATTTTAGCAGACAATGTAGCATAAAGATAAAGCTATAAGACTGTACCTTGTAGCAGTACCTCATCCTGCAAGTAAAGTACCTTCCAAAGATATGCTTTTGAAAACCAAGAACGACTAACTGATCTAGGACATTTCCATTTTAAAACATGCTCTTTAACCAGTTTCAACTTTCTGATTAAGAACTTAGTATGCAGAAGGAAGATTACTACTACTCATAGCTCTGATTACTGAGGACTCGAGTTTAATGCTGGAAAAAAGAAAGTATGGAAGATACATAGAAACTCAAGTGTTACTGATGAACTTCTGCCTAGACAGAAACAGTGAAACACTGCAGTCACACGCAAGATGATGAACTGAAATTCAGACTTCTCTTCCCGACACAGGATGAAAACAAAGTAAAATCATTTACTTGTCTGCAAAATGCATCATCCATTATAATAAGACCCAGGACCCCATCACCAAGAGAATATTTACTTGCCAAATTACTAACTAGGCCTGGCCGTAAGAGTTTATTCCAATTCCATTAATAACTCAAGGCTTAAGATACCTGATAACTTCTCAGCTAACAACAGCCACCATTTCAGAGCTTTCAATTTCCAAGACAGTATGCTTAAGAACTGAAGTTGCCTAAGATTAATTCCTGACCCCAGTGTGTTTAAGTTTGGCTCAATGCTGAAGGAGTCTAACTGTCCTAAAGTCAGTATTCAGAAATAAAAACATAAAACAACAGAATGCGAGTTTCCTGATAATATGATGGATTTAGGTTTTCACCCGCATCTCCAAGAACGAACTACAAAAGTCCTGGCAAAAAGATCCTTATTGTTTCCACCCTCAAAATTTCTTCCACTAATTAAACGATTTTTTTTTTTCTCTTTCCCACAATATTCAGGAGCTAGAAGCTGTGAGAGAACAATGACCATCTCAGTAACAACTCTGTTCTATTTTTGAAGGCAAAGAACTTAAAATCGTTGTTTATAGTTAACACTTTACACTATACATTTTCAAGTGTTCCTCTCCTTACTTACAATTACAGTGATTTAACAGATGACTGCTGCCAGTCTTACTCCTTCTGCTTCTTTTCCCATTCCAGCCTTCTCCATTACACCTATATTAGCATCTGACATTATTATGTGCTAATTCAGAGGTGAACCACAGAAACAGTAATCACCTTCTTACTAGTTTTACTTTCTGAATCAGCTCACCACAGGATTAGGTGAACACCAGTGCAGAAAAGCAGGAGCAGCTAATGAAAGGAAATTTGGCTAGCAAATACATCCTATTACTGAATTGGCTTAGTAAAGTGCAAAACCACACTCCTTTGAACATAAAGCAACACCAGAGGACTTCAGACATTTCACAGTTTGGGGCCATGCACAGGAGAAGAACTTCAATGCATGCTCTCATTTGCACAGCTTTAGCCCCAGTGTATTTAACTGTACTCGATAAACCACGATGCTTCCAAAGGTGACTGTAGGATCACCCCTCGCCCTCATCCCATTTCTTCCACATTGTGTGCCACTTCCTTTCTTGGTAGGTGGAGCCATAACTTCAACTATGGTGTAAATAAAGTAGAATTGAGATGAACAAAATTTCTACTCCATGGAAGATCACAAGATAATCTGCATCAATATAGTTGCTCCACTTCCACTGGCCAGCTTATAAACAATACAAGTCTTGAGTTAAGGTGAAATTGGCTGATTTTTCTATCTTTCATTGCAAAAACAAAATATCTTGGTATTTGTGATTACAGAAGTGAAGAAATAAAATATAGGATACACACGCAAACTGAAAAATATGCATCCTTCAAAAGCATTAGTATTTGTTTTACAGAAAGACAACTAAAAACATTATCTAATTAGTATCTAGCAGATTAAATACAAGCCCAGTACCCTGTCAACCACACCTCATTATACCCTGAGAGGCCTGACTACAAGCTTATTCCATGTTTTATCAATACTCATTGTACTTCAGATAAGCCATCTTAAATAATAAAGGTCCCAGAAGTGTGGAATTTAAAACTTCCTTTGTTGCCCCAATACTTTTATTTCACAGGCTTTCAACTGGTCTGTATTGCTAACAATATAGAAATATCTCCACTTTGATTTTCAAGTTATGCAGTAAATTACAGGACTCATTGTGAAAGCTGAACATGCACCATACTAGACTATAAATACTGAATTTAGGTTTTCTTCATCTTAAAATGGCTTAGGTACCTCTGTGATTTTCTTTTTCATGGGAGGGAATGTTAAAATATGGCAAGATTACAGCTTAGATTTTGCCATTAGAAACTAGTCTGAAGTCAACTCTTAAAAAATTATGTGCTTCTTTTCTTACTTCACTGACCTCGCAGCAGTAAAATCCCACTTTACTTGCTGAATTACAGATTCCCTCTGTATCCTCTGCTGCTTAGAATAACTTATTAAATAAAATTACTTTGGAATTCTGTATTCAAAATTGTGCCTCCTGCAGCTTTGCAAAGCTTTTTACTCTTACCTCAAGAGGATATGAAGAAGAGACTACTCAAGGAACTGATACAGAAGAACTGAAGAACAGCATAACATAGCATTAAACTCCACCATGTCAGAGATACAGGTTAAAAACCTCAAAAACAAAAGTGGGGCTAAACAGTGAAAGAGGAAAATAGGCAAAAGCAGCACTGGAAAAATCTGTTCTCTAATCCACAGAAAGCGTTAGCAATCTGCATAGCAAGAAATAAGAAAGAATGGAGTTTTAAAGGATTTGGGGGCTTAAATTCTTAAATGTACCAAATGAAATGTCAATTAAATGTTTTCCCCCAGTAACACCAGGTCGTCCCTGTCTCTGCACTCAGGGTTGCCCACTGCTTTATTTGGAGACAAGCTGTCTGCAAGTCAGCACTTACATCTCTCTGAAGGCTGAACATCAAGATGCTTTTTAAAGAACTTGCCTCTATTTGTTCAGGAAGGGAAGAAGCTTAAGACAAAACCTGCATTATTCTACACAAAGCTGATCAACTATTCACACATATTTGAACTATTACTTTAGATAGGACATGAAAATATTCAGACACGTAAAGGGAAGAGAGAAAACTGTGTGTGGCTCTTGCTCACAGGCTGAGAATTTTATTAGTAACCTCCTTTTGCCCCCATTCCTTATACATACAATTTCAACTGCAACTCTACAAATTAATCAGTCATTAAGATGGATTTAACAAGACTGTTAAAAGATTTTACAAGAAGAGCTGTTACATATTCTGAAGTGTCTGTCCCTCTACTGCAGAAAAGCATGCTTCATGCTTGCAAATTAAATCACTTTAAAAAAGCACAACATTTATCCAGACAAGATATGTCTATCACCTCTCTCTGTGAATATGGAAGCACAGTAGTTCCTGCTAATAAGCTAAAATTTGTTCTGGCTAATAGGAAGGAAGGTGAGATGGTTAATAACTTCATTAAGTATGTTGAGTTCAAGTACGAAGCCACAATTACTGCAAAGCAAGTAACAGTTCCAAAAAATCAGTGTGGATTCTTGTGTGCATTCAGCAGAACTGTAAGAATAATGAATCTTATTCTGATCCGTCATATTTATATATTAGTCTCAGAATGTAAGCATCCAATCAAGGTACTGAATACATAATACTTCAATACAGTGAAAAGACAGATTCATAAAACACTGAAGGTTCTGCTCAGCATATTCTCTAGCTGATGGGGCTGAACCATGGGCAGATCAAGCACTGACGTTCTGATGCAAAGTTTTATAACACTACAAGGGTTACAGTTAAAATTTCAAGAACAGTCTGAAAGAAGGTATTATAAATGTTAAAAAGAGGCAAAGACTGTGTCATCTCCAAAGCTAGACTACAGGGATATGTTGTTCATGGAAACTCAACTGCCTTGGCATGACTGCATGGTCTTGAGAACTCAGAGGTCTTCACAAAATTATCTCATCATAGAAGCCCACACAACATTATCACCAGAAATACTGAGAAATGTGTATGAAATTTGTTAGAATCAAACTTCTTACAGACAATTTGGAGTTTCTGTGATGGACTGGATATGACATTATTATAAGGAAACAGGAAAGAGCTTTAAGAATTTCCTGAGCCATTTTATCTGCCACTGATATGCATGCTTCACTGTCACACAAAGTGTTAAGCTTTATTTGGAATAACATCATCAGAACTGCAGAGCATACATAGCACCAGAAACCAAACCAGACCAAAATGAGACTGCAAAAATATAGCTAGGATTATTTCTTACTTGGCAGAGATTGTTGATCAGGCAGTAGATATTCTCCAGCACTACTCTAGGACTTCCTGAGCTAATGAAAAGCATTTCTCCACAGTATTTGAGCAATGAGAGATCCTGGTCACCAGTTATAGAGTGCAGGTCCAGAATGAAAAAAAATGCACCCAGAAAAAAAAACCCTCAATGACCAACCAAAATAGCATTTTCAAAAGGAATCTGGCCACTGCACAGATTATGAGACTGACATCTGCAACTATCCAGAACAAGTAGAGAGCTGGGGGTGAACATAGCTCATTCCATCTGGTTTCAGATTCTCATAGCAATCACTTAAATCAGTATGAAGGTGAGATTTTAATGCCAGAGGCTTGTTTTCTCTTGTGGAACAGTCTGACTCTGGCTTACATACATTAAAAATTCACATACTTTGCACTGCCCTTGATGGAAAAGACATTTGTAATGCATCTTCCATTATTCACTTCAACATTTGTTACATCATGTAGGAACACATGATATTTTACAACTTACCTGTTTGCAGGAGTGAGGAATATGCCTGCTTTTTTTCAGGGCAGCATAGGATATTTGAAATCAGCAGAAAGCTTCATTGAGAGAAGACTTACTACATAGATCAATTTGATAATTAACATAATTGAGAAAAATATATGAACTGTCTAATACATTCTGATAACTAGATTCCTTGTATCCACGAGGTTTTTTATTATGTATTCTTTAGTTTTTTCCTGATCACTAATATTTATATTCTTCACAGAGTTGAGGTAACAAGGCAGGAATTTTAACACTCAATATTTTGCACAGTACTGTATTAGAAGTACTGTTGAGTCAGAGCTCTGTATTGACATGTACAGTAGAACAATCCCATAAACTGAACAGCTCTCCCACTAATAATTACAGTGATACCTGAAGACAGGCCTCTCTTGCACAAGGTCTTTGATCCAAAATTTACTGGCCCTTTGGAAAGTTGTCCTTTGTGATTAAGATTTTGGCTAGAACACCTACTAAGGACAGCGTGGCTAGAATTTCATTGGCCAGAGAGTGCTAGACTAAGGAATTTTGCAAATAGCTCTGCTACTTTGGGAAATCCATAAGAGGGCACCTTTTGTTCAAATAATGATCTAGTCTCATTAGATCCAGTTCCTAATTTTGGGCTGCGTAGACAGTGGCCCAGAATGCATGCTCTCCTGCATGCTAGTCCTAGATGTGCAAAGATGAAAGCAAACATCCTCCTGAGTTTCAGATGGTATGCTGAGAAAAAGCATTTAAATCTAAAATACATGGGGAAAGAGAAGACTGCCCTTCAAGAAGACAGTTCTCTTGTTCCTCAGTGGTACTTAAGTTCTCATCTTTAAAAGGCTGCCATCAGTATGGAGAACTCAGGGCAGTAACTGTAAGCTCTCATTTTCTTCTATTTTTCTGAGCATATACAGACACTGAGAGGCTGGCTTCTAAATGTTAGCTCTGGTTTATGCCAATCCAGCCTTGAGAACAACATGCTCTTCATTATTGTTCTGTTCTCCTGCTGCTGGAATAAATCTATAGCCATTGCTTTAGCTGACAGACTCGTAAGTCCAAGACACCAGAACAATTATCTATTCAGCTGCTGAGTCATTTTTACAGATTATTAATGCAAAACCTGTAATGCTGCCAGAACTCCAAGGAGGCAAATCTTTAAAAACCATATAGCACGCTGCATTGCAACCAACTATTAAACTATAGGGTTTAATAAAAATTCTAGGATCCCTGTCAGCAATACTGCAATATTGTTTCCAGGACACGTTGCAAATAGGCAAGGCCTCCAGTGAACAGTGATGTGATGCCTTCAAAATATAACTATTTCAGTGGATGGCTGGAGAGGGGCAATGTGAGAAAGTAATGTCATAGGTTTTCAAGCCTATTTCCTCTTCCTCAACACAAGTAAGCTAACTTCTATTATATTGGAAGGTAGAACTCAGAAAGGACCAGAGGCAGTTGATCACTATTACTACCAAAACTTTAGCAGTAAATAGAAAAGCAAATACACTATCTAGTCCCTACAATTTAATAGATAGCATCCTGCACCTCATACACAGCGAAAGATATTCTGCAGTCATGAAAAACACACCTCCTGAAACAATATCTTAATGTAAAGTTTGTGCTTAAGGTTAATAGTGACATAGGAAATAATATCTTGCAATTAAAATTAAACCTCAATTACTGGGAAGAGGTCAGCAAGCTGTAACTCTAGGGTCTCCATGTCTCCTGCATTTTCTTTACAATCTATAGCCTCTTTTCAGTCTTCCAGTACCAGAAAATTTCAAATGATTTAACTTTAAATAAATACAGAATCCTTCCTAAAGAACAATCCTTCCACAGGATCAGAGGTACCACTGCATTTAACTCTAACATGATGAGATGCACCATAGTCATAATTACCTTCATCTGAAGTGACAGAAAAGCTCACGACATCATGCCTATTAATAAGGCACCAAAATTTCTGGCACGAATACCAAGTTGTCACACATGCCAGATGCTCCTCCGCTGCAACCTGGCCCCAGCACTACGCCAGACCATGGCACGGTTCACCTGCCTATGGCAGAACAGGCATCTCTTCCTGAATCAGGTGCAGCTCAGGACTGCTCAGCCAGAACTTTCTCCTCCTCACACACCCAAGTAAGACTAGGATGAACTCATCAGTCACTTGTCAGAAACCTGCCATTCCATTCCAAATTAGGATAACATGCTATCAGCCTGCTAAGGACATAATGCCAATATATGTCCTGGCCTTTCTCAAAAGGACATGGGTTTTTGTTAGAAAAAATAGCATTTCCTTTTACTTTGTGAATGCCCAAGTTGATTTCAGTTCTATCTTGTCAAGAGCTTCCTTTTCACTTTTCATTAATTTCTCTGGCACCAGACAATCAACATCAGGCTAAACAGGATTAAGGGGAGTTCATAACAACTCAACACCCAATATTGTGCACTCCCAACGTAATCAATAAATATTTGTATTTTTCATAAAACTTATTACAGCAAAATCTTTCCCACTGATTTACTTAAACCAGCAACACAGCTAATAGTATCACTGGCAAATATCATGCTGTTCTTTGTTCATTAGCCACATGGTACAACTAAAATATTAGTCCTGTTTACTTAAGGTGGCATAAAAAGGCAATTCAACACCAGAAAACCAGTAGCTTACAGTAACTACAGAAAGTAACCAGAACATATACAGGCAGGACTTGTCCCTCAAAAGTAGCTAATTTTTTATTTCCCAATTTTTAATTCTGTAGTTGACTGGTTTCTGAAAGCAGTCAAGAAACAGGTATTTGGACCTCTCTTGGCATCATCCAGTTATTTACTGTCATAGCTGACTGCATGTTACATCTTGTTCCATCAATGCCTCCATCTATGACAAAATGCTTCAGAAGATTTACAATAAGCCACTCATGCCTTACAGTGATGTGCTTTATAATCTGCACTGCCCAATTCTGCACTGATTTAACTTTATACCAAAACAAAACCACCTGGCAGAACCGTAAAGAGTCTGGGAACATACCTCAAGAGACTGCAGCCTCCTCTTCCAGGAAGTTATAATAAAGCCCAGCAATTACTTTAAAATAAGGAAGCTGACAACAAGACTTTATGCAAGTTCCCTGTTACCATTAAAACATGAACTGACTGCTTGGCTGAAAATAATGAGTATTATTCACCTTCATAGCACAATATAATGTTCATGTCCAATTTCAGGTATGGGGAACAAGGATCAGAATTTGACAGTGGAAGATTTTGCTTAATGGAAGGATATATGAAGACATTTCTCCTCTTCTACTCAATTACCTACCGTCAAATTGGGTTGTTATATTTCATTACATCTAACTACTACCACAAAGGGTCCCAAAGATTTAGAATGGAAATAAGAACCATTTAATTTAATAAAAATAAATACTTGATTTCATTAATTTTTCTTAGCATTGGACATTACTGATTCGCTGTAGCACTTTAGGGATAGTATCACATTAACTGCTATTGTATCAATTGAGGCTTTGAAGATAATCTCTGCTACTTACTAGTTGAACCCATTAAAAGAAAAAGCTTACAATGTCACTGCTGGAGAGTGATGACACAGAAGAGGCAGATGAACCAGAGGATAACTGTTGTGTACTGGCCAATGACAATGCCAAGTGTTGATTGTAAGATGGTTCAGAGTCTCTGTTCTGCTGCTGTTCTCCATTGCAGAGAGATATCTGGTCTCTTAATTTCAACCTATTATCTGTTAACAGAAAACGTAAGTATCATTTAAGAGCACAGAATACAAACACATGGACCTTGAAGTCTAAGAAGAGCTGCAGTTTAACAAGCTAATTGAAAAACAGGCTCAGAGAAAACTAATCTTGGGTTAGAAAGTTACAAGTTCCTTTTATTTTTTCCTGTATATCTGAACGATTAATTTCAAGGCAAGAGTATTTTGAATTACATCAAATTCAAGAAAAAAATTTTAAGTTGGTTTCCTGCTATACCTACCAAGTTCAGGTGATAAATTAATTTTGCTCCCCCACTTCTTTTTAATCCAGGCCCTGTAGTCAATCACTTCTTGGGTCACTTTGATGATTCTACCTAATGTGCTAAAAAAATTTTTCAATTAAGTATTAAACAAAGACTGTTGATTACATATTTGCAAGCATTTTAACAAGCTACCAAATTACACTAAAAGTCAGTTTAAGATATCCCTAACCAAAGAATTTTTTGAACCCTTTATTTTAGCACATCATTTAATCTACTGAAACACCACTTATATTCATATTATTTTTCTTCAACCACAATAACATGCAAGCAGTGACACACAGGTAAGATTTTTACTCTGTATTTCTAAATGGAGTGCACATTAACTATAAAGAATGCACATGCTAATAACACTATATTTGATAAAACCAATTTATGGTTCTTGCATTTCTCCATACAGAATGTTTTTTCACAGATTCTGGATTATAAATAGGTATGGGATGCATGGAAAACAAAAAACATCCCAGCACCACAACTGACTGACTGGAGACAGAGACCTTCACTAATCCTTGCTTCTAGTTTACAAAAACAATTTACAAGGTGCTAACGCCCCCACAATTATAAAGGAAGTACCATGGATGGTGAAGTAGTGAAACAAGAAACAGGCTGGCTTGAAAAAAAAGGTAGCATTTCAATAAATTCCCAACAGTAAGAGGCTCAGAGAAAAAGCTTACCTGGTCCTGATGAACAGTGACCAGTTATCAACAAAGTAGTGTTTTTCCAACACACTTTCCCAACATCCAGCTATTTGAATCATGCTTCTTGAGCAGGAATTACCTGTCTTCTTGTTTGACAAATAAATTTTCAAGCTTTCTTCTTCATGAGAGACTAGTCACTGAAACACTAACTCCATGCTCAAGATACATGAAGAAATGACCATTGTACAAAAATGGGTTGTGCAAAGTTAGCACTGAGGAGCAGATAATGTTATTCCTTTTAATTTTCAATAGTTACATTGAAGTTTATTTTGTATTTCACATCATAAAGGTACCTTGTATCGGAATTTTGTTTTGGTTTAGGTGTACAATGGGAAGGAGGACATACAAAACCCTAATACATTTAAGACTATCTTTACTGTGTTTCATAGTAACACTTTAGGTAGCAATAATTCTCCTACTATCCTAGTGATTACTATCTCATGCAAGACCAAATACCCCATGTTCCATGTTAGTCTTCCAACTTTAAAGACATGTTACTGTTAGCACTGAAAATGTCGGCCCAGCAAACATTGAACCAAGTAATATCATCTAAATTACAAGTCCAATAGCTGCAGGTGGGCCACCAGGACAGAATGCATATCATCCACCATCCTATTTATGTAATGTGGATAAAATAAGGCTTGCTGGATAATCAAATCCTGAATTTTACACACAGAATTAAAGGTGTGGTTGTCACCACTCAGAAATTAAAGATCTGGGTTATAACAGATCATACTTCAGGAACCACAGTTCAATAGCTAAGCAGAGCACACGAAGAACAAATAAATCAGAGGATCACATTTTGTTAATGCATACTCCCATGACGTAACAGCATTTTAAATACTCAATGCAGTTCTGGTTTCTCAGTCTCAAAGAGTAAGTCGAGCAAGAGGACATAGAATGAAGACAGGGATGACCAAAACTGCAGAGATTCAGCTGTGGCCCTAAAGCTGCAGTTCCCAAGAGAAGAATGCCGCGGGACTCAAACATGCACCAGCTGGGTCTCGTCAGCACCAGGACAGAGAAGGAAATCCTGAGTTAAAATGTTTCATCTGAGAACACATTCAGAAAGAGTTGAGCTTTTACTCTAGGATTACACATAAATTTCACAACTACCAGCAGCTGTGGTCTTGGAACCAGAAAGTGAACACAGGCTGAGCAACACAAGCTTATTACATATAAGGAGTTTGTCAAGCCTGATGCTTCTTGGAGTACTTTCCTGAAGTAAAGACTCACAAAAAGCAAGAGTAATGATTTCATATAGCAGAAGCAAAATGAACAATAGAGGTTGGTATTTTTATCAGACTGAGTGACTGACATACCAAAAATGTCTGCTATCAAATAGGCAAAATGGGTGAAGCAACTGCTACACCAACAACTGTGGCAGAGTTGCACGCACAGAATGGGGGAATGCGATCTATCAGCACAGAGATCAAAGCTCTACACTCACTTTTTCAGTATAAAGGTAGCAAAAAAGGAAATTCACAGAGTTATAAGGTCAGGAGTCCAAAGGCAGATCCATGCTACACTGCTTGTGCAGCAAAATTAAAAACATTCATTATGAGACATCAGAAACTGAAAGGTGATTAAGGTTATACTGACATGTACCTAATAAAGCAGGAAAGAAAGAGGGAGCCAGTGTGATCAAACCAGGTATTGATCTCAAAAGAACACCACTTCCTATGTATGGGACTCAAGCATATCCATAGTTTCAAAGAACAATTTTTAAAATAAGCATTTGAAAATTGTCCTTAAATCTGTTTTCAACACAAAAAATGCCTAGGAACAAAAAACCCTATTAATCTACCCTGCCTTTACTGTGGAAAAAATGTCATGCTTTTTTAAATTTTATTTTGACTGAGGTCAGAATTTCTACAGATGTCTGAGACAAACAATTCTTCAAAGATGCTTGTTTGAAAGACATGAAAAAATACTGTTAACTGGCTAGTAAAATCAGACAGGTCTCCTGAGAAAAATGCCCCTTTAAGTTTTTTCCCTTAATATTATCATATAGTAAGACCAGGAATAAGCTATTTACAACTGTAGTTTATCTTATAGTAGGAACTCAGAAGCTTCTTCTTTTACATGCTGCAAGACCTTGGTTCACAGGGACACTTTCTAACTCTCACGACAGCACAACTACTGGGCAAATCAATCTTAAGATCACACTTAAAAGGATCAGAGTGATGACATCACATTCAGCAAAATCAATATGGAAAGCTCCAGCCAAGCTCCACATGAACAAGTGAGCAGCAGAGCCTGAAAAACATGAAGTCTGTGAAAGAATGGTCAAAATAACTGAAATGTCCCCTAGGTATTAGAAGTGCAACATAACCTAAAAGCACACTAAGGTGCACCTGAGAATGATCTCCTTGAGCATGAGGATTAAAAAACCCCTAAACCTAAACCCTTTACCCTAACAAATACACTGTGTAGGAAAAACTGGTATTACTGATACCTTTTAAGGGACAGAAGGCAATCTAGTAACAGTTCCCAGAGCTATTTTGGCCAAACGGTGGCAACCCAAAGCTAACATATAGACCTGTCAGCAGTTACATCAGTTGAGATGAACATTAGGAAGAGACCCAACAACTTTCCAAGTACAGAGATGGAAAGATCACTTTCTATCTGGCTATGGTTGTTTCAAAGACTATCACCTGTAAATGACAACTCCAGACATGCAGTAGGAATCTGCCTAGGCTTTCTCAAACTCTGACCTGTTGGCATGATAGTCTCTTTCCCTTATCCAGCTGCAACACGTCTATCACAATACAGAAGATTTCCAAGGTCTAATTTATACTGAGGGGTATGTGACAGCAAAACCAAGTCTTCCATTCCTCATTCCATATGACCTCCTCAGCTTCCTGAATGTGGCTACAGAGCTGTTTAGAGAAGCAGTCTGAGTACACATTCATATCTGAACTATGTGAAAGACCAGCATGTGAGCCAACATCCTGATCTGCAAAACACAAATATTAAGCTAAGGATGCATTTTTGTCACATCCAGAGCAGCATAACTTAAGGCTGTGAAATGGTACAATATCACTCTCTCCCTCTTGCCCCAGATGTGAACTCCTGTTGCTTCTCTTGCTTCTGATGTGCCTGTCATCAGCCACAAGATGGATCAACTTCTTGACACGACAAAAGCGTTGAGATTCTTGTTTTCAGTCAGACCAGAAAGTCCATCTGCCTCACTTTCTGACTGCAGGATTGCTAGATCTCATATAAGGCAAGATTCAGATTGAGAAGGAAGGAACAGCACCGCTGACAGAAGACAGTACACAAGTACTCAGCCTGAGCAAGGTATAATGTGAAAATACACCTTAATACAAAGGCCATGGAATAGGGTGGTAACAGATAACCCACTATTTAAATGAACATGAATCAATAAGCAAGAGCTTGTTGCCGAATATCTGCTAAGGTTTCCTGTGGTTCATCAAGAAACAGAACTGGAAAAATGGTCCCTTGTAGGAGAAGGGAATACAGGTGACCTTGCCCCTGATAACTAACAGCTGTGTTAATTACCCAATACAGCCTCGACCCTAATGAGTCACAGCTATATCCAATAAAGGTAAGTGTGATAAAAGGGAGTGGGTTAGCTGGTGAGGAGGAATCATGAAGAAGGGTCATGGGGAGAGAGAATCACTGCTGTGAGGTCAGTCTGGCTCAGCAGTTAGAACCTGTTGGAACCTGCAGTCATAGTCTAGCTAGGTAAATGCCTGCATTCAGAGTCTGCAAACTAATACATGCAGTCATGGTTTAGCAGGAAACAACCAGCAGTCAGGAGCTGCAAGAGAAACCTGTAGGAGCTTGCTGTAGCCAGAGTCAATAGTTGGAGTCAGGATGCCTAAGCTATAAAGAGGCATAAAGCAGGACCCTTTTCATGCTATGATTAACAAGAAGTCTGTGTCTAGTCTTGTTTCTACCCTCTAACAGGAGGGCTGCTGCAACAATCACTACTCAAAACTGAGTCCAAAGAAGGGCAAAGAAGCTGGTGAAGAGTCTGGAGCACAAGTCTTGTGAGAATCCGGGTTGTTTAGCCTGAGAAAAAAAGAAGCTCAGGCTGGACCTTATCATTCTCTACAACTACCTGAAAGGAGGTTGTACCAAGTGGATATTGGTCTCCTCTCCCAGATAAGTGAAAGCATAAGAGGAAATGACCTCAGGCTGCACCACAGAAGGTTCAGATTCGATATTAGGAAGTATTTCATCAACAAACAGGTTGTCAAGCACTGGAACGGGGTTACTGTCCCTTGGTGTACTTAAAAGCCATGTAACTGTGAGGGACATGGTTTAGTGGCAAACACAGGAACACAGTAGTGGCTGGATTAACAGCTGAACCCAACAATCTTAGGGGTCTTTTCCAACCTAAATCATTCTATGCAACTATCATGCCCCACAGACTAAAGAAATGAGCTCACTTGAGATGGCACACTCTTTCCCAGAGATAGTCTAGGGGCAAAGATCATATGAAAGCTGTTCAAAGCACATAGTGACACCAATCCTTAAGCAGGAGATATCCTGTCCATAATTGTATTTCACAGCTAGACTCATGTCTCTGTGGCCCTAAATATTAAGGAATCAATCACGATTTTCAATCACCTTGGCTGAAGACACAACACCAAACTTCACCTTGCATACAAGCTGTACAAGCTCAAAATGGATCAGTCTCTTATTTTCCTAAGAGGAAACTCCTTTTTCAAAGATGACAGGAAGCTGTTTCCTCTAATTAAATCAACCAAACTGCCAATCGAGCTCTCCTAAGCTGTTCTTGGAAGAGGATAGGTGAGACTGACTGGGGACAAAACAGTGTTAAGGTAATTTCTGTAGCTGTAAGAATTACCTTCAGGATTCAGCTCATTACTGTTTCCACTGTGAAGAAAGCTTTTCCATGACAGGAGATACCTTTTAATTCCCACCATACCTCAGATGTTCTATTTGGAAGCCTAAATGACGATGGTGGTAAGAGTAATGTGAATGTCTCCCTTACTATGCTGTGGGACTTGCTACTAGAGAATATGAAAAAGAAAAAGGCCTATGCTGCTGAAGGACTACAATCTGACTTCTTTTTTCCCCATTGGGACTATCAGAAGCAGCAGCTCTCAAGAAAGCCTTAAATTATTATAGACATATTTTTGTGTTGCACTGACCCTGAAAAAGAACTGCAACAATCACCAAGAAAGATGTGAAATCTATAAAATAGAACTCTACACAAAAACCTTCCCTGGGAAGAGGAAATATGAATTCAAACCCATCAGATTGTTCAAGAACCAGCCCACTTAGGAAAAAGCTAGCCCCAGTTAGGACAAAAGTGAATAAACTCAGCCTGGGGAGTTCAGCCTCCTGCAACTTCCTATCCTTTCAAGTACTCTTCATTTAATCTCAATACCTCTAGTAGAATGTCATGTTCTACTAGAAGCCAGACCCTGGTCTTAAATGGACCCCATTGATTATAGTTACAGTTATGCTATAGTTTAACCTACCTACTAACAAGTCTAGAAAAAGGAAAAAATGGATCAGGACAAAGAGCTCCCAGATGGTCTGGCTTTAGGTCAGGCCACCAGAAAGGTCTTCATACAAAGCATGGACCACCACTCTGTCTTACAGCAGGAAGAGGGAACCACAAACACCCCTGGATTACCCAAGGACATCAGGTTTAACTGAGACCAAACATGGACTGTTGATTTCTGCAATAAACTTGTTACCGAACAGCTCATCATCCACTTACAGGTCCTTTGGCACTGACAAGACTGGTGCTAGGGGAACTATTTGTGCACAGAACTTTGTTGAATGCTGCTCCTCTTGCAAGCCAGAGCATGATGGGGTCTGAGGTTCAGATGTCACTGGCACAGACAGCCCAGACAGGTCAGTCATAACACCTGAACAGTGCTGCTGGGACTGCTCTACAGGTTTGCAGTTGTTAAAAAAATTCAAATATTTCCCAGATACAGTAACAAGTGCAAGTCCGTGCAAAGTGCACATACTGATGACACCTGAGGCCCCATTAGATGCTGCACAAATATTCTTTTTGATGCCTGTAGTAAATACAGATACCTAATAAGAAATTGATTATATCCTTCAGAGAAAAACAGAGAAGTTAATGAAGGCCAGGACCCAAGACAAACAAAACTACAGGAATCGCTATGTTACTATATCTGTACTTAGGTAAGAACAAAGTTTCATTGAGTACCAAGAATTATCAGCCAACACACATTTAACAGTGACCTTTAATATCTTAAAACAGCAGTCTCAAATGTCAGTGTGCAACACTCTGTTCCACTTCTTCTGTACCTTCATCACAGTGCAGTCTCAACCTTTGCGAATTTAATACCACTGAAAACCTAAAGGATTTTCAGGCACTCTTAAAGCACTGTCAGTTTTAAACTCAAAGTGAAAGACTGCATCCACTTTGATGTAAACCTACGAGAGGAAACTATTTCACCTTCCAGTGACACTAATGCTGGAAGTTTCCATCATGACTGGAGTTTGCAGTTGTATTGAGATGGTTTATGTGACATCTTACAGGCATCCTTCCCTGTGATTAGCTGGGAGCTCAAAGCCATTGGGATTTTGGGGAAGTCTCAGGGAAGAGACATTCTCTGATCTAGCCCAAATTCACACTGAGGGTTAGAATAAAAGGTGCTAGAGCAGATACATGAATGGAAATACCACATGGCTGCCATGCCTTCATTTCTCCTCTCTCTTTCAAAAACCAGAAATTGCAAAGGTGAGAGCTCAAAGTACTGACTGTGTTTCTATGAAAGAGACTAAAAACTGCATTAAAATGGCACATCTAGAAGTGTGCCACTTTCAATGGCAGTTCTGGCATTATGATCAAATGGGACTGATTCTATCAGGGTTTTTTTAATATAGTACTTTTAACTATTTTTTAAATTCTTAAATACTTATCAAGTCTTTTAAAACAGCTTATGGAGGCATGTATTAAAGAACCAGGGAAAATCTTAGCCTTGTTGTCTAGTTTTCTAATAGTCTAAACAAGCAATTTGATCACACACATTTACTTCTGCCACAATACAGACATGCATCATACTAAACATTAAATCAGCAAACCCTCCTTTGAAATACTTCAAGAAGAATGTTTGAGGAAAGATCAAGTATCTTCTGCCTCCCTTCCACACTATCAGAATCTCACACTGGACTCATCCTGGGTTTTATCATACTCTCTTCATTTCAATGCTGCACACTGAAGTATTGCACTCTCATATCCCTGGGCAGCTTAAATTTTTGTGCATATTTCAATACAACCACAGTTAAACAATAAATAGTAACATTCCTTTTATGAATCCAGACCAAAACACTCCTAACTGATTACACAGACAAAAGGATATTGAAAAAGTGAACTAATTACCTCTCAGAATCTCTATTTGGATATGATCTTGCAAGCGGTGATACTGCATGGCTAAGAACAATGTAGGCATAATCAAAAACTTGTTTCACTTGCATGGCACCGTAAGAACTTCTGCCAACGTCGTTTCCTGAAATAATGTGACAGTCATCAGATCATCTTTTTTTTAATATCAGTTAACAAAACATTACTTATACTTAAAGTTCAGAAGCCTTAACTCTGTTTAAACCGGTTATCCCATCCCAGCCACATCAGGAACACCTCAGTGTGCCTATTTCAACAAAAGCACTTGACCTTAGGAATGACACTTAACATTATGCATTCAATTTACCACTTCTAGAACACTCACATATAGTGCTTGAAAGAAACAGAGCATAGAGATCAGCTTAAAGCTTTTAGAGCTGTCTTCAAGAGGGAACCTACCAAACTTAAAGCATCATAGCTCACTTACCAGTAGAGTTCCTGCAGGCCAAATTCAGTTTAAAATTTCACTTGTGTAACCACATTACCTTCATTAGGTCAGACAGACTCACATCAAACCCTATTTAAACTTATCAAAACTACAGATTAATAAACCAGCACATACAGATATGTATTTCCACAGGATAAGCCAGTTTTTCAAAAATCTATCACAGAATATTCCAGAAGCTTTTATAGTACTGTTTTTTGATAAAGTTTGTGGCACTCTCAACTGCCCTACTTTAGGCATGAGTGACATTTTAACTGGAACCCTTTCCAAATCTATCGCCATGTGAGGAACTGCAGAAGTTAAGAATACTCTTACCCTTCCGTACCAGTGACAATGTACAAGAAGAGATCTCCCATCTGATACCTAGAACAATCTTGCTGATACTAGCAGAAAGCATCTGGGGGCATTCTATGGATGTATTTGGCACAAGACAACAAAATTCACTGTCAGCACTCAATTTAAGAAACAAATAAAACTGCTTTCAAATTGCATAAAATACAGACTAGGTCTTGAATGGGTAGAAAACTGCTTACAATGAAAGGTTCCCTCCTTCAGATGTGCAAAATGCTGTGAGAACACTAGAAAACAATGATCCACCAAATATGAAAATCAGTTCAGGGCCCATGAATAAAAGAAATCACTGAAAATTCTGCTTTGAAAATTTGATGGGTAAAGGACAGAATCCATCCTTTGGAGGACTGAATCCAACAAGGCTGAATCAGACTTTAGAGGAACACTTCACTCCCCTGAGTGTTTTGTCCAGCAAGAGACTATAAACAAGCATGCTGAGATCTGCCATCCAGGGGAAAAAAACCACAGACTCCCTTTCAAAATTCTCCAACCATAATGCCACTCTAACAGAAAAGAATAACCAATGACAACTAACTGAAAATATAAAAGCATATTGGGGAACCAGAATTTTTCCAGTAATTCACATGGTCAAATAAAAACTGGTCAAGAAACACTTCCTGTTTACTGACATAACTGAGCATCTTGCTCTGAATGCACCACTGCAATATCCAGCAGTCACTAGGCTTAAAGTTACAGAAGCCTCTCCAAATGGCTTATTTACTATTGGACTCTATTCTGAAGTAAAAGCAGAGATCAGTGTGAGCCTCAGACAGTAAATCTAGGACAAAACACACAGTAACGTTCTTCACAGAGGACTTCATGAAGGACTTAGTCCAAAGGTGGCTGGAAAGTGACCAAAATATTTTAGTGATCACCAAATCAGAACACAACATTAATTCTACTAGAAAAGTAATGATTAATTTAGTATGGGCTTTTCAGAGGCAATACACTTGTATCCAGCCACGAAAAGATATTCTAAACATAGATATGTAAGAGAATTAAATTGAGAAGCAATACAGAAATGGAATACATACAAGTGGCTGAACACACATAATCGCATCTACCACGAAATTCAAGTCCATCTATGGTTGGACTTGATGTTAGGGCTCTTTTCCAACCTAAGTGATTCTATAAATTCACATAACATGAATTAGGAATACACACTCAATGCACACTCAAAGAATCGTAATTAGTTTAGTCTAATCTAATGCTAGGTAGGCACATTTGATATGTATCCTGCATGAAGTTATACCAAAATGAAGACAGGGCTGCCACAAAATATTGGCTATTCCTTTCATCAGTTGTCACTACCTTCTCTGCTGTGCCAGCAAAAGAAATCATAAGCCTTCCCTAAACCACCTACAGTAAACTTGGGCAGTTTAGTTTAAATCAATGAAGTTGTGTTTGAGTTTTGATTGAAGCAGATTTTAGAACAGAGGCAAAATAGCTCATGCCATACCATGCTTAGGTTCCAGGATTGCCTCGTTCTGCACCTGTAACTAGCTAATAAAAATGTCTGAATTAACAGGTCTTAATCTATACAGTCTGCAGAGCTTTTTACTTGTGCTGCAGCTGGAGCTACTGTGAACTGCACCTGCCAAGTCTGTATAAAGATGATCCTAGCCAATCCAGAAAGCAACATATTAAAGAAGCCAGAAGATCACACATTTGCATTTTCTGCCCTGAATAGATTTTCTTCTGAGAGATCACTCTCATTAGAGAACCATGTCTTACATAACTGAGCATCCTTCTTTGGTCACAATCTAAACTGATCAGTTAAAGCACACAACCCAAATGCTGTCACTCTTTAAAAAAATCATACATACTTCAATCCTCAGATGTACATTAGCAGATAACAATGGTGTGTGATTTCATGTATAATTCAATCCTTATTTTTTCTTACAAAGCCTTCATCCCTAAAGGAGCATGTCCAAAATTTCCATCACTTGCTATCAGAATTACCACTCCATCAGGTAGCCTTCCTTTACCTGAAGCAGTTTTAAGAACACGGCCTGAAAAGGTAAAGGTAAGACCATGAGCTAGGACTGAAGAAGACCCATTTATGTTAAGCTATTAGCTAGTAAACAGCTTTTTGCAACATTCAGCATTAAAGAGGTTCCTTCAAATGCTAATTTCAATGAACCTGTGTATCTTTATAAACACTTATGTTTTATACACACACACAAACATATATATTTGCAGGTTCCAATGACAAATAGCTGATACTGAAAAGCTGCAATGAATAATTTCGGGCAGCCACTATGGCTAGAAGACATAATCTCATAGATGTTGCCAATCTCAAATCTATTTACTTCCTGTACTTGTGACCTATCAAGATGCAGAAGTAAGCAACATGAAGCATAATAAACCCTTCAAGTTAAAGATTCTCTTTTCAAAGAAAACAAACAATGAATTTAAGGTTTAGAACTTTCATTACTGCCCACAGCAATTCAGAATGAAGAACAAACTTTCTCATGTATGGAGCGGCACAGGTGGAACTCCAAGTTTTAAACTTGGTGTTAAAGAGTAGCAATTTAGCTACTCTAGCCACTGCCAGTCTGAAACTAGATCAAAATTATTCCTGCTCTGAGCAACAAAAGTGACTGGAGGACCTTGATAATCACCTTATTCATAAAGGCATAAAATAACAAGCCTCCCAGCAGTCTGCTGGATAAGTGCTAAGTTTGTTTTACAACCACAGATTAAAGGATTTGTCAACCGCAAACAGTCATGTCTTCCAGGACAGGATACTGCTAGACCAACTCCAGACAAACCTCTTCTAAGATGATATGATCTACCCTCCTCCAACGTATTCCTGTGAACAAACTTCTGAGTGGCTGGCTTTGCAGTTCTCCTTAATAAATGCTTTCACTTTTGACATATTTTACAAAAAGGACAAGTGCTTTGAGAAACTAAAATGGTGCAGCTACAAGATGTTTATGGAAACTCCCTCCTTTAGACAATGCTAAGGGAATAACTCTCATCTCATTACCCTGTCCTAGGACACTAACTCAAGATGAAAGATCTTAGACTACGTACAAAGATCAAGTATAAATGATTACTTCAAAATGCATCACTGCTATATTAGTCTGATGATTCAAATCCAGACCTCAACAAGCTTCCCACTTGAAGTGTAAACTTCTGACATCTTTGTTGGAATCCTGGTTCTTAAATCACAGAAATTATCATCTTCTGGCACACAATGATCAGTCTCTGAATACCCTGCAGTACCTAAAAGAATCTAAGAAAATCCACTACAATCAAAACAACATCACAATAGTTTGATGCCTGTTCCTCCCAAATACAGGAACTAACAGAAGGTAATGAGCAGGCAGAAAGATGTATCACATCCTTCTGGTGACACCTTTCATCTCTTAGCCAGATATAACCCATCATTTCATGCCGAATAAAAAACAATTCCTTGAACTTAAAGAAACTAATCCCACTAAACACATTCCTGTTTCCTACAAGATTGCTTTAAAGATATTCTTCTCATTTATACCCTTCAGTATCCCATTGCTTAACTAGTGCGTACACTCACACGAGCAACTTCTACCACTACTTTGATAATCTTTGAGAAATTGAAAGGGAGAGGTTTTTTAATCCTTGTATTTTTTGTCTCATTTTGGGATTAAGAAGCTATCTTTTCAAGTATTCTTCTAAGGCTTAACAGAAACTTTAGAGACAACTGTGATCAAGCTAAAAAAAAAAAAAAGATTGAAAAACAGAATTAAAAACTTGTGCATA
>VXBB01015084.1:71516-92481 GCA_013399915.1 Illadopsis cleaveri
CAGAAACTTTAGAGAAAACTGTGATCAAGCTAAAAAAAAAAAAAGATTGAAAAACAGAATTAAAAACTTGTGCATATGGTGCAAACACAAGTTTGCAGGGGTAAAACTCTGCAGCAGCTTATGCTACTTTAAGTCAAGACATCTGTGTCCACTTTTTATCAAAATAACTTATTCCCATCTCCTTCACAGTACTACCACCAACCCTGAGTCAGACACTGAGTGGACCTGAACACAAACTAATCAGAAACGACTTGTAAACTGAGCAAGGACCTGAATCCTTGGAAAAGATTTTTGTACTGGGACAGGACTAAAGAACTAAACTAATTAACAGAATTCTAGACATTACTAGCATACACTTGCCAGACAATTTTAGATACTGTAGGAATACATGATTAAGTCTGTAAGGAGGCTGTACTCATCAGATCTGATTCAAAGAGCCATCCTATATGTTCAATGTAATTTTCCTCCTAGCTTCATCTGGCAAGTTCTGAAGGTCTGTGGTAGCTGCTAAAAAATATCCTTATGAGACACAGTGGTCAGATAACTTCAAAATATTGTCAGCTTTCATTTCCATTGCCAAAACACTATCTCCTGTAAGAATTAAATTATCTCGCACCATACAAACTCTTCTAGAATTTAATTCTTATCAACTCTTTCTTCTGGACTACAGTTCTTTGTTTCTGTAAGATTAATGCTAGGAGGGACAGTTCAGACCCCCATTAGAATTGAAAGGGTTTTTTTTCTTCGCCAGAGTACTATCAGCAGTGATTAAAGCATTGCATAGCGTACACGACTTGCTCTCCCTCAGTCCCCAGCAGACAGAAAGGACCAGAACAGGAGGGCAGTAAAGATTTTTGACTTTAAACAATTGTGCTTCATGCTGCTATTCAAATGGGTCTTCAGGCAAGTAAGTACACAGCTCCTAAAGGAAATCTCATTGACAAGGACAGTTATGCACAATCACACCCTAACCTATGCCTGGCCAAGTACAAGAGTCATGATGGACCCAAACTCAGAGTTATAAACAGACCAGAGATATGATTAGACAAATGAGTATCACAGGCTGCAACCTGTTCTAGGGAACTATGAACATTCAGCATATTGAGTATTTAGAAAAGTGCCAGACTTCAGCTCCTGATCCATGGTATTTGCTTTAAAAGTGCTGTAAATAAGCAGTCTACACACATGATGTGACACTATGGACTTTGACTGCAAATTACATTCTAGAAGTACTCGTGTTGAAGTCCAAATTAACTGAAAATTGACTTTGTTAAAAAGCTGGTTTAGAATTTCAGCTACTTGTGACGGTCTAAATAGACTACAAACTGAGTACTATAAAGCTGGAAATCTTCCTGAGGCACTTAGCCAAAATTAAGCTCAGTTATTTTGAGGGTTACTGAATCAAAATCAAATCTAAAAAAAAAAAAATTATTTTTATGTTAAGTACTTTCAAAAGAACATGGAACTCTAAAACTCTAGCTGGTATTCCCTGAAGATCCCTGGGCAGCACAGAAGCCAGTTATGCAAAGCACTCTCCACATCACCACCACCACAATGCAGCTGGTTTTTACAGATACCCACCCCTGTTCTGTGCAGTCTCTGTGGCACCTCCCTGCAGGACAGGTTCTGCATCTGGGGCATTTCTATCCCATATGGTGTGACTTATTTATATGGCACCACAGACTGTGGCAGGAAAAGGTACACCTTCCAACTCATTCTCACAGCAAATAATGGAGACCTATCCTGCAAACAACCTCCCTTCCATGATTTCCTGAAACTCCTTCTTTCACATCTTCTCAAGGCTGTCAGAGAATCTTATTATGTACTCAACACAGCTCTGGATCTCCAAGGCATTATGCAACTGCACTGTTTGCATGTAATCCAATTTACTCAGGCTAAGAATCTTGGGAGACCTCAGGTCCATATCCCTCAGGCCTCCTACCTGACTACGCCAGCAACAGCCTCTTCGCAGTGCAGCTTCTTAACTCTTCTGACAGACAAATGCAAGCTGAGAGCACAAGCTGAGACAGAGCTCTGGAATATTGCAAGAAGTGTACAGTCTTACCAGGCAGGAGAGGATCTTCAATACATAGCATAGATGGTCTGTATCCATTAGTCATGACTTTCATGATTTCCTCTTTGGCAATATAGGCACCTCCATTTTTTATTCTAATACCAGTTTTCAAGTAGTTAAAATTCCTTCCATAGAGTTCAAAAAATTCTATTAGAAGCATTCCAAGGTTTTCATCAGCTCTCCTGGCATCAATTCTTGGATGTAGCTGTAACACAAATCAGTTTTTTCTTATTAAAAATCAGCATTTTTCAGAGCATAACACAGGGCAACAAAAAGCTCTCATTTAAACAGTTGAGTATTTCTTGACATTAGTCTCAACTGAGTCATCCCCTTCTCATGTACTTAAAGCACTCTGACATAACCGAGAGGGGGCAGCACTTCAGTAGTATCCAGAAGCCAAAGAATTCTTTCATCTTTCCTCATGTAGCTTTTTGAGGATTAGGTAATTCTTATCCCTAAGTCAAAAGCAAGAAAGAAGTACTGCATACTAATTTATAGCCTATTTAGTAAGAAAGCAGTACCCGATTTTCCACAGCAAATGCACCCCTCAATGTTTTCAGAAAGCGGGGGGCAATCTAGTTGCCCCAACTGAACTATAGTCTGTGTCTGTATCTCCACTTATTATATTTGGTATACAAAACCTCTAGTAATATTTCAGTCAACACCACCAGCAGCAGAATACCTAAGTTTACCACAGCTACTGAGAGAAGCTAACCCCATACCTCATCATACCTGTAGCAGGCTGTCACAAAAATGTATTGAGAAGTTGTAACTTGTTTGTAACATTGTAACTTGGCTATTTCAGCAGTCAAGTACAGCATCTGCCAGTCTTAAGCATGTCAAAACCTAGCCAATATGTAAGTAAAAAAACCAACTTGACTGTTGGATTTCATCATTTTAATAAACACTGAAATCAACTACTCTGCACATTCAGTACCAGGGAAGTAAAAGGCAAAATGCATCCTGCAGATTTATGAAGGTGATTCAGGTACAGGCCCTGGTGTAGAGAGCAATGCACAGGGTCTATGCCTTTCACAAGGCCCCTGCTGCTGTTCAGTTCACACAGGATAGATCCTGGATGTTTGAGAGGTAGTCCACAGGATCTTTCAAGAGTCAAACACTCAGAGCCATAACAGTAACGCTGCGCATTGCAAGGGGCAGCTGAAGAAACACTACAGTAAAAGTCCATAGGTACAGAACCCAAAATATTTTAAAAAACATAGAAACAAATAAGGAACAGACTTACCTGCAGGAAACTAATTGCCATTAAAATTAGGCTGTAAGAGCTAATTCCACCAGTAAAAACTTCATTCAAATCCCTCTGAAGGAGGAATTGTTTTAATACTAAAATCAAGTAAGGTAGCAAAGAATATTTCTGCAAAGCAAAACAAGTCTTATCAATGGCAATGTCAACATTCCAAAACAGATAAAGAAGTACACAATCTCAGCATGCAACGGTTCACCTAATACAAAAATATTTCCAGTGCTGTGCTATACAGTGTTTCCATAGGAAGAACTGAAACATGCTTTTTTTTATTCTAGAAATGGATGAACAGACTTCAACTCTTATTTAATCGAAGACCTTACATATCAAATTTATTTCCCACCTAAACAGTAAGATTTTTATATCCTTCTTTGAATGCCAGTGTCACTGACCTTACTTGAAGCTTTCACTCTAAATAGTACTTTTAGTACTAGAGCATAAAAGGAAACTTTTAAGTGTGTAGCTACACAAGAATTGTTTTTTGACAGCTTAGCAAGACAGTATTCATAATGCAGCATCACTTAAATTCAAGGTAGGCAAAACGTGGTAAGAGACTTGCTTCAGAAGCAAAGTTTAGTGTCTATCTGCAAATCCAGACATGACTATAGAAGTCCTTTCACAGTATACAGATTTATTCACTCAAACACCTAGCAATCAAAGGGAACACTGAATGGACACCAATACATAATAGATGAAAAGATCTATGTTTAATTAGTATTAATGAGAATAGTCTTCAGCAATAAATTGTCAAGCCATATCAAAAAGTTAGCTAAGCATCTAGCACATCACTGGTAAGTAGTGTAACATTCAATACATGGCTGATACCTTCATGTATTCCTTGATAAATCGAGCTGCCTTCACACCAGTTTCTACATTAAAACTGATATCAACTTTCACTTCTGTCTCCTGATCAGTGAGTTTTATTATTGGTACCTGAAAAGATTAAGACAAGAATGTGAATCCCCAGAAATACAACACTGGTGCTGTTCCCTACCTTACTCAAGACATGTGGACACTAGCAGTGCAAATGAATGCAACTTTCAAATCTGAGAGGAGGTAAAAATCCTAACTGACTGGCAAGTGAAGACTTTCTAGGTAGGTGATTAATGTACAACTGTGTTAACTTACCATCACTGTGGTACTCTCCCATAGCCAATAGCTATCTGCCCTCATAGCTGCAATAGCAGTGCTTCATATGACAACTGAATTTACCTAATTTAATGACTCATTCCAGTTAATAGGAGATCTTCTAATGTCATAACTGTTCTGTGGGAACTGCATTCCTCTGACCCAGTATTGCACCATTCACTTACTGAACTGACAGAAAACCAACCTCACATAAAGTAATGCCTGTTGGTTTATCAAGATGAACTGGTACAATGCAGAGTCAAATGAAAGCCAGAAAAGATAAAGCAAAGCAGCCGTAGCAATATGCCAGGAATAAATTAATACAAAATTACTAAGTATGTATACCACCACCTGGAAGGCAGTGCCCTACAAAATTATCTTACAATCATAACCTAAATTTCAGCTGATAGCATTTCTTTTAAATTGAACTCCTCGTATTTTTAATCTGAAATGGAAAACAAAAAAGAGCACAAGTATAGCATCATTTTATACCAACATCAGAAGAAAAAAAGTAAGAAGGGATAGTAGAATTGTAAGCCTAGCCTAGGGCCATTTTCCATCATTAACTGGTAATATAGATTCTGAAAATCCCATTAGTTCTCAGGTAAACCAAAGACTACCAAAGCTGCTGTTATGTACTGCTACTCTAATGAAAGCCACAGGAATATTACGACCTAAAAGAGGAAGACTGTTTTAGAGACCACAAAACAGAAGCTTGCTAACAGAAGTTTGGAATATTCACCTTAGTCCCCTGAAGAAAACATCACTTGCTCAGTAACATAAAATTCTCATGCATTAAGTTTTTAACATATTCAACATGATTCAGGCTTACAAGAAAGATGCAAGAGATAACACACATCAGTGTCACAAATGGCATAAAGTAGTACATTTTGGACGAGAAAACCCATTATTAGGTTTGAACACTTCACTGTGCCATCAGAAACAAGACAACCTGAAAACCGTGTTGAAAGCTAGACAGCTCTAGTTACTGGCTTAACAAATTCCCCTCAAAGGTCAGTGGAAAAAATTATGCAAATAGTTAACTTATTTTACTGAATATTTTGGAAATACTAACTTTCAGATCTTTATTGACAATGCAAGTATAAAGTACAGCCTTCAGCAAACACAGTACACAGAATTACCAATGTCCATGTAACAGACTCCATGCTACTGCTAAGCACATACATATTCTACTGAAATCTTGCAGAAAACTTTGGACAATATAACTTGCTTCAAGAATTAAGAACACTATTTATCACCAGCATCTGAAGGGGTCTGAGAGTTTTTCAGTTCAGTATTCCAAAGCCATTACTTACCGTAGCTTTGTCAAGTACTTTAATGGAATATGGCTCAGCCACATTGTGTTTCCTCAGTGCTTGCTCCAACAGCTGTAAAGGGGGTCGTTCCCATTTCCCAAAAACAACTAGATCAATATCACTAGACAAAAAGAACACAGTATGAAATCCATTAAGTCTAAAGTACAATACATTACCAAAAAATATGGTGAGATAGGCATTACACATATTACAAGTTGTACATGACCGTTTTGCAATTTGCAATGTAGGCTCCCAATAAGCCTCTTCTAGGAACATTCAGCAAGAGAGTTTTAGGTGGTCTAGGACCCAAAGCAGTATTCTAGTTCCTTGCTCCCATTACTCTGATGAGTTTTCCTTTGCGTTCCTTTTCCTTTTATCTTTCATGCTCCCTCCCCTCTGAATTCCACAGTCCAATTCCATCCCTCACCTATCTACTCATGCTGACAGGCATTTTAATAATCCAAAGAATTTTATCAGTGATTGGTATACATGGAAATGAAATTTCCAGTGCTTTCCTTCTGAAAATTTAATTGATGTAAAGTCAACACCACCTTTAAGGAGAGCTACACAGGTTTCCACATCCAATTGAACCATAAAGTGATATAAAATGCCAAATAAAGACATTTTCCTCTCCAAAAGATGGGCATACAGCACTATGATAGTTCTTCTGACTTTACACAGTAACTCTGTGATAAGTGACACATTCTCAAGAATTCATCATATTTAACAAAACACAATCTTTGCAAGGGAAATGCTAAACATTCAGTCTTACTGTCTCTTAAAAAAAACAAAACAACAAAGACTAACCCCAGACACAAGGAAGAAAAGGTAATTCACTAAAGGGTCAATAAGCAGAGCAGAGCCTATTTGATATATTTTATGATATATCAAATACTTATCACAAATCTTGAAGTTCAAAAGCTCTTCCCTTTGTCACATGAAATATCAGATAAAAGTTTTACTGAAAGTTTGACACACTTGCACATTCCATTCTAAACTCCTCTTTGAAATTTACCATTTCTCTAAAAGAAGACAAGAGTAAACTATTACTCACCTAGTTGGAAGATAAAGCCCTGTACTAAAGCTGCCAAATATCTGGACCTGAAAAGAACACAGCAGGAAAACATCTTGCAATTATGAATGCTCACTTCCTTTTACTTTCACAAAACTTCATACTTTTCCCCAGTTGTTAAGGACATAGGCCAAGTAAAAAAGTTACTTTACTATGTACTCTCTGTACAAACACACTTTTTCTTACAGATTCAACTTTAGAGGAAATTTGGCTTCTTTAACATGAAATAACTACCAATCCAGCTAGCAGAGAATAAATTTAACCAAGTTCTTTCCATTATTTATTTCCAGTTTGACAGACATACAAGCTTTTATCAATGTCCTTCCCTCCTGCTCCTTCCTTTCCTTACAGGACAGCCTTACTGAAATGGAATAGTTTAAAGGAAAATTTTTCCAAATGTTTAGGTTTAAAAACCAGCAAGTACATCTAAACGTATCATTCAGATAAATATAAATACTCCAGATTTTTCTGTTAATAACAACTATGAAGTAGCAGCAGGTGTTTGTATGTGGAAAAGCAGGCACAATGAAGATACATCCACAGATCACATCAGATACTTTCAGTGAGCTTCCTATCTAAAGAACTGAGATATTCTTCCCTCTCAGCACAGTCCAATTTACAAGCTTACTTAGTTTTTTTTCCTGGGCAACACAGGCCCTTTCCAGTGTTAATATTGATTTCCACAAGGTAGAAAAATCTCACTAAGAAGGAAAAACATGGGTGAGGATGAAGCAGATGAGCTTTACAGTATTTTTAGCTCAGTGCTGTGGCCTGAGCCCTCACTGTCTGCCATAGAATGCTATGAAATCACCACGGTCTGCAACATTTTTCTGGTTGTTAATGACAATGCTGCAATCTGGCAATCAGAAAGGTGATGCTAGAAATACAGTTTAAAATACATTCTTTTTGAATAAGCAGACTTATTCATTGGGTAACAAAGTGTCTGAAATTACACCAGCTTAGACTGCAACATATCTCAGGGAGCACAATTTTCCCACTAGAGCAGGGCTAAAGTAATTCCTTGAAGGTCAAATTTATGAAGAGTACAAAAAAAAACCCCAACCCTGCATTTAATTGCTCTTTCATAAAATATTTTGATTTAAAAATATCTACACATTCTGAACTCCTTGCACTAATGGATACATAGGTACTCAGTCTCACTTTAATATTCAAAATTAAATTATACGGAGACAATCAATTTAATAAGCTTTTACTTTAAGAAATGCACTGCTAAAAGCTGACAATTCTTCACATTCCCAATTCTCAAAATGGAAAAACATTCGTTAGAATTCATTAACCCAAAATTTAGATTTGAAATTTCCCCACTTTTTAAAACCAATTTCCAAATACTGCAAGAACTGTGATATTACATCAAGTGCCTTGAACTTGAAGAGTTACCTGTTCATTTCTAAAAGAAAGAAAAACAATAGCAAGGTGAAGTGAACCAAGCTCTACTATTTACTAGAGAAGCAAATCACAGCTGAAGCTACACTCACATCAGCGGTAGGCCAGAGATCTTTGATGACTGTTTCTATCCTTTTTACCACTTCTCTTCTCATAGCTGCTTCCTCAGGACGAGGGGACATGAAGTCATAGAAGTCAATGATTTCTTCATGTAGTCTAACGGAGAAAGTAGGATCAGTTAAAGTGACAACTGAACTATTTAACCATTACAATAAATTTTACAATAGACCTTATTTAATATCATCCTTTAACCAAAGAGCTCAGAATGCTAACTCTAGTGGTCATTTATTAAATTTCTTACTGGCTTAACCATGAAGGCCAAATTCAATTCCTGATCCTTAATGATTATTTTCTTCAAAAAACAAAGCTGAATCTTAAAAACTATATAATGATGCAAACGTGAAGCAGCACAAGACTAACCAAAGTCTTCAAGCAGGTTTATTCTTTCAGCAGTTCTTAGTTCTGTGTATATGGCAGTTTACACAGACTGCAAAAAGGCCACTGGCATTAGTGAGTTTTTGCAGAGGACAATAAAAAGGACACTTGAGTATTTCTTGACATAAAAACATCCACTTTGACACTCAAGCCATTCATTCATATAGAAAGTGACCCTCCAACTGAACTCAAAGTGAGAAATGTTAAATATATTCTCAAGTGTGAAGTATTTTTATACCAATGTTACATGAGGAGTCCTGACATTGGAACCTTATACACCTATTAAGCCCTTTTGTTTCACATCTACCAGTGCTATAGAACTCTTGCTGCCGAATTTGAGTTTTCAGGTGAATGTCATGTTTGCCTTCCATGGAAAAGCATCAATCCATGCCAAAAAAATGTGCAAATAACTACTGCTGTAACATTTTCCCAAAACACTTTTTTGATGTTGACATATTTCTAAGATTTCTGTGTAACTCACAAAATGTATCTAGTCAACATTGTAGTGAAATCCAAATGCCGTCCTAAACCCAAAAATCAATCTACGGTTAATACACTTAGCCTTCCAAAAAGAAAATTTAATACCTCTCTAGTAGAACTCAACTCCTCATCTGAGAGTTTTGCAATTCATTTTACTAGGTAACTCTCCTGCCAACAGGTAACTTCCAAGAGACCACATGCCTAATTTTTAAGTGTCAGTATTCCTTTTCACACACAAAGAGATTTTCACTACAAAGTTCAAAGATACTTCCAAAATGCATAAATATTTTGAATCACTGTTTGCCCTTTCTCTTATCTTAAACTGAGCCTCGACCCACAACTGAACATTTAACTACACAGCAGATTTAACTAACACTTCAATTTGCTGATGAATCCGCTTGATTCCAAAACTTTAGAGCAAGACAGAAAATACAAACTAAAATGCTCTTATTTTGTTTATAGAAAGTATGCCTTTTTCCTACCTTTCCAAGACAAAACGTCCAATGAATAAAATACTTGAATACACCTAACAGCAACAGGGACAACCTAAAGCCTTCCTATTCTGCCTATAATGCTCTGCAGTTGGCAGGTACAGGGTGAAAGCAAGAAAAGGCAAGAAAAGCAAAGGGGCAGCCATCCTTCCAAGCCTCCAGTAATTTCATCTGGTATACTTTCAGGGTGAATCCCAACCATGATACATATTAGCCCAAAGAACTTAATACCATAGATTTTTCCAGGTCTTTTAATCCCTTTCAGCTTTGTTATTCATGGCATTCCATGAGAATTTAAGTATGCATCAGAATAAAGAGTGCCTTATTTTAAACTGCTGCCCGGTAATGATTTGATCTGATGTCTTCTCCTGAGGCAAAAAAAAACGTTGTTACTGGCAGTTCATCTCAAAATACAAGATTTCTCAGGCTCTCAATCCATTTATCTCTATTCACCAGCAATTTTCCAAGCTACTAACCCTCATGGCTTTCTGTCTCCTTCCACAAGAGCAAGTCCAAAGTTTGATCAGTGCTAACCTTCTTGGGCTTGTTTCCAATCTGCACCACCACGTTTTCTGACAGGTGGGCAGAAACACACATAGAGCCAACACGAAATTCTGCCATTCAGTCCAGCATGCACACCTGTTTTCATTTCATTGTCCCTACACTTGGGAATATTGTTGCTGCTTGAGGGTACCTGAGCACACAGCTGCTCTTTAAAAGAGACCATAATGAAGGAGCTTCAAGGTGTTTTCTGAACAAAACCACCAACATAAAGCCCACTCACTGGGTGCACTCAGCCTGAATTATTTTTCTTCAGTCATGATTCTATATTTACTAGAACTTAATTTTACCAGCAATTTTATAATCTAATGGACAATGAACTCCTACTGTGTCTGCCTGCAGTCAGCTCTAGGTTTCTACTATCCTTTCTATCCTTTTCTCACTCAATTCTTCCCTCCAGGTATTTATGAACACATCAAGCAACCATCTTGAGTAATTCTATTTGTAACTTTCCCTTATTATAAAATAAATAATTTATTATTTCCTTTGGTTATTTCTAAGCAGCTAACCCAGCAAACCGGTTCAGTTTTTACAAAGTCTTCAAAAATAATCTCAAACACTCTTCTGAAAAAAGCCCCAGCAGTTGTATTATCAAACTGAACACAGGAATATGGATTAACAATGAATCCTTCAAGAAAATGAGACCTGAGAGACACAACTACCTTTATCAAAATATGCACTAGACTCTTTCTTTATGTTTGGTCATGCAAGAAGTTCTGGTTTTTTATGGTATCAGCCCAATCCAACCACTCCAGGAGACCTAGACATTTCTGGGAAAAAATGCATTTACAGTAGTTATCCTGTATAAGGGAAGAGAATAAAAGGGGTCTCCGTCCCCATCACAACCTCCACCACAAACAGCACAGCCTTTCAAGAGCAGCCCCAGCGTATTAGTGGACTCAGAAAACTAGCCAACACACAAGTACTCTCACTTTGATGCCCCACTGAGCCTCTCCTCTGATGATTAACACCATCACAATTGTTAACCACATTACGAAAGAAGAGTATCACCCATCATTAGTCTACAGTTCCTTCCCTCATCTACTTTTTAATATTGAAATCGGGTTCATATTTTCTACTTTGCACTGTCAAGGCAGTACTTAGTTTAATGCTTCAGTCTGCATGGGACAATAGCAAAGGTCTAGATATCAAAGCTCATTTAGAGTTCAAGCCATACTTACAGCTAATTCCTCTGAAATTCTTTGGCATGTACCGCAAGACATGGGTGCATAACAGCAGAATGGCTTCTGCTGACTGGATTTAAACTTTTACTGAAATTTAAAATTGCTGTTGCCTGGAGTCAAAGTTCTGCTGAGAAGTCTCTTAAGTCCTTCTCTGACAGAAAGCAATTAGTTAACTTAGTTCTTACTACATGATCTGCATTCCCCCTGGTGCCTTTTCATGCCTCTCTCTGAGCCCTACTGACTCTGGCAAGTTTCTTGCTTTCGATGTGCAAGACTTTCAGGTCATGATGCATTTGGCAAACCAGTTCTCAACCCTCTGTCTTAACAGACTTTATTTTGTTTGCTCTTTCCAGTTTTCCTTAATACAAGTTTCTGCTTCTTGGAGATCACCTTCTTGGTCTATGTCCTTCCACACAAGAACCAATGCTATACTCACAGTCAGCACATGGCAGCACAACCACTGTAGCATTTTACCTTCTGGTTTACACCTGAATAAGCTTCTCAAAACAGAGATGCTTTTTTTAAAATTTAATGTTACAGTAGTTAGCATTTTTGTAAACATCTTCGCTCAGATAAGGTTACTGGAACACTGTCACAAAAAAAACCCAGCTCTCTCATGTATATAAAACAAGATCCTGTATGCTGTTCAGGAATAATCCCAGCATAACTTCTTACTAGCTGAAAGAATAATGCAGTGTCTGAAAAAAACAGATAACAGTGGAATATTCAGCCAGCCAATATAGGGATAGTTTTTGCTTAAGTATTTTGTCCATGTAGCCTCTATGATTTTCATAAGCACTTCTTAAGTCAGGAGTGTGAAAGTATTTAACCATTAGGAACACAATTTCCATCTGCAGCACATGATGTACATGCAGATACAAGTAACATCCTAACTCTTTTATTTATAGAACTTCCTTCAACATATAGACAAGTCAGTCTTCTCAATTTTCTTCTGGCTTCTTAAAGAATTTGGATTCCCAACAGCATCACAGCACCTAGCAATCTCCTGCAACATTTTAAGATGCCTATTGTATTACTTTAATAGCAAATGTAGGCTTTTAATGAACTTTTTCACAAGATGGCTTTACTGTATTTATAGAAATAGTGGGAAAGAAATTTGTTGGTAAGCTGTAAATGTACTCTTACCTAATATAAGATGGCAAAGATTAGAACACAGGGATGCAGAAGAGAGGCTACTTGTACTTGCTACAACATTCAGGTTGCTAATTTTAACAGCCTGGAGGAACCTACCATTTACTGATGTTATTACTGCTAAGCACAGCAAGCATCTGCTGCTTACAGGCTGAACTACTGCAACAGAATTAACATCTTCTCTTTATCAAAAAATTACCCCTTCTACTGTTTTAGGAAAGGCAGCCTCTCTTCCACTCTTCTAGTCTCTAGGTTAAAATAACATTCAGATGACATTTTCAGACTTGTGCAATGTTCTTCCTCAAAGGCAGGTTTCTAAGAAAGGAGATCATCCATTTTACTCATTTACTGCAAACATTATTATACATAAGACTGACTTATTACTTCAAGGGCTAACTTCAATGCAATGAAATGAAATTCTCAAACATCCTCAACAAACCAGAAGGCAAATGAAAGGCTACAGAGACTTTGTTCCCTCAAGTAAGCATCTGGTTCTTTTTCAACATGACTATGCTACTAAGCACATTAATTTATTCTAAAGGAACAGATAGAAACATGATTGCACCTCTAAAATGGAATAACTAATGCTTCTTAAAAATATATTCTTTACTTACTAGAGCAAGTATTTTTCTAGCTGAAGGCTAACACATCATCCAAGAACCCTTACAAAAGGAAGGAATAGATGCCACAGTTAAAGCATAGGGGTCTAACACTAAGGGTGTGTAGAAAATGGAGTAAAGAAATGGGGAGGTATAGGCAGCATCTCTGAAGAATCTCTGTTGAAATAAAGGTTAAAAGTCATAGAAGCTATTCCTTCAATGAAGCATGAATTCCAAACCATGTGTGACTTCACTGTCTTGAGACTAAACAATGAAATGCACATGAGTCACTGCAGGTATTTTGGAAATCTGTTGAACTGTACCTTCACCTATGACTGGGGCAAAGCACAATTGCATTATCATGGAAAGGCAGGTGAAATCTCACACTACAACAATAAAATGCATTCAAAGTTGAAATCAGTCAGTCTTACAGTCTAAAACTAAGGAACACAGTTCAGTGAAATAAAGGAGATATATATCGAGATGTATATACACACACACAGAGACAGAAAGTGCATGAAAGCAATAAAGCATTCTGAGACACACTTCTCCCAGTATGATCTAACATTAAAACATCTGCAAAAGGGGCTAAAATACAACTATCACCAAGAAGAGATGAACTGCAATTCTTCACATTCCCACTCACAACACCCATCAGATGCCTTTACCTTTGCATACTAGTCTTCCTCAAATCAGTAAGGCTCAGGCAGTGCTACTCTATGCCCTATGCAATGTTTACAGATGAGAGAAACTATGAAAATGCAGTGCTACATTCACAGACAGTACTGCTGCAGCAAACCAGTCTCATACTACTACGTTATTCAGACAGCAATTATCTTTGTCACTGTAATTGTACGGAAGACAGCAAACTACAATGACTGAACTAAAAAAAATAATTCAACTACACAGAACTTATGAATCAGAGCTGTGAAATGTTTCACAGACAGGTACCCTAAATACCAAACTCAAATAAGAACGGAGCTCACTTCGCAAGTTAGCTACAAAGGAGAGATTGGAAGAAAAAAGTACTTTGTTCTCATCCACAGAACAAAGAGTAATTTATAAAATATATTGTACCTTTTCCACAGGAGATCATATTGTTCTTATTTCCTCTCTAAGCTTTCTCTTTGCCCCACAGTCATGCAAGTCAGAGCCCATCCTAACTTTAGACCAAGTTTCTTGCCAATTAGATTTTACCTCTTAGGATCACCTTGACCGTCAATGCACTCAAGAAACGACGTTTGTTGGATTGATTTACACTGCAAATTTCCAGACCTAAGTAAACAGAATTCATCTGCACTTTGAAGAAAATCAGAAACTAATCTATTTTTGCAAACTATGTTCATCCAATAAAACTCAACCAATAACTTATTAATGGCTGGATGGACTTTGAAAAAGTTGCATCATAAAAAAATTAAAAATAACCAGATGTACATCTCCAATTTAATACACGGCAATGTAGGTCTGCTACATAAGCTTTTGAAGTGCATTACTTCTGACTTGGACTGATGGACTTCCCTACACCACCAAGAAAATACCACAACCATTTTGCTGCACCAGTGAAAGAGAATGTCATATGTTAAACCTTGGGACAAGCTCACTATGCAATAAATAGAACCACTAAACCCCGAAATTCCTGTCTCACTACCATTCTTTTCCAAATGCTCAAAGATAGCAAGTGATTAACATCCCACACAAGTCAGACTGCAACAGGAGAAACATATTAGTGATGAGAGACTAATTATGCCCATGTAAATCAGGTATTCATTACATCAGGTTAGCCACCAAAACATTAAAGAGAAGCAACTCTTGACATAATTCTGAGCAGTAGACTCTAACTCAAAAGGCACCCATCAAAGCACTACTGGCAACAAACCCTTCACATTCAAAGTCAGCATCTCTGCAAGGCAAAAGAAAGCTAGAAAAGTCTTTTCTGGATTGAAGTACTGCTGCATTTTGCCATATAATAGAAGATGCTCCTTTAAAATCCTAACCAAAAGAACAAAGTGTTTCGGAGACTTCTAAATCTGATGATCTTGGAGGTCTCTTCCAGCCTAGTGATTCTGTGTGTAAAGATATCACACTGGTTGTTCAGTGTGCATCACTAATCAGGTTTTAGTGAAAAAAAAGAGCTTTTACTACTTTGTCATAGGATTCCATGAGAAGATGTCTTCAGAAATCCTGAAGGCATGTACAAAGCAGGAAAAGAGGATTGGAAGATTAAGGATATCAAAAACGATTATAAGGAACAACTTAATGAGATGCAAAGCTATGATTGAGAAAGGCTAAACTAGTTCAAGAGCCCAAAAACCTGCTTCTGTTAAGTGAAGTGATCAGTACAGAGAAAGTTAAGTGATCCCAATGCATGATATGAAGAGAAGCTAGTATTTTATTTTATTTAACTCCTCAGAGACTTCCCTGATCCACAACTATGAAGGGAGAACTTGTCCCAAACTTTTTAATAGAAAATACTTCACAGCAAAATCTATCCCTGGCAATTCAGTATTCACCAAAAGTCATACTCACTCGATACTGCATTTGTACCAGAACAATAAGCAATTATGTTTCTTTTTTTTAATTTAAAAGGATTAGCTTTGACATTCAAAATAGTCAAAGTAGCCTAAAGTAGAATCAATGCAACAAATGAATAGCTATGACTATATCAAGATGCTGACATAACTATCATAAATGGAAGTAGTGTCTTAAAAAAAAAACATTCACAGCTACTTGGAAGAATTGGAGAACCAGACAGGAAAATCTATTATTTTCTTGGATTTAGAAATGCCATTTGACAATGTCCCATACACCCTTATGCAGGCTTATGAAGAAACTAAGCCGACATGGGAAAGAGAAAGACCCTTCATATAGACAAAGAATTGTTTTAAACAGGAAACAAGCAGCGGAACTCTTAGTTTCCATAATAAAGAAAGATCACAGGTGAAGCCACAAAGCACAAAAACATCAGGCAAGCCCCATGTTAGCAATCAGGAGACAAAGTACAAGATAGAACAAGATAGCCCAAGATGCAGAAATACTGTGACATTATCACACACAGGTGTGGTTCATGTGAGTCCCAAAGATAAAACAGGGACTGCAAAGCATAGAGGAGATAAACATCCAGAGGCAGGAAACAGTTTCAATACAAGAAATGATTTAACAGACTAGAAAATAAGCAACTGTCAGGTGATTCAACCTCCCACCTACTCCTTTTTCAAGTCTCCTGCAAAAAGCACTCATGGTCTGCCTCTGTAATGCACAGACCTGCAACTGCAGCCACTACAACCCTAGTGAGAGCCTCAGCATTAAAAAAAAAAACAAACCATTACATAATGTACAGCTTTATTGAGGAACATCTTCCCACAGCTCATTGTAATTCCAGATGATAAAAGATCAAGGCAAGATAAAATCTACAATAAGCATAACAATGCACTGCCTATAGTCCAGGTAGTCTAAGAACCACAGATAATTTAAAGCTGGGAGATACTTCCAGGAAATATCACCACAAGCTCATGTTGATATATTCTTTTCCCAATACTTGGCATTGGCCTCTAAGGGTCTCACCCAGTACAGCTGTTGGTGTTCTTAGTGCCAGCTGTCTCTACTGCCAAAGCCTAACAACTGGCAAAAACACCATGAAGCTGATGCCAGGATTAAACTACTCCAAACATGTCCCATTCTTCTTTACACACAGATGTGAGCACCTGTCATGGAAGGCCTTCTCATGTTTTACTACTGTAGCTCAGCCTTTCTGAACTCTAGTACCTCTGGTGACTCTGGAGCCTACTGCTGCCAAAACATTCCTTTCATTCCACTCCCCAAAGCAGCAGTCTCTAACTCTACACTAGGTATCCACTTTGCATGGAAACTTTGTGCTTTACCAAGGCAGCTTACCTGACCACAGAGAAAAAGATGTTCTGCTCTTCTGACAATTCATCCAGCAGCTACCCTGGAACTTCCCTTTATACCAACCTTCAGGCATGAAAACAACCCATTTAACTACATCCTGATGCTCTCTCCAGAAATTTACTATGACTAACAGCCAACTACTTCCACACTTCTCCTTGCATACACTCCAGCACATACTGCCTAGTTCTACTCTGACCCTATAATCAAGCAAAACAAGAACTGAGTGTACCATGCCAGCACAACCTGCCTCCAATATGAACATCTCCACTACAGGTGTCCAGCTGGCACCAGAGACAGATACCAAGGATTGGGCAGCAGTATGGGTAAAGCACAGCCCATTGTGATGATTCTTTACTAGAAGGTGCTGGAGCAAGACAGAACTGCTAAGCACAGGGAGGAGTTAAGAATGCTCCTAAAGCCCTTACAAGAGCTGGACATCTCACTGCAGACAGTAAAGGCTTCAGAGTATTTCCAAAGTCTACATTCTTTCAGCTCAAAGTACAAGAAAACAAAATTTGCAGAAGAGGCTGACAATGTGGCATGCCCACACATTAATTTGTATCTGACAGCTCTGACAGCAGGATATTAAGAAGCAAGGGCTGACAAACATGCAACTGGAGCTATGCACAGTTCTGAATGCAATGGATTTCTAATAGTGCATTGCACTAAACTGCAATTAAATTTATCTTACTTAAAGTTCTGAAATATATCAAAAATGCAAAAAACCCCTGTAAGACTGGAATTAGAAACACTGCATACAGGTGAAGAAATAAAGATGACCTAATATAGGCTTAGCATACAGGTGCAGCATATCTCTGGACATCATTTTTTGTGCACAGTATCATTCAGCTGCAAACTGGTGAACACTGAAGCAAGTCTTCTGTGGAAGCACTGCCATAAGCTT
Organism: Illadopsis cleaveri; assembly: GCA_013399915.1. Lineage (NCBI taxonomy): Eukaryota > Metazoa > Chordata > Aves > Passeriformes > Timaliidae > Illadopsis > Illadopsis cleaveri. The sequence continues at coordinate 89,547 of VXBB01015084.1, forward strand.
ACCTTGCTTATGAGAACTCTCCCTACTTGTACCTGCTGTAGTCATCAGGGAATGCAGCCCTGAATCCTCCTTCAGCATAAGGAAGTGTGGAGGTCTTGGTGCTCTTGTACTCTATGGCAGAACTTGTGTGTCATTATCAAGAGAGAGTTAAAGACAACAGCTACATGGGGGAAAAAGGAACGCAGGGAGTCATCAGACACTATGCAACACTAATTAGTCCAGGCAGAGCACCATTCCAATGTATCATAACAGTTGTGGTATTCAAACTAATCCTCAACAAGCCAGTTCTGTTGTTTCTGCACAGCACTGTAATGTGCCAAGCAGATATGCCGGGTATTTCAGCACTAATCTCATTCAACATCTACAATAAGACTGAACACTTAGCTGAAAATATTAAGCAGAACAGACTCATATTGTTAAAAATGCTTTGATTCTTTACTTACTTTGTAAATTCATATTAGGAAGCAAAATAATTAAATCTGATGTGATTCACAAGCTATTAGCTACATCTTCAGAGAAAGTACTCTATTAGCTGTGCATCCAAACAAAAGCAGTAGAGGCCTTAGCAAAAAGTTTAGAAAAGCTCGATGTGGTCTTTTGAAGTAATATTCGAGCACTTTCAAACTCTCTGGATGCTTAAATTACTCAGATATATTTAAGATACTGACTTTACAGAAACAGAAGGTATTTGCTGAACAAAGAATGCACACCCTAAGAGGCTAGATGCAGTTTTCAACCACACAAGAGGACACTTTACAGTACAAAGAAATAACATATAGTTCTGAACATCAGTCACAACAGTCTGAACCAAGCTATAATATCAAAAGACACTTCTCTGCCTTGCATCTGAAACCAACCATTTTGTCATCTGTAGTCCTAAACTAAACCCAGGGACACACAAATTTACACTGTTGCTGTATTAATCACTCTGTTAAAGCACTGGAATAAATGTGGCTTCAATCTCCTCACTCCTTACCATCCAAAATTCTGTAAAAACATAGCACAGGACAATATAGGACATCCAAAAGCACAGCTTTAGGATGAAATCTAATCAAACACAGCTTTTCACACTTGTGTCTTATGGGAAAAATTTCCTTTACAAAGATTTTCATGCTGCTATCAAAGTGGTGGAAGCATGAGGCCACTGGAAAAAAAGGAAAGCTGTATATAAAACAGAGGAAAACACAGTGTTTATACAGTATTCCTAAACATCACCACACCTACCACCACTGACCACGAGCAGTGTGAATAAAACGATGACTTGCAGTGCTACAGACCATCCTCAGCTCTGAATGAGAAAGCAGGAGAGCACAGTACTGCTTCAAAGCATGCATGCAATTCATCAGAAGTGCAACTGCAGCCTGGGAGAGGGCTAGCAGAGATTACCCTGCTTACTCTGTTACCAAAAGACAATACAGTAACATTGTGAGCCACTGCGTATCACTTGGAATTTCAGCATGTTGTTTTTGAAAACAATATTCACAGCAGGGTAAGCCCTACCGTTCAGGTACAGGGTGAGCATAAGAGCACTTACGATCAAGTCCTACACCCTGTAATCAGTGCCCAAACCAGACTGCAGCTGAAGATTTTCAGGATCACATTTTTCAACAGTTGCATGTATCAGTATGGCAACACTGAAGATGCTCTGTCAGCAGGCGATGAGTTATCAAAGTGATACTTCAGGACCAGGCTGACAGTTCCAGGGAACAGCAGGCAACTAAAGGAACATAAGGGATCCACAAGAAACTCCTGTAAGGATCTGTCCCCATCCCAGCCTTTTCAGTGCATTTTTATTTGAATTGCCTAATAACACACCAGTCAGGCTTCAGGAAAAAGTTAAGCTCACCGCTAAACAGGAATTACTGCAGAAGAGAGATACCTAAATCCACTCCATCAGTGACGGTATTCTCACTTCAATCATGCAAGCACTTCATAAAAAAATTACTAACACTAAACAGAATATTGTTTAAGAATATACACTTGTCCAAGATTCATCTTGGGTAACAGAACTCAAACTTTAAGGCAGAAACTGCTTGTCACATTTAGGTCTATGGTTTCAAGATTGATGCTCTCCTTCAGCACCAGTTAGTTCCCTGCTACTTTAAGGAATGCTCTGGAACTACAGGATCACACATGCTGCAGTCACTGGTATCCCACTGCCAGAATCAGGTCCCACTTTTGTAACAGAGATCCTTGACAGAAGATCAGGAAACATAGCTTCCAGTTTCAAAGATATTTAGCAAAAAACTTGTCATTAACACATCAGCAAAAGAGCTACCTACATTACGGAACTGAACAGTACAACTGAATCTCAGCTAAACAATTTTCTTGCGTATGGATTCTCTATAAACTCATACTTGAAAAGTAGCATAGCCACTATTACAGAAAAGCTAAAAGAAAACAGAAGGACAGAAGATGAAAAATAAAGGTATGTGAATGGCATAGGTGGTGCTGCCTGACAGCTACAGGACAGAACTTGCAATGCTTGGATTTGATTGACAGGTTTGCCATTTGCCATAGAGCTGCTGGGTGAACTCAGGCTGCTCCTTCCTCCACCTGCCTCAAGATCTGCCTCACACTGAGTTGACTTAAAAAGTTCACTCAGTGCCATACCACATCTCTATGAAAATAAAAAAAAACTTCACCCTGTTTTAAAGATACTATCGGAACTTGAGACATACAAACTTCTTAGTAGAGGACTCAAAGCTCCTAGCACAAGGCACTTTTTAAAGATTCAAATTCTACTTTCCTATAAGAAATTTGAATTTTCAGGGTCAGTCCAGAATTAAAAAGCAGTAGTCACAAGTCTTGTTCTTCCCCTCTTGAGGTCATGGTTTGCAAAAACAAAACTTTAAAAATATATTTTAATACTTCTTCGTAACTTTTAACATACTCAGCACCTGACAGTACTACACAAAAGAGAAAATGAAGACCC
>VXBB01015084.1:95750-126321 GCA_013399915.1 Illadopsis cleaveri
CCGCTCCCTCGCTCGCTCGGCCCGGCAGCGGCGCTAGGAGCGGCCCGGCAGCAGCGGCATGTGTCGCGGGGAGGAGGAAGCGAGGGAGGGCGGCAGGGCGGCCGGAGGCAGAGCCGGGCGAGGCGAGCGCGGCTCGGGAGGAAGCGAATGCGGCGCAAACTGTACCCGGCGCTGCCCGGAGCGCTCCGCTCGCCGTTCCAATGTGGCGTGTCCCCCTCGCCAGGGCCAGAACCGGCACTGCGCATGTCCCGCAGATTTTAAACCTTCACCGGAGACGGCCGCCCTGGCAACCGCACATGCGCGGGAAGCGGGAGGGAGACGGGAGCTGGGAATGCTCCCCCGCCCGGCGCTCGCCCGCCCGCGCCGGCGCGGAGCGGGGCAGCCGTGCCTGAGACCCGGCGGCGCGGGGCCGGTAGCTCCGTAACTCCCAGAGTCAGCGAGTGGGTCAGGCTGAAAGTGGTCCCGCTTCCCTGCTCAAACAGACGCATCCCAGAGCACGTGGCAGGCGATTGCATCCCAGACAGTTCTTGAATATCTCCAGTGAGGGAGGCTCGACAACCTCTCTGGGCAGCCTGTTCCAGTGTGTAGTCACTCACACAGAAAAGAGGTTCTTTCTCATGTTTAGGTAGAACTTCCTTTGCATCAGTTGCTGCCCTTTGCTTCTTGTCCTATTGCTTGGTGCCACCGAGAGGAGCCTGACTCCATCCTGTTGACACCTTTCCTTCAGATACTTACAGACATCCATCAAGTTCCCACTCACTTGTCTTCCCTTCATCTTCGTGAGCGGCTGGTGCAGCTGCAGCCCTGCCTCTGTGTTGGTTTCTCACAAATACTGCATTGTCTGGACCCCTCCATACCACAGCTCATCCCTCTGGAGAAGTGCAGCCCAGTTCGTACAAAAATAAAAGGGTGGATTTTGAGGGCCAGTTCAGAGGAGAAGTAGGTGCCGGCAGACCTCCTTTGGGGCGGCTGAGCAGTGGAGAGTGCAGGGCTGAGCAGGGCCTCTCACTCCCTGGGCGAAAGGGGAGGCCTGGGGGATGTGTCCAGGCAGCACCATGCAGTTCATAATCAAGGGAAGGCTTTCCTTGGATTGGTAGCACCAAGATAGCAGCACAAAGCCCCACATTTCCACTGGGTACTTCAGTTTTTATTGGGCTTGAGTCCAGGACTGTGGACAGGACAGGAAACAGTGCCCATTCCAAGGGGTATCTCTCATGGATGGGTTTCACATGCAGTGATCACTAAGTAAAATGCATACTGCTATTGGAATGGGATCAGACACCGACACACCATGATCTGAAGATGGGCTTTAACAGCCAGCCTCCCAGAATGATGTCCATAATGGTTCTCTTTCTAATCCAGTGATTTTCCTATTTTCCTTGAGCAGCTTCAGCATGCATATGCATAAAGTGTCCTCTCCTGAGGTATCCCCAGGAACTCCCACGGTCTAGGGCTCCCCAGAATCCTTAGCCTGACTGTAGAACAGCACAGAGAAGAGTTGTATGTGCATAAAGCCAAATACTATCAGGGAATCCTAGTTAGAACAGCTCTCCAATGCAGTCACATGGTACTTCTTGAATGAACTAGCTGCCGCAGAAGGTGAGAAAAGGAGAGGTCCCGCTCTCCATAATCCTGATAACTCTCCTTTCCCTGCTGCCTTGCACAATCCCTGATATTGATCAGTGAGCCAATTTAACTTGTTAATTCAGAGAAGACCGCACTTGGAAGAAAAGTAATAGTTTTCAGCAGTTCATTTTAAATTAGCTTGCTTCATGATCCAAGCTGGCACTAAGGAGGGAGTAGAGAGAGTATGAGAGAACAAGACTGTCATTTGTTAGCAAAGGGTGGCTGTGCTTGATGCAGTTGTATTCTCAAACTATACCCTTAGACTTCAGAGCAAAGGAAACGGATATGAGGGTGACAGCCTAATGTTTATTTCCGGAAGTCATTTAGAAAAAAGCAGGTCATTCATTTGTTTTTGTTAAGGAATAGGTCTATTTTCAGGACGACCAGCCAAAGTACACAATAAACTAACCAAACCCAAACCACATGAAAGAGCTATTAATTATGTCTCATGTGGGTGTATGTTCACCACAATTTCTTGCATGGTCAATGAAGTGTTCAGATCTTCAGCAGAGATTTCAGCTTGAGTTACTGATAGCAGTCCTTGGTTTTATGGTTCATCTTCCAAAGGATTTTGGATTTTTTTGCTTTGGTTTTAATTGAACTTGAAAGAAGACAACAGGCCCCTTGACTCTGTTCTTTTTGTATAAATGCTGTAAGAAATAAACCAGAGAATCACACTGTCTCTTCTTTTAGCATTCTTGCCTCTGTGATGGCCTGGGTACAGCAAGGAGAGGTGAGGATCCACAGTGTTTCTGCCAGAACTAGTAGCTGCTGTGGTATGCCAGTGGTTGGAAGAGTTACTTTGTAGATCGACTGTGAAATACTGAGAAGGCTGAGGCAGCTACAGAGCCCACATCTCTGCCTTTTTATTTCTGTGTTTTGACTTTTCATACATCCAATAAAAATCACATCTTCCACTTGCTGAATTAAAACTTTTAAAATAAAGGAATACTGATCAATGTTTTCATTGGATCACAGAATCACAGAGTGGTTTGTACTGGAAGGAGCCTTAAAGATCATCTAGTTCCAACCCTCCTGCCATAGGCAGGGACACCTTCCACTAGACCAGGTTGCTCGAAGAGTTGGAGGGGGAAACCAAAGAGACACAATGGCCAATCTTATGGAGACCTTTCCAAGCACAGCAGTTTCATGACCTGTTTTCTTTATTTCCTTCCCTGCCCTGCTGCCATCTTGTGAAAGTTGGCACTTTCAAGTGGGTCTGATTTCCTTCTTTGCTAAAATTATCTCCAACTTAATTTTCGGGTCTAAGTGGTAGAGACCACTGCTTTGTAAGAGGCAGTAACTCAGAAACAGCTTTTGAATGAGGAGAGACTCTCACCAATCCCAACACTGTCTTGAAAGAGGTGAGGCTGTTTCCTGAAGTAGTCACAAAGAAAGCTGTCTCTCACTGGCTTAAGCTGTGTTAGGCAGAAGTTCTGAAGCTACAATGGTGCTTTGTCAATTCTTTGTATGGGTTGAAGGCAGCAGATACATGTAAGTGTAATAGAGGACATAGGAGGGATGGGTAGGCACAATGTGCTTGAAGGTCCACATTTTAAGTACTTGGAGAAGAAGGAAATTTCTGAGAAATTGATAAGCAAGAGTTTGACAGTACACCAATTCATTTATCTATCTCATGATGATTTGTCAAAGCTTGTGGCACATCACTGAAATATCTCTGCAAAAAAGGAGGTATTACGTGTTTCCTACATAAATGTGTACAATATGGAGAAATAATACCCGGTGGTCTGTTGTGGCACGATGACAAGAAAAGTTATCATATTCTAACATCAGCTTTTTTTCTCCTATGTTTCTAGCCTCTCCAGTGAGAAACCTAAATAAAGCATGTTTCTAATCTTGTCTCCTTAAAGTGAGAATTTCCCTCTAAAAGTAGCAAGTGAGAACTTCTTTTGCAATGATTAATTTTTTTAAAACTCTGGTTGGTTTTAATTCAGCTGTCTTTTACTGAGTGGAACTCCACACTGAAGGTAAAATTTTCAGAAACTTTTGAAGTCAAATACAGTCTGGATCATAAGAAAAATATCCTTTCTTTTCAATAAAGCTTCCTTCCCCCTGTTGAATTTGTGTGGATGCAGATAATTAAAAGTCTCCCCCTATACTTGGCACTGGTGAGGCTGCACCTTGAATCCTGTGTCCAGTTCTGAGCCCCTCAAATCAGGAATGACATTGAGGTGCTGGAGTGAGTCTAGAAAAGGGCAGTGAAACTGATGAAGGGTCTGGAGCACAAGTTCCGTAAGGAATGCCTGAGGGACCTGAGGTTGTTTCGCCTGGAGAAAAAGATGCTCAGGGGCAACATTATCACTCTCTACAACTGCCTGAAAGGGGTTTGTAGCCAGGTGGGGGTCAGTCTCTTCTCCCAGCCAACCAGTGACAGAATGAGAGGACACAGCTTCAAGCTGTGCCAGAGGAGGTTTAGGTTGGAGGAATTACTTCACAGAAGGGGTGATTAGACATTAGAATGGGCTGCCCTGGAAGGTGGTAGAGTCGCTATCCCTAGAGGTGTGTAAGGAAAGACTGGACATGAAATTTGGATTTTTAGCCCATATGACCTTGATTCTGGCCACCCACAAACACGCTACAAGCCTCTGAGGCATCACCTTCTTCATGCTCACCAGCTCTGATCTCCTTTGTAGCCCTTGTGTCCCATAGCCATTCACTTAAGAGCTGGACTAAATGATCCTTGAGGGCCCCTTCCAACTCAGAATATTCTGTGGTTCTGTGGTGGGATGGATGGAAAAGGCACAGAGACTAGGGCTCAGCAGTATATCTGACCACACTTGTACCTGATGAAGGCAGGAGGAGGAAAGAACTGAACAAATCAAGGTCTCAAGCTGGATGGGGGTGTGAGAGAAAGGCTGTCTCACCAAGGCAGGTGCATCTCTAACAAGTGACCTTCAGAGTGTGCTAGTCACCAGGAGATAGTGTTGGGGAGGAGGTAACAGGGAGACAGTTTCCTTAGCTGCACTATCATCACTTTTTTTTTCACAGTAAACACATTCCTGAATGGGAGAGTGGTGATACAATTTTCGTGTCTCAAATGTAGCTGATCACAATAGGGAGACAAGTAGAAATCCAGAACACCAGTTTCTGGTTCTTACAAGGTATGATTTGGGGCAATCTTTTAATCTGTTGTCTGGAAATACGGGCTTTTATCTTCTTCAAAGTGGCTTGTGTCTCCCATTAAAGAAGGCTAGGCATGAGTAACCTTGAACAGGTTTAAATCATGTTATATTTCCTCCCTTAAATCTTCTGCTTGGCTCAGTCCTTTCTCTCTTCAAGGCTCTATGTCCTCTTCTGATGAACAGTAAGCATCAGCCAAATTTAGGTTGTTGAGGTATATTCAGAGCCAATTAAAGTACAGAGCCTGAAACAGCTGTCAACCACCAGCCATCTCCTCTTCCCACCTTGTCTTCCTTGCTCTTACAAGGGTTGCCAGCCCTGTGCCACAGAAACTGAACACATCATAAATCAGCAGCTGAACAGCTGCAGCTTCCAGCCAGGCATGTTCATGCACATGAAAATCCTTTTCTAGCTGCCTACATAAAATAGCTGTGTGGTAAATGGAGAAAGTGTGGGAGGCGGTTCACAAGCCATTCCGTTCTCTTTGCATTCAGGGTGGCATCACAGTGGGAGAGGGTGCACGGACAGGCGGGTGTGATTCTTGGCTCACACTGCTGGATGTGAGTCAACACTTCTGGAGGGAACTTTGCCTTAGAGGCATTTCATCACTGTCCATGGTATGCATGTGCAATACTACTACAGCAGCAAGGTAAAGGTGCTGCCTCAACATTCCCACAGTTTCCATTGCTATATTTGGGACTCTGATAAGGGTTACTTTCAAAAGCCTGTTTTATTATGAATGTTTATCTTAGCTTGTTACACAGTAATTAAATACTTAACACAGCATATTTTTACAATATTCAGTGGCATATTTAATTCTTCTGTATCAAGGATGTCTATGAAAGTTTTAAAGTTGTTCTTGTGCTCTCTTTTGTTTCCTTTAATAATTTAGAGAAGGTTTGGGAGCATACAGGTTTTGGAAGGTTTGTTTTTTAACTCAGGGATTAGGAATTCAGCCTTTGAGACTTGTCACTTTTCATAAGAGAGGATGTTCTGCCAGCAGTAACACTTAATTGAAAACAAATCTCACAGACTTTCTTTCTTCAAAGCTTTATTTAGATGTGAAATTAAGTTGTGATAACAAGCACAAGGAGGATTTTAAGAATAATTTTAGCTGTAGAAAATACTCTATGAGAGAGATCATAAACAAATGAAGTTTATGCTAAATATCTATAAAGCTTTTCTAAGTGGGATCTAAAGAGTTGTATGAAATCAGATGCTCTGTCTTCCTGACCTGGTTAACACAGAGCCCTGCAAAAAGTTGCTTTTGTCAGAAGGGTAGCTTGCCTTTGAATGACAGGTTGAGAATTAAGGAGACTCTCATGAAAGTTCATAGGAATAACCTGGTCAGGATTCCTGCCTTACTCGTGTTTGCAATCTAGGTGGTCCCAGGATCATCTTTAAGTTGTCACTCTCCAGGCTGCTGTGGGGGACAGCTGAGGGCATGTAGAACGTGTTGTGTGAATCCTGGCAGAGGGGAGGGATCCCAACTCACAGGGTGGTTGCACGAACACTAATATGGAAGGAAAAAGTAGATCTGGCTAGACTGTCTTCTAGGAGAAGTAATGCATTGTTCCCCCTAGGAAAAACATTAGGGTAAAAATTCTTTTTTTATATCTGCTGGCTGTAAGCTTTCTGCTGGGGAGAGCATGAGGGGACAAGCTGTGAGAAAGCTGATGTAAAAATTGCTTAGTGAGGATGTGCCCTGGAACCCTGGTCTACCATGTTAGCATGGCAATCAGACAGGGCACCAGCTGTTTCTGTACTAAACCTGGAAGGGTCATTTATGCATAGCAGAGCGACTGTAGTTAGAATTAAGGTTACGTCAGGTGTCAGCAAAAGCTATCATTGTGAAAGATGTAGCCCACTTTTATTAGATTCCATGCTAGATCAAAGCCATATTTGATCTTGTACTGATTTCAAGAAGATAATTTATCTTGCGTGGTCAAGTGCCTAAGTATTTATCATTGGTTCATCCTGCCCACTGCTCCTCAGCTATAGGCAGCACAGGCACATACCTACACGCATTCACTCTTTAAATAGAAACTGCTCTATTGCAATGCACCTCCCTCTCCTTAGATATATCTATGTCCTGCATCTCCACCTTCAAAGCTATCATTTTTAACTGGTTATGGGCCACAACTATATCACGTGGACATCTCAGGAAGGAGATTTCCAGAAGAGAAACAGCTTTTTGCCAGTATAAAAGTGCTGACCTGAGCTGTATTTGCATTGGGCCATGAATAAGTTAGCAGAGAAGTACAGAAGATCAAAGGAGAGTAAGATTTTTTTGTCAGGGTTTTTAGGTAAAGTTGATGTGCAGCAGCTGTAGGATAGATTAGATAGGGACTGATAAGAAAGAATAATATGGTTTAGCTGGTCCTTTAGAATGAGGATAAGAACAAAGATAGGAAAAACATGCATCAGTAAGAGAACATGGCTGACAGTTTTATCTGCTGTAAAGAAATAGCTGGACTAGGAATAAGGGGAGCAAAAGAGGGGGAGTGGACAGATGCAAGTGTTGGCCAGGGGCCAGGAAAACTGTCAGAGTGAAGGCTCATCAGTCAGCACACACATGTCCATTTGTTCTTTGAAGGACTTAAAATCAAGGCCAGGAACCAGAAGAGTCTTCAGGCACCTCTCCTCCAGACTTTCTACCAGCACTCCAACTTCCTTGCACCATATCCTCCTATGGGTCCTATCCTGTGGTTCAATAGTGGAATCATATAGCACTTTACAACTTTCTCTGCTTTTCCTGAAAAATAAAAACCATCCGTTCTTTCCAGTGCATGGACAGACTGTGGACAGACATCAGCTGGGACTTCTCTAGGACTTCTTCAGCTTGTCAGTACCATTTCACCTTGGGACCTTACACACATGCAGTCCAACAGCCATGCCTTTGAGATACTGAAGGCTGTAGATGAACAGAACATGCCTGGGCATTCCAAACCCACCTTGTGATGGCAGTGCCAGTATCTCCTGTCTGTGGGTATCAGCAGTGAATCACAGAACTGTTTAGATTGGAAAAGACCCGGTAGAACATCGAGTCCAACCTTTAACCCAGCACTGCCAGGTCCACCACTAAACCATGTCCCTAAGTGCCACATCTACACATCTTTTAAATATTTCCAGGATTCCTTCAGGGAATCAACCCCTGGTGACTCTACCAGTTCCCCAGGCAGTCTGTGCCAATACTTGACAACCCTTTCAGTGAAGAATTTTTTCCTAACAGCCAATCTAAACTTCCCCTGGTGCAGATCAAGGCCATTTCCTCTTGTCCTGTAACTTATTACCTGGGAGGAAAGACCAACTCCCACCTGGCTACACCCTCCTTTCAGGCAGTTGTAGAGAGTGATAAGGTCACCCCTGACCCTCCTTTTCTCAGGGCTAAATAATTCCAGCTCCCTCAGATGCTCCTCATCAAAACTGTGCTCCAGACCCTTCCCCAGTCCATTTCCCTTCTCTGGACTTGCTCCAGCATCTCAATGTCCTTCTTGTAGTGAGGGGCCCAGAACTGAACACAGGATTTGAGTACTCACCAATGTCCCAGTGCCAAGCAGAGGGTGAGGATCACTGCCCTGGTCTTTCTGGCCACACTATTGCTGATACAAGCCAGGATGCCATTGGCCTTTTTGGCCACCTGGACACACTTTGACTCATGTTCAGCTGACTGTTAACCAGCACCTCCAGGACTTTTTCCAAAAGACAGCTTTCTAGCCACTCTTCCCCCAGTCTCTGGGGCTGCAGGGGGTTGTTGTGATCCAAGGGCAGAACTCAGCACAGAGAACATGATCGTTACCTGCAATGGCAGTTTCCATTCCACAGGCATGCAAACTGAGTTAAGGAGTCTGTTCATAATGTCAGTCTCTAATCTCAGCAAACACGGACTTCACAGTAAGTCTATGCCTCTGAGCTCCTGGGCTCATGAGCTCTATGGACATGCAGGTAACACTGAAGAAACAACATTCATTTATTGTGGTGAGAGTAGAAAAGGCATGAGGAAGGGAGAGTGAAATGTCAGCATTGAAACAGATTAGGATTTCTGATTGCCTGAGGTTGCTGTGCTTAGTTTAAGATAGCAGAATGTGTGTTGCTTCCTCCAAGCAGGTCATGGGTCAGAGAGAGCAAGAGGAGGCTGCCATTCCTGCTGCCATGTGCCAAGCTGAAGCTCCCACGCAGCTTTGTGATGGGGCAGCTTTGCGTTTACCCATTCCTCAAATTCACCACTGGATCAAAGCATCCAGAAGCCTGGAAACAGCTCCAGGTTCCTGCAGTGAGGCTTCACAGGCTGGTGATCCACTCCACTGAGTCCTGGTGTCCAGGCAATTCATTGATGATTCTAGTGCTTCTCAGCTGAATGAGAGGTCTGACAGCCTTGCAGCCAGGAGCCTGCCTTGGAGTAGTCTCCATCCAGTGCTACAGTTCAAAATTATGATCTTTGCCATAGTTGCTGACAGATGACACTTGCAATGGGATAGGCTTTACTTGCAGAGTCTCCTGCAGAGCTCATGGTGTGGTATTGACTGATGCCACCAAGCAGTTAGGTATTCATTCTGCTCACAGAAACATAAAATCCAACTTTTTCCTTTCAATATGGTAGCAAGGATGCATGAACCTCCTTCTCATGGAGAACAAGTTAATTTGGACACAAGACAGATGTGCTGTGGCTCCATGCCTGCCTGGTGGGACCTGGAAAGGCTCTTTTCATCACCAGGCTGTAGCTGTTTTCTCCTTCAGAGTTGCCTGGTGATAGCTGTAAAGTTTATCCCAGCTGGTTCCTCATGAGGCAGTGACAGACATGCTCCATGAGACTTATTGTTGTTGGATGGAAATAATCTCTTGATCATGTACTCAGAAGATGACAGTAATTAACACAATGTAAACACCAGTCTGTTTAGGATTATCTCAGAACCTGGTGAAGCCATGTGGCTACAGATGCAGGAAGTTAAGATTGGTACTGCCGACAACTCCTGTATGGTGGGAGAAACAAAATGCATTGAATTAATCTCTTTTTCAATTTCTGCATGTTATTTTCTCAGTTCATGCATATCAGTTAATCAGACTGGCCATACAGACAACTCCACAGCTGTGATTCTGAGCATAAAGCCATGCTGCTGCCCTTTCCAACTGCATGCTCTATCACTTAGTGGTTGAAAAATGCTTCTCTGACAACTTTGTTGCCATTCTATTTTAAATGCTTCTGTTGTTTCCTTCCCTTTTGATGGTGTAGGTCATACTGTCCTGAGGTGATCCTTTCTGAGAGTAGTGTTCTCATAGGGTGTTTTATCAGGGCCTCAGCCAATTCTTACACAATACAGTCATCCTCTTACAGTTCCTTGTTTGTGTAGACTGATCAGTCCCTCTGCCCTCTAGTGGGGACCCTCTCTTGGTCCTTCTCTTCCATAACTTACCTTTGAGAACCATACACAGTGTCAGGCTGTACCCCACACTATCCAGTGGGATGCTTCAGGAGTTCCATCACATAAATCTATGGCTGACTCTTGGCTGTGAAGTGCAGACCCCTTCAGAGTCTTCCCTTGAACTGGATCTGTTATGGGTAGACAGGGGAATATACAAGGATCTGTCCTGAAGATATGGAAGCTGCCTATTTCACCTTTTGCCCTGTATTTCTTCCTGCTTTTTTCTGCTTTCAGTATCTCTGTGACAAGTGAAATCCTTTCCCTGCCCTGAGTGTGGTAAGTTTCTTGTTGAGGACATGTTACTGTTAACCATACACTACTTGGCTTTGCCATAAAGATTCTATTGCCTAGTGCTGGCCTGGAAACCATCTGTTACTGCTGGCAATGGCTCTGGCATAGGGCTTGGAGGCAGGGTGGAGGTGGTTTGACCTTGATTATATCATTTATAGGATAGACAGCTCTGCCTCAGCTTTCTGCAAAGAACAATTTCCTGACATTTTTACTGCATGGCATAATTCTTTGCTGGGCCTGCTTTAAACTCTCTCATTCAGTTTGAACTCTCTCATTTGGGCCACATGGAAGCCAGCAAGAATTACGGACAAAATGTTTTGATCTCACAGGAATTACATCTGCAGTTACCCACAAGGAAGGAGAAATGGTCTGTGATGTCTCAGGGCAGATCTCATCTATCATCCTGGAAAGTTTTGAATTGGATCTGCTAGAACAAAATATTTACAGTATACATTAGGAAAGATAAAACCTTTTCTAGATCAAGTAGAGGTCTGGCTGAATGCCCAGCCTTGCTGCCAAACAGCTGGCCTTGCTGCTGGACAAAGTGTAGGAAAAGGCAGAATGTTTCTCTGGAAGAATCTGCACAGAGGCTAACAAAGATAGGTGGCCTTGTCCCTGGAAATGAAAATTACCTGTAGTCTTCATGACTATCCATTCCAAATCCTTACTGGAGAGCCTTTCAAGAAACTGATTTACTTGAAATGAAAGCTCATGCAAAGGCTGTTGTCTAAAATGACTTTTGAGATGTGTGTTCCTAGGCTGAAAAATATGGTGTTCTGGAAAGCAATCTCTATAAACAATAGAGCTGTGCTTTATGTTGTGTATTTTCCCCTACATCTTATGCTACAGCCATCTACTTTAGAACATATTTAAGTTGTAAATAACTAATAAATGCAGAATCCAACTTTTCTGGTCAGTACTAGCGTTTCCCCTTCTGCTCCTCCTGTAGACAGTGCTTTGCAAAAATTCACCAGTACAAACACAAACAATTTTATGATAAAGAGTTTCAATATTATTAAAAGAAAAAACAAAAAACACAAACAAAACCAAAACAAACAAACAAAAAAACCCCCAAAACACAAAACACAAAAAACCCACCCCAAAGTAAAGCTTTGCTCTAAGTACGCAGTTTTTTCTCCACAGGAAACTCTCCAGGAACCCCTCTTATTATCAGTTCATGAGATAGTCCATAAATTCACTGTGTGTAAAACAATGTTACTTGAATAAATTATTGAATGGATTTTTTTTCTGGGTGTTGTTTTTTGTTTGTTTTAACTGAAGGTGTTTAGTGAAAATCTGAGACAAGAACAGACTAAATATACCAGCAGCTGGGATGGAACTGCAGGCCTCTCAGAATTTTGCATTTCCAAGTGGTGTCAGCTGTGGAGGTTGAGGACCCAGGGCCTCTTGCTGGATGCCCTCCGTGTCTGAGCACAGTTACTGGTAGATTCAAACTGTGTCTCTATGCATGCAGGCATCCAAGTGCCAGTGGCTGGGGAGATAGAGATCCAGGGGCAGCTACTGGGCACTCTGGGTGCCTGAGCCCAGCTGCTGGAGCCATCCACTTTGTACAATTGTATTGACCTATTTCCCAGAAACGGACAAAAAACTTCCAAAAGAGGATCATGAACAGGAAGGTTAGCACTCCATGTTGTTCTACACGTTGTGCAACACAGACACAGATGGCTGGTGCAGAGCTCTGCTGGTAATTTATTCATGCTTGTTTGGGGGTGCATTCTTGTCTCCTTCCAGGGTCCCTGAGCTAGAAGAGAGGACTGTCTTTGAATTTGCTGCTGTGAGTAACAATTTCTGCTCTAGGCAGTGCTTAGAGGGGACTGGAAACTATGATGCAATAGGTACCCAGTAAGCCCACATCTGTGCAAAGCCACAATAAGACAATTGAGAACAGTGTTAGACTGGATTTTATATGTAAGAAAATGTTAGATAATCATTTCATGTTTCTAATCAGCCTAGTGTTAATGAAGACACAAAGTGGCAGAAGATGACAGTGCTGATGAAAAATAAGGCATGGGTTGTCATCTGCAGTGTTACTTGCAATTTATCTTTTTTTGATCTGATGCAGAAACAAGAATATTCAAGGAGATCTCTGAGGTTTAGACACAGTAGCAGATGGGGTTGCATCTGCAAAGGAGATTGTTTTGTCTGCTTTGAATTGAAATTAAAAGCTGTTGTAATGACAATTCATCTAGTATGAAGAATTAGGAAACAAAGTACAATTACTTTGGGTTTTTTTACTTTTAATAGTAACCATTTAAAGAGTAGTAATTATAGTGTATTGTTCATTGACAGCTGGAATGTCTACATTGCATGGCAATTTCAATTTAGGAAAACCACTTAAAGCAATTGACAAAAGACTTTTCCTACAAGTGGCATGTTAGTGTTTTATTTTGAACTTTTATAAATTCAAACATTTTATTGGGCTTGCAGGGCAAGATTTTGGTAATAGGGGGGCTACAGGGGTGGCTTTTGTGAGAAGCTGCCAGAGGCTTCTCCCATGTCCAACAGAACCAGTGCCAGCCAGCTCCAATACAGACCTATCACTGGCCAAGGCTGAACCAGCAGTGATGGTGGTGGCATCTCTGGGACAGCAGTTCAAAAGGGGCAAAAAACCCTGCAGCTGCAAGTGGAGAAAGGAGTGAGAATATGTGAGAGAAGCTATGCAGACACCAAGGTGTGTGAGGAAGGAGAGGCGAGGAGGTGCTCCAGGTGCCAGAGCTGAGATTCCCTTGCAGTCTGTGATGAAGGCCATGGTGAGGCAGCTGTGCCCCTGCTGCCCGTGGAAGTCCGTAATGGAGCAGAGATCCACCTGCAGCCCAAGGAGTACTCCACACCAGTGTTCTCTTTTTGCTTATGAAAATAGCTCATTTTTCTTGGTCATTTGGCTTTGTATCCATAAGACTATACTGCTGTATGCTGTCTGCATTGCTACTCATATTTTCAAAACTGCTCTTCCTAGTATTACTTTATCATTAATTATCATATACTGCACTGTTTCAGACTAAATAGTATGCTTAATCTAATACTCTTTATTTCTGAGACCTAGTAAAATCTGCAAGGATTATTTGGAGTGTAAGAAGGACCATTTTCATCTTTGGTTACTGATTTTAGTATATCCTGAGGACTCTCCTTTAACACTTGAACACTTTCACAGTACTAGTTGGGATTTTCAAGTCAGTTCTCCTGTTCCGACACCATCACCATTTTTCCAAGAGACAGGCAGAGAATGAAAGAGGAGAAATACTTGCCTTTGGAAAACATTAAATCCTACAAATCTACACTATTTCACTGGGCTGCTCTGTCACAGGGTTTCCTGGCACATTAGCAGGACTCTGGCTCTACACAGCATGTGTCTCTTGGTCTTCTGCAGCAAAAACAACATGTGGAGTGGGGGCATAACTGGAAGCTGCTTGGACTGTTCACCAGCAGACTCATACGGACTAAAAAGATTAAATTCCAACCCCCTGAAGCAGCCAGCAAGACACAGAAGGTAGCAGGTAAGTTTTTTCAGGTAAGCAAAACCTGAAGTAGGTTTTGCTTGTTTACATTGTACTGGCCTTTAGTCTGGACAGTGCTGCTCAGTGTTGGAGCCCCCATTCACAGATCACACAGCTTTTTCTTTTCTGGCAGCAGTTTCTAAGTTTGTGGTGGTTTTCCCTTTCAGTAGCCCAAGAGAAATGGGGTGCCCCCTCCCAGAGCAGCTGGAACATGTGGCTTTGCTAGTGCTATCTCTTTGGATCCAGCCACCCATGTCCTCTGAGAAACTGGATACTTCCAAATCAAGAGGGAGCAGGGACAAACAACACCACTGAGACACGCCTGCTAGCACATTGGTAAGGCATCATCTCCATGGAAGCATTACACCAAAGGTTGTACCAAGTGGTGGATTTTCTTTCATCTCTGTGAGTGAATAACCTATTGCTTCCTCTATCCACTTGTACCCAACAATGCATCATGTGTTGCCTTTGATTTTTACGCAGACATGGTAAATCAAGCAAGGGATGTAAAAAACATATTGTTCTGAGGAGTTCAAGAGCAAGCTTCAGTTGTGCAATTCTTTCAGGTGCAAACCTTGGTTAAGGCTTTGCCCTTCAGTTGTCCTGCAACAGAAATGTAATTGCTTGTGTATGCATATTTTTGTGTGGGCACATGAGCACATAGATGGTGATAGGTATGTTGCATCACTGTAAAAAGTGGTGCAATTTTACCCTGAGATGTGCTTTCCTCACAAAATGGATGTATGTATGAAAGGCTGCCCTGACAACTGCAACTGTTACTGGCAAAACTGAGGAGCATAGAACAGACTGGGACAATCTCATACTGAAGTTGTTAATATATTTCAATCACAAACAGGGTATAAGAACTGTGGTGAGCACTCAGGATTTCCTGCCTGCTGGAAGAATTCAAGTTTATACAAGTCATTTAGACACTATCTCCATTCCCCCAAAAGACAGTGTTATGCTGAAGCTCAGTTAAAATAGTTGAAACAGCAGGTGCTACAGTTTTTTCAAGTGAAAAGTGACCTAGCAGCAGGAGAGGAACCCAAAGGAGCAGCCTCTGCTTCTGTTAATCTTTGCTCTAACTGCAAGTGTAGAACATTTCAGCTACATACTTTGTTTTACGTAACTAAGAATGTATCACTAGACAAATTTACCTCCTGACTTTTAATAACTGCTTTGAGTGCATCTCATCAAGTTCACACATGCATCTAGGTCAGTCTAATCCAATCTTGTTTTCACACTCCCCAAGATCTCTGCTGGGATAATGAAATTGCTAGTCCAAAAGCCTTGGACAATCTCCACAAGTTAGAGCGGGGATTACTAACGGAAAAAAAAAGTATTCAAGCAAGACACCACAAATCATGTTTTATTAGGAAGGGATTTGGGGGAAAGATGTATCAATCTGATCTGACTAGAAGTGTCTCTATTAAAAATAGCTACAGATATTATACCCAACAGCAAGTATGCATGTTTTCTCCCTCTGGAATGGGCAGAACAGAGTTCATTTTCACATTACATATTCTTGAGAAAAATGGTTCAGTATTAGATATTTTCCAACAGAAAAATCTGCCAGAGCTGCTGAAAAGGGAAGGGATCACAAGTGAAGTATGACAAATAAGTAGGATATTGTTAAAACAAAAGGCAATTCTAGCATTTGACCAAGTTGATAATACCCTTTTACCAATGAACCTGGGTCTTTAAATGTTAGAATCATTGAGTGGTTTAGGTTGGAAAAGACCTCAAAGTTCATTGAGTCCAACCTTTAACCCCATACTACCAAGCCATCTCCCTCAGTGCCACAACTACATATCTTTTAATACCTCCAAGGATGGTGATTCTACTACTTCCCCAGGCAGCCTGTTCCAGGGCTTGACAACCCTTTCAGTGAAGAAATTTTTCATAATAGCCAATCTGAACCTCCCCTGGCACAACATAAGGCCATTTCCTCTCATTCTATTGCTTGTTACCTGGGAGAAGAGATGAACTCCCACCTAGCTACAACCTCCTTTCAGGCAGTTATAGAGAGTAATAAGATTCCCCCTGGGCCTCCTTTTCTCCAGGCAAAACAGTTCCAGCTCTTTCAGCTTCTCCTCATCAGACCTGCGGTCTAAGAACGGCCACAAAATCTGTACTTTACTTAGGGAAGGCTCTAGAAGTATAATGAGAATATAAAATATAATCACACAAAGAACAAAACCTTCTGGCTTGGGTTTGGGTTTCTTTTTTTATTAATCCAATTAACTAAAATTTCTAAACATACTGACTTCACAGCCCACAGACCTTAGCTTTTCCTTTTCTGTAACGAGAGAAAGAACAGGGATAAGCTGTCAGACCACCACACTTCAAATCCCATCCCACTGTAGGAAACCATAAATTAATATTATGTGGGCAAAGCAACTGAACTTTTAGGGAAGATAAATATTTATTAGCATAGTAGCAGAGCAAAATCAAGGCATCTGTTCAAATTTTCTGGAAACTGTGATAAAAGACTACTGACTAGAGAGCTACAGCTCTTGAATATAGAGATATAATAAACACTGGCCTTTCTTTCACTGTTTAGTATTAAAAGAACATTGGCCTTTTCAAAAAAGGCAAAGAAAAGAAAAAAAGAAAAAGTGTTAGATTAGAGTCTAAAGTGCTGCAGAAAGATGTTTTTAACTGGTAGGTTGTCCTGTTAGTGATTTTTAAACAAATATCTCTGAAGATGCAAGATATTTTGGTGGGTTGACCCTGGCTGAATGCCACGTATCCACCAAAGCCACTCTGTCACTCCTCTCCACAACTGGACAGAGGGATGAAAACAAAGCCTAAGCTTCATGGGTTTAGATAAGGACCAGGAGAGATCACTCATCAAATATCGCCGCAGACAAAACAGACTCCAACTGGGGATATTAACTGAATTTATTACTAACAAAATCAGAGCAGGATAATGAAAAGTAAAGTACGTCTTAAAAACACCTTCCCTCCACCTTTCTCTTCTTCCCAAGCTCGACCTCCTCCCCCAGGGAGGCGCAGGAAGACAGGGAATGGGGGCTATGGTCAGTTCAGCACCTGTGGTTTCTCCTGCTGCTCAAGGAGAGGAGACCTGCCCCTGCTCAAACATGGAGTCCCTCCCATGGGTGACAGTTCTCCATGAACTTCTCCAATCTGAGTGCATCCCGTGGGCAGCAGTTCTCCATGAACTGCTCCAATGTGGATTGTCTTCCACAGGGTGCAGCTGTTCAGGTAGAGACTGCTCCAGTTTGGGTCCCCCACAGGGTCACAAGTCCCACCATGAAACCTGCCCGAGCATGGGCTCCTCTCTCCAAATGTCCCTGTCACAACCCTGCTCCAGCACAGGCTTCCTGTGAGGTTCACAGCCTCATCTCAGGCAGCCACCTGCTCTGGCATGAGGATCCTCCACAGGCTGCAGGGGCATCTCTGCAGCCCCACGGTCCTCCATGGGCACAGGTCCAGCAAGAGAATCTCAGGTCCAGCACCTGAAGCACCTCCTCCCACTCCTGCACTTGCTGTCTGCACTGATGTTGCCCTGCCCAAGAATGTTTTTTTTTCTTTTCTTTCCTAAATATGTTGTTACAAAGACATTACCGTCCTTCCTGATGGGCTCAGCCTTGGTCAGGGGCAGGTTGGCCCTGGGACAAGCTGGCATTGGCCCTGCCAGACATGGGGGGAGCTACTAGCACCTTTTTACAGAAGCCACTCCTGTAGCCCCCACCACCAAAATCAGGCCACACAAACTAAATAAAGATATTCATTCACCATAAACTATGTAAGTGTTTAAACACCTTGGGTAGATAGTGGGTCTTGAATCCTATCTTTTTTTCCACTAAAAGAGATTTTGATAGGTGTATGATTTGGACAAGAAAATTTTAAAAAATATTGCAGAGATGACAGGATTTAGAAAAATCCTGATATTTAAGACTAAGATTCTAAAATTATCTTCAGAATATGCTTTAAGTGGTCCTATTGAGCTTCTGTTGTCTAATAACTCAATTTTAGCATTGAGGAGTAAATCAAACTCTTCACCATCCTCTCCAGCAAGCATCATGACTGTTCTTCAAAACAAATCTTACTGCAATACTCTACTGGAAAACTTAGCATCTGGCAAAATTATGTTACTAATTTGTTTTGAAGAACATAACCCAACATAAAAGTGCAAACAGAGCAGATGACACTTGGCAAAACTTTGAATTCCATTTATTTTCAAATTATATTAGCAGCAGAGTTTTGGGGTTTTGTGGGAAGTTTTTTTAGTTAGTGCTCATTTGATTGGTTTTTAAATTTTTTTTATTATTAGAATTTGGTTGTTTGCTTGGCAGCTTTGTTGGATTTTTTGTTTGTTTTCCCTTGAGTTTTTTTGGGGGGTTTTTTGGTGTCATCAATTCTAAAAGATTCTTTATTATTACAATCGTGCAAAAGACACAGTTAACTTGAAAATCTGTATGCTTGGGATCCCATCATGTTCTTGAAATAATTCTGGAGTCCTCTGAATAAAAGGTTGGGGTATGAGAACTGATGCAAAGGTCCAGAATTTTGGAATATAAAATCATCTATAATGTTAACAACAGAAGAAGGAAGACACTTGATTTTTTTAAAACAGCACAGTAAGAAATTCTTTAAAAAATCTTCTAAATTTTTTTTAAATTTTAAAAGAGTTTTTTATAAAGTAAGTTAGAAAACATTACACAATTATCAACAATGCTAGATTGGTCTAAGTACCCTAAGTAGACTTCTAAAACCAGTTTAGAGTGAGAAGACACATATTGCATATTGAGATAGCTATCAATTTTAAGAGGTAGATGACAATATTAATCTATTAGCAGTACAACTTTTATGTAAATATCATTAAATATTGTCTATACAGTGTCCCTATATTTTTAAGGGTGCAAAGAGAAGAAAAAACACTGCCTGTCATTTAAAAGGAACAGTATTAATCTAATTCCTTGGTTTAAATCACCAGCTCTTCTGGAGATGCAGGTGGGGGGAAACAAAAGGATTAGTAAGGCAGAGAAAAAAAATAAAATCAACCCTGTTTGTGTATGTAGGCAGAACACACCATCCAGACTGCAGTGAGGGTGGCTGAGCTCACAGCACAATTGTCAGGACAGCTTGGCTACATTGAGTGGAAACAGTAGAAGCCCTCACAGGCAGAAAAAAAAGCATCAGAAGTCGTGCACAGTACTTCCCACCAAGCCAATTCAGACTCATTGCCTAATGCATTTATGAAGGTGCTTCACTGCTGGAAAGGCATTTCTGTTTCTATTCACCCTGTCCATCAGATTTCTGGGTTACCATTAAGAGGAAAAAGCAGTAAGTAATAGCAGCACTGATGGAAAGGCTTTGTCACAGTGATGATCCAAGTGTGCTGCTAACCTGCCAGCATCTGTAAAATGTTGGCTGTTACTAAAAGCCATCCATCTCAAAGTGTTAAAAGCACAGCTCAGTACAAAAACGGGATGACAATTTTTCTGTCCTTTGGATAGTCTTCAAATTTCTCAAGGTACCATCTGAAAAACAAGGAAAGAAATCTGATAAGTATTGAGTCTTCAAAACACTACTGAGGAAATTAAATAATTGTACAACGTGTTTAATCCATTTATGTTTTTGTCTACAAACAGAAAAAATGCCTTTAGAACCTACTCTGGATAGAAAAATGGCATTTACTGCACTCACTCTAATGACATCTAATCACCAAATATAACAACACTAAGTTACCGCTGGCAGCAATGGGAAACCAAACCAACAGATGTGGTGAGTTATGTCAGGTAAGGAATAAGCTGTTCTTTCAAAATGTATATTGTTACACATCCTGAGTATTTACACATTTTAGAATTAGAGAGAGAAAAAATTAAATCAAAAACATGTCGTTGCATAATGACTTCACATGGAAGCAAGAGATACTTCACACACTGGAATGAGAGTCCCATTCTGCATAGAAACATCTTTGGCTGCAGTTAGAATTTGGGTAATCAAACTGAACATGACAAACATTGCACTGACCTTATTGGTCTCAAAGACCATCACTATTTACAAATTCAGACAATAAAAACAAAATGCTGAGCACTACTCGATATTTGTGTTTTCACCTTCCATAAAAAGCATGTTTACTCCCATTTTTGAATATTTATTCTTCTGCTTCTTTGAAATGAAAGAACTACGTGCACCTGGGCTCCTTGAAGGTGCAGATATTCATAATATCAACAGCTAACTGCAAGATCAAAGCTGGAATAAACGGAACAAAACATGCAATGCACAATAACCTGCATCTAGGGAATACCATTATTACCCTATTTACCCATTTCAGTCCTTTATCCTAAGTTTTTAAAGTAAACTACACTAACATGTTTCTTCACTTACATGCATTTGATATATTTAGTTGCTTGAGGTTTTTTTCCTGTACCCCTCTTCCACTTTCATGAATTTTTCCTTTAGTGTAAATAACTTCCTCTAACAACATTTAGCTTTTCTTGATTTTCTGAAAAGGTGCCATCAAGGCTCAAGATTGATGGAAACCAACCATGGAATTTGAGCCTGAAGAACATAATGTACAAGGAGAGGCAGGAGAACCTGTCCTTGCTTCAACTGGCAAGGAGGAGACACTGAGGACTCAATTAGATGAGCCCTGGGCTACTGGGCAGAGCCTTGTGGTTTGCCCTGGCTGGAGCAGCCACACCAGAGTTGACTGTACAACCTTCAAATGCTCCTCCCAACTCAAGATACTCTGCAACTCTGCTCACTAATAGCAGGTGATGAAACAGGGAGAGATGGTCATTGGCAACAGGTTTGGAAGGCTCAGGTTGGATAGTGGAAGAAACTTGTTCCCTGGGAGGGTAATACAGACCCGGAACATCCTACAAACAAGGGGCAGGAAAACCTCTATTTGTGGAGGTTTTCAGGACTCCATTAGACATAGACATGGCTGCCCTCACAGATGGTCAGTATTTTTTTTCCAACCCGTTTTCTCCTTAAATTCATGTTTATTTCCTCTTATGCCACTACGTTTCAACATGAGAACCAAAGCAGGAAGCTGAAAATAACCAAAATAAAATTAACATGTCAAAATCTTTTAAACATGCTATTCCTTAATAAGAATCCTTTCATGAAACAACTCTCCCCAAGCTATGGTCCTTCTTGTTACCAGGAAAGTTGCATTATAAATACAGTACATGAGCAGTCAGAATGTTTAGAGCAGAGACTTCATTAAATATCATCTACCAGAACTGTTTTCATAATGTCCATATAATTGATTATAGACAATATGATACAGACATGACTATAAAGTGTGCCTGTTAAAGACAGCTTGGGTGATTTTCAAGATTTTATTATTACAGAAACAAGTTTGAGAAGGGAAAGTATAGTATTTGATTAATTAAGACAATATTGCTAAACTTGACCATTATCTTTACAGATCCAGGATGAACTATTTTCATTTAAACGTTGTTTTACCACCTTGTTATACTGTGTTTATGCTCTGTACTACTCTGCTGAAATTCTGCAGTACTTCATCTTCTCAGAGTATTCTCTATCATATTCTGCCCTACAGCAGCAGTGTCTTTCACAAAACTTGCTCTGCAACATCCCTATAGGATGAGGCATTATTTGTGAAATGGAAATGCAGTGTGGCATAGAGACAACAGAAATGACAAGGCAGGAACACTTACTTGTGGTGTTGTCTTGCCCTTGAACACAGGATGAAGAGAGTACACAACGCAAATGCAAGGCTTTCAATGGTGCAGCAGGCAAGGGCAAACCCAAACCATTCCAGGATCTCTCCAAAAAAGTTGGCTCCACTGACATACTCAAACATTCCTCCTGAAAGCAGGACAGAGTTACTTCAAAATACCTTAATCAAGATGCCCAGTGTTACCTTTTCCATACACCAAATAGGAGCTGTATCACCAATGTCTCTATTTAATCTTTAAAGGCAGTGGAGACAGCATTTTTCAGTTCAAGCTGTACTATGAAAGATCACTTCAGACCTCATTCTAAGACAGACCTTCTGTAGTTCCACTTTTCCTCTTTAAATAAAGAAAAAAACCCAGATTAGCATCAGAAGCAAGTACATGCCTTTGCGAATAATGACTTAATAACATGTTCTTTGATCATATGCTAAACCTTTTTTAAAATATGTAGAAATAGAAGACATACTCCTCTTGAGTCCCAGAAAATACTCAGAGGGTTAGTTAGCCTAAAATTTTTCATTTCTTTAAGTATTTTAGAAATTAAGTTAATTATGAACAATGCTATTATTATCAAGTAAAGTTCCAAATTTATTCTCTACCTTACAAAGTCTATTGTATAGACAATTGTGCATAAATGATTGGTATTCAGCTGCCAGAAATTTTATAAATTAAGAATTTCACCCTAATTCCAAAGTCAGTGTACAAATTGATAACATCTCAGTATGTGCTTTACCGGTGAGGCTAAACAAACAAGTATTTGGCAAATGTAATAAAGGACACGTTTTGACCTTGCTCTAATTACACTATTTTTGTGACAAAAAAAAGAGTGAAATTCTGGAAGTTAAACTGGATAAGCTACATCAAAAAGACCAGCTCCTCCTGATCTTACAGCAAATAACATATTTCCTTCAGAACCTTTTTGTACACTGAACAGTACAGCAGGTTCATATTCATTTTTCACATGAGCACTTCCATTTACATCTATTAAAATTATAATTATTTTCACTTTCTTGGTGAAAAATAACAGTCTAGCTTATATATCTTAGTTCTTGCAGTTTTATTAAAAGAAATTAATAACCAAGAAAAAGCAACAACTAAGAGAAAAAATGTAGTGAGACAACAGAATTCACAGGTAGTATTATCTTTCTGCTCTCAGGAGTGTTATGTACGTGGAAGAGTGCCTGTTTCCAAAAGTGTCAATAAACCTTAACACTTCCATATAGGCTCCATAAGAAAGCCTTTCACATTCTCCATTTTCCCACAAAGGCCAGAATTTATAATGACAAATTTATTTGGATTTCTGTCCTCTTTTCCCTGTGTCTCCCTTTCCAAAACTGTTGCCGTTCTCCAATTATTTTAGGTACCTCCCTCTTCATTCATATATGGGACATGAGATGGGTCACATGCTGAGTACTTTCTTCATTCCCCTCCTGCCCCCACACTGAGTTGACAATTTAAGTCTTTCTTCTCCACCCACCTGCTGATTCTCTGAGAAGTTGGGCAATGCTGTTACATTTTTACCCCCTTTTAAAAATATAGCCAACGTTGGTCAAGAAACCCAAAGATTTGCACAAGCCAAGTGATATCATGAAACAGATTCCTTACAATACTTGGCTTAAGAGGAAAAAAATAAGATGTTTCCCAAACTATAAAATCACTTCCTGTGGTAGAAAACAAAATGCTATTTTCAGTTGCCTCTTATATAATAAATTACTATCTCCTCTAAAATACACTAAGCTTTAGAAGGTCATTTTCACTCAGAATCACTTTAGGTTGGAAGGGATCTCTTGAGATAATCTTGTCCAACCACCATTGTTGAAGCAGGATCAGCCAGAAGAGGTTGCCCAGGACTATGCCTAGTCTAGTTTTGAGTCTTCCTACAATCTCTCTGAACAACCTGTTCCACACCTGCGTGTTTGACCACCATCAGAGGAAAAAAGAAATTCAGATATAATTTTATGTGTTTGTATTTTGTGTCCACTGCCTCTGGTCCTGTCACTAGGCACCACTAAGGAGAGTCTGGTTCGCTCTTCTTCGTTCTCTCCCATCATGTATATATAAACTTTGGTAAAATCTCCCTGAGCCTTCTCTTCTCCAGCCTGACCAGTCCAAGCTCTCTCCACCTCTTCTTACATGAGAGATACTTCTTTTTGTTGTATTAATTTCTGTACCATTTTACTTACCTCTTGGTATCTTGTAACCAGTTTCCCCTGGTTTTCTCAGATTTCTGAGAATATGATCAGAATGAATATTGATGGCCATGCCAATCAACCACCCTGACAAACCTGAAGAGAAATATTGAAAATACAATGTTTAGTGCACTGTGTTTGTTCAAAAGACAAATTACAGTCAGATATCACATTAGGCATATTGTCTCAAAGCAATAGTAATGTAAGCAGCATAAACAGTTCTGGTGATATCCTGCACAGTCCCAGTCCCACGCTGTGCTCTTCAGTCAGAGCTCACAGTATCAACAGCTCCCTAGATGGGAAACAGCACTGTAAAAATGAAGTTTATTCTTATGTTGCTACACTTATATAAATGTATGTATGTGCATATATGCAATGTGTACGTTTCCCTAGCTTCCACATAGGAAAACAAATACGCTAAAATTTTACACACTGAAAGAAACAGCCATTTTTAATCTTCCCAGAGGGACCCATTTTAGTCCCACTCTCCTTTTAAAATTTTACTGATAGCATATCAAAATTTCCCCAACAGATTTCTGTGCAATAAAAGGAATACAACTGTGAAGGAATTAATGTACCATTTACTCGTGCCATTCAGCAAAATGGTTTAGCCATTTATTACAGCCTTTCACAGAAACTGAGATTGTTGCCACATTCTGCATCCTTATGTCACCATGAGCGTGGGATAAATCAAAAGGAATTTAGGGTTAAAATTCATTATTTTTATCCCTTGGCAACATGTTACCTATGTTATCTTCCTTTGAAGGCCGTTCCCTGCTGATAAGGAACAGATAAGGTCTGTGTTTTGAGGTTAACCAGAGCCTTATCTCAGATTCTGAGATTAGTTTTTCCAACAAGATACAATCATCTGGAGCATCCAGATACCTGTTGATATTAGGAGAGACACGGGTAATCCACATCACTTTCCTACAAGATTATATCCAGATATGGGCAATGCATACCCACTCTTCAGGTCTGATGTGTGAAGAGAGCAGAGGTGACACGTGTGCTTAATTGTTTGTTTGCCAGATAAAAAGCTTCATGCAACAGTTGAGGTGCTGATGTTCTGTAACCTGCACCTTGTGACTTACAGGTGCTGTTCTGCTTTGCAGAGCTGCTACTAAAAAAGTCTTTTGATGCACAGAAGAGTTAGCCATCAACATTTGAAGGAAGTAGTTGAATAGGGACTTAAAGGAGTAAGAAAAGATGTGGCATACTGCAAAGGGTTTGAAGAAGCTAAAGCAAGCAAAGGAAGAAAGGAGTTTCCAACTAAAAGTGCAGACAGATTAGGAAAGGACTCAAGGGTGAGGCACAGAAGTGTTGGCGTCCTGTTTGTCGCAGTCACCACTTCAGGGTACCACCAGCCCTCTGGGTAAATTCACAAGCTCTTTATTGGCACACAGGTGTAAGGTTCATGCTGAAAGATTATGACGTTGCTCTTGGTTTGCAAGCTCATGGTTCTGCACTTGAAGCAGAACATTCCCACTTCCTCTGAAAACAGACAGGTTCACTGCTCTGAACTAAATCAACACACAGTCCAGAGAAATCATGAGGAAATCACATAAAAAACCGTATTTCTGCTCCAAATCAACTGCTGGTGTAGTTGTAAGTTATTGTGTTCCCCAAAACAGACAAACTATATAAGATTGCACAGTCAGAGAACACATCTGTTGTTTGAAACTTCTCACCACGATAGTTAATCAGCCTGGCTTCTCCAAATTTCTGTCTTCACTGGAAATTTATCTCATTTCAGCTTTCAGATACTGAACCTTTATTGGCCACTACTTGTAGACACACTCTCATTTATCTTCCACGTGTAACTTCATACAGCTTAAGAAATATTTTATTAACTAGGAAATGCGATTTCTTGCTATCGTTATTTTCTAATATCCTAATAGTTTTTTTAGTAATTTTAAACAGAAGCTTAAAGATGCTGTCAGATATTTTTGAAGTACTAGAACATAATAGTCCCGTGGTTCAGGGAGTACCCAGTGTACAATACTTCACCTTGGCACGTGCTTTGACCAAAGCCATAAGCATAAACTGCAGGTATTTGGAGGTGCCCAGATGGGATGAATACCAAATAGCAATTATAAGTTGCTAAGATCCAATTATGTTGATATGCATTACAAAAGAAAAAAAATTCAAAAAATATTCTAATTACAGGAGTTAAAAAAAAAAAAGGAAGTCTTCAGTTTAGCTGTTTAATGCGCATGCCAAATTTTGTCTCTAGATTTGTTAAAATTACAGTCTCAAAAAATCAGCAACAGCCACACTATTAAAGTGGTTAATACATATACCAGGAATCTTCACTTTCTTAGTTTTCAGGATACCTTTTTAAGGCATTGTATTGACTAACAATAGTCACCAGAGCAACACATCACTTATGTTTAGCGGTACTAGAAATATATATAAGCATATATTTCAAACTAGTATTATTTGGGGAAAAAAGCAAACAAACAAAACCACAAATACAAACCAAACTAATTCATATACAGAAGTATTCATGGCTGAAGGCAGATGAACCTAACTATTGTCATACATTTGCATCTTTCAGAAATCCTTGAAACTTAAAAAAAACCCCAAACACCCAAAACAGCCCAAGGAACTTGAGCAACAAGTCTTAAGTTGATTTTTTAAGGTATCTAATTAAAGAGGAACTGATTTATGGCTTCTTAATCATGATTTATTCACAGCACTGTATTGACATATCTTTCGACTAAGGTACTGAAAACAAAGCCTGCCTGGCTTCAGTCTACAACAGTTTTGATCAACAAATCCTTTAATCTTTTTCTTTTTTTTTCTGGATTCTGATTTAAGGAGAGTGGAAATTTGAAACAACCAAGAAAATTTCAAATATATTCTAGTGCCCTCTGAAGTCATTCACTTGTACCTCAATTTCTCTATTTTTAGTGCAGAAACAGAACTGCCTGCTAATCTTGGCAAGAGAATCTACTTAGATTGAAATTTCTTCAACCTTATATTCATGACAGCACTTAGCACAGTTGTCCTCTATTGTCATCCACAATAACACTAGAATAAAGACAAGAAATTCTTTTTTTGTTGTTGTAAAAGGCTTGAGAAATATAGGAGAAACACTAACTTGCTCTGGCTAAAGAATCACAAAAAGAAGGATACTGACTCAGATCAAAGATCTACACAGTTCAGTACTCTGCCTTTGACTGATGAGGCAAAATATTCTGGTTTATCTTCAGATGAAAATGATCTTTCTGTAAAGATTTAATTAGGAAATTATACTATCATTTTTACAGTAGGCAAAAGTAGATGCCTAGGAAACAAAAAAGTAGAGTAAATAAAACACTTTTTCACTAAATACCTTAGTCTTTTAATCATATCCATGGTTTCAAGTATAAATGTAACCTCAATTGCCAATTGGGAATGATCAATCAACCCCTCCACCCCTTCCTTGTGGGGCCAGTTTTGTCATTTGACAAAGCCACTCCTCAGTTACAAGGGTAGCTGGATTGGTGCCTGTGTGTATCCAGTGTGGATAAGCTGACACCAAGGACTTGTAGCATTTGCCATGGTATGTCAGTAGTTAGCAGCTATCCTTGCTAGATTTTTTACTCCATGAATTCGTTTACTTTAGTTTAATCCACGTGTCACACAGAAAATATTTGCTTCTTCTAAACCTGCATGTGCTGGTTCCATGTAGCGCTTCAAGTTTCTACATGAAAAAAAAATACATGACCTGGATTTACTTGGCTGTTACGGAGTAAAGATGACAACCAGATCATCTGGCACTGCAGAAGGAAGTGCCAGTTCACAGTTCTAAAGTAAAAGGAGACAAAAACCAGGTAAAGGTTAAAAGGCCAGCTACACCAATGAGAAAATTACGGGCAGAGTTATAAAATTACATTGAAGACACTATAAAATCGCAATAAAAAAATAATAGCTATGAAGACAGAGGAAAATTACACCTGATGTTCTCACAACATGATTTAACCCACCTGCAATGAATCGTGAATCACCCAGCCAGCCTGGAGGGTAAATTGCATAGGTGGTTAAGCTTCGGCCCTGCAAGTACCCGTTGAAAACACAGAACAGAAGCGCTAACACAAAAGTGAAAAATGGTGTTGGTTTTCCTTCACGGATCAGAAGAGGAAAGATGAGTGCCCTACAGCAAACAAAAAAAGAAAATTTATTGCATTGACCACAAAAAAAGATAGTTTTGAAGTCCAAACACTGTCCACACTATTCTACTTTTCATATTCTCAGCACCAGCCCTTGGTGCCTGTTTGAAAGGATAGCTGTACTTGCTTTAAAATCTAAAACATTCTCTTTTTTTGCCTAATTGGAATTACCAGATCATTCCTCTCTCCCATATGGCAGAAATTTTGAACTTTGTATCCAAAGCAATTACTTTGGTGAGAGGAATAAAGACAACTGATAGTAAGCACAGCCCATTATTGTTCTTAAATCCTCAGTTGTATCATCAAGCTTTCTGAGATGAGCTAGGACTCAAGATTCCTCCACCAAATTCCCCCAGCACTTCCAGGGGGAAAGTCAATCCCCCTGAAATTAACTCAATTGACCTCAGTTTCCTCCCTATCCTGTAAGCCAAATGTTAATTGCTTCACCTTGACAATTTTGGTCTACTCTATGACACCTCTAAAGACGTGACAAACCCACAATTGCCATCCCATTTGGGAAAGGAATCTTGATTGCTTTTCCTGGGGGATTATGCAAGTATACAGACTAGCTCCAAACAAGAAGAGCAGGTGAATATTTTGCGTTCTTTCTTGTGGAACAAGCTAACTCCCAATTGTCTATTGATTTAATTATGATCTATAATGATACAGAAGCAGGACCACTGAAGCCTGAGCATTCTTCACGTGTTTTCCATCTACCCAAGGACGACTGCTTCAAAATAACCTTTCCAAAGGAAGTCCAACCCTAACAGCTTCCAAGAAGAGTAATAAATTAATTACAGGATGATTTAAAGCACACAATGCTACAACAAACAGAACTAGATAACAGAGGTCTCTTCCAGTCTAGGTCCACCTACAAAAGAGTCCCTCAGGTTTGACAACAGCAATAAGCAACTGGAAAAAAAGAAACTGCAGCACAGTGCTCAGCTTTTTGTACAAACCATTGCCTCACATTCCTAGCTATTCTCAGACATCAAGGTTGAGTTAAGATCCCATGTAAAAGCTGATGTCTTTATGCTTAAGACAAGGAAAAGGGGTAGCAAAGACACAATTCCAGGTTTTTCAAAGGCAGCCTCCAGGCCAGCCATATGTTACATACACCTCCCCCCAACAAGGCTGTGAAATACACTTGGTCAAAAGCAAGAGTTTTTCTCAATAAGCACCAGAAAATAAGATATCAGCCACACAAGTGGCTTAAAAAACCTGACAAATCTATCCCTCCTGTCTTGGTGGCAAATCTACTTGCTGAGTATGACCAGTAGCTACTGCCCATACTCCACAGGAACAGCAAGATCGCACCTGGGCTCCAGCTAAGCTGCCTTCTCCAAATATTTTTACAAAATGCTTGAATACTGTTGACTACCTGGCAACATAGGGCACTCAGCCTCAGCTTTGCCAGTATTTTAATAAATCATTGAACATGCTCAGCTAGAGGAAACACACAAGGTTCATCCAGTCCAACTCCTGCAACGAATGCTATGTTGAAAGACACTGTTGAACAATATAATTGGAAAATAACTATTGGGTCGCAGCACCAAGATTATATCAGTACACGATTGTAACACTGTGACCTTAAGACATCCTGGGTCAATCCATTGCTGAAGCGGGAGGCACTACGAGGCACAGCAGGAGCACAGGGATGGAGCGGCGCGCTGAGGGAGCGCCAAGGGCTCGGTTTGCACGCCGGAGCATCGCAGTGCACAGCACAGTGCGCACAGGGCAGCCAGCACCGCATCGCCACGGCGATTTACCCAGCCACCGTATAACACAGAACGTATCCTCGCGTAGCGAAGCAGAAGAGACGTCAGTGACTATTACATTAAGTAACAAACCATAATTAACACAACCTCAGCCCCTTCGGTCGGGAAGCAGCAACCAGGTATCTCTATGAACACCAATCCCTTCTCCTGCCCCCGGCACGGCAGGGAGCCCCCGCCATCCGCCCCAGCCCCGCCGGTGCCCGCGGGCAGCGCCGCCCGCCCGACCTCGCACCTGTGCGCGNCGGCGGCTCTTTTCTTCAGGGCTGGGCCGGCGGCTACCCGGAGATCGTGAAGGAGAACGAGCTGTTCGAGCGGTACTACCAGGAGCTGGGCATCGTGCCCGCCGGAGAGTGGGACGCGTTCATGGCGGCGCTGCGGGAGCCGCTGCCCGCCACGCTGCGCATCACCGGCTACCGCAGGTACGGGCTGGGGCTGGCGAGCAGCCCAGCAGGACGCGGTTGGGCCGGGCGGTCGCGACCGCCCCTCCACAGGCGGCGAGCCCGAGCGGGACGAGGAGGGAGGGCAGCTCCTGCAGCGCCCAGGCGAGGCGGGCGGGCAGCAGCCAGCCGAAGCGCCGCGAGGAGTACCGGCCGTAGGGCATGGGGATGAAATAGAGCAGCAGGGCGGAGATGGCGCCCATCACCATCAGCCCGTAGGAGAAGAGCTCCAGCAGCCGCCGCTCCTCGGGGCCCTCGGCCCGGCGCCACAGCGCGCACACGCCACCACCGCCAGCAAACCCCATCGCGCCCCGCAGCCTCGGTTCATCTGGCAC
>VXBB01015084.1:127005-153941 GCA_013399915.1 Illadopsis cleaveri
CGGGCCGCCTCCGGACAGCGCCTGCCGGAGCCGCCTGGCACAGGGGGAGCTGTCCCGCCCACGGCAGGGGGGTGGTCTGCACGATCTTTAAGGCTCCTTCCAACCCGAACCATCCTGTGATTCCGTGATTCTCCATCCGGTGTCCCTCCGGGTGTCTCTCGCATGCAGCCACGCCAAAGAGATTCTCCACTGCTTGAAGGAAACGTACTTCAAAGAGCTGCAGGACCTGGAGGTGGATGGCCAAAAAGTCGAGATGCCGCAGTCGCTGAGCTGGTAAGTGATCTGGAGGCAAGATGAGGCATTCTGCATGTTCCCGGCAACCAGCCTGGCTCATCGGTCTCTTTCTTCTGCCTCTGTTCCTTTCCCCTCTCTTTTCCACCAGGTATCCTGAAGAGTTAGCCTGGCACACTAACTTGAGTAGAAAAATCTTACGCAAGTCCCCACAACTGGAAAAGCTTCATCAGTTTCTGGTTAGCGAGACAGAATGTGTGAGTTTTGGATTGATCTTGATTTTTTTCTGGCATATCCTGGGTACCTTGTACTTTATTGAAATACATTATGAAAGATGGAGGCTCTACCTTTTCTCTCAGAAGAGAAAGCTCAGAAGAAACTGGATTTTGTGTTGCAGTTGGCAGTGATGCATCCAGTGATTCTGGTGCATAACTGCAGCTACAAATATTCGCCTACACTAATTGCATGTTTGTTGTTGTTTGGGGATGTTAAAATGAGTCCCTGTAAAATAATCTGTTGCTGTTAGAAACCGAATGTTTAAATCTGGTAAAAAGCACATGCATGTGCATGACAACACTTAAGTGATGGATGTTTGTCACTAGATTCAAGCCAGTTTCTCCTCTCTTTTGAGCAGAAACTACAGAATTAATACTATTGGAGTAAGTACACAATTATTAGAAATTACAATGGGGTGAAATACTGTGATTTTTCTTGTTAAATTCTAACAGAATTTAATCCTAGGTTTATAGTAGTGTGTTTCTGACTGTGTTGTTATTTTACTACATAGCAATTTAAAAGTTTTATTGCAAAAGAAATGCATTCTTTCATGGAATAAAAACATTTAGTTTCTTTTTTCCTTTCAAGGGAAATATCAGTCGTCAGGAGGCTGTTAGTATGATCCCACCTCTGCTGCTTAATGTTAGCCCTCATCATAAGGTAAATCTAGAGTATAATGCATATTAAAGTTTGTTCCCTGAAATTAGCTTAATTGAACTACAAATCACAAGAGCAGTATCAAGGCTGATACACAGTTCTGTTTTGTGTTGGTACATATTATGCTTTCTGCACATCAACAGGAACACTCAAGTACTGCTCAGATCACAAACGCACTATCAGAGGAACATCTGCTTTTTCAATTGTGTGTAATACCTGCAAAAAACACTTCAATTTTAGGCAGTTGCAGTCTTATTTTCAAAGTGTAAATGTGTTTAGCTGCATTTGAACTACATATTCTTGTTGCAACCTGCTTTTAAAGTAAGGTGACTGTTTTTAGCTTTCTCTCTCCATCGCACTGTGAATAGATGTAGTTTTCAAGATGAAAGTGATCATATGCCCTACCTC
The DNA here is from genome assembly GCA_013399915.1 of Illadopsis cleaveri. NCBI lineage: Eukaryota > Metazoa > Chordata > Aves > Passeriformes > Timaliidae > Illadopsis > Illadopsis cleaveri. The sequence goes on from VXBB01015084.1 coordinate 128,578, forward strand.
CTGGATTTCATTCCTCTGTGCCTTTTGAAGAAGCTGAAAAGTTCTACTCTATAAATAATCTGTTAGATGAAATATTTTGGGTGAGCTCAAACATCCTGTTGGTGGTGGCTAAACACTATAGGGTGCTAACTTTAACTGAAGTGTGTAAGGAATGCCCATGGTATTTTCTTATGGCACATCATAGGAATGAGGATATCTGGTAGCAAATTTTCCATTCTAACTTTGTGGTGTTTTCATACTCTGTACTTGTGTGCAGGCTGAATCTGTCAGGTGGCCTTGCTCTCTTAACCTGTGAAATTAATGAGCTAGTTAGTTTCCTTGCTGTCTTAAGCAGCCACATGTTCTTCTTTCTTAAATTTTCATGCTGTATCTTAAAATTTTATGTTTATCGAACTTCTAACGTGTTTTAAAGACTAGTTTGTACACAGTTGTTTTTATATTCATATTACTTAGCATACATAACTTTTCACCTTTTTTTCTCCTACTTTCACCCCAACTCAGTGTATGACAGCCATGACTGTTTTAAGTGAGGCAAGGTCTTCTCATCTCTTTTAAGGGAATAGTAAATTGAAAGTCTCAGCCCTGACGTGCCACAGGTGTATTTTGATTTTTGTCTGGAATTGGACAGGTGGTGAACATAATCATCTTAACGTAAAACATGAATTGTGGGGATATTTTTGCATGCACCTTACATTGTATATGCTAAGCTAAGCATACTGTATATGCTAAGCTAAGTATACTGTATACTGCTAAACAGTATATAGGCTTTACATTGAATGTTTAATTTGGATGAGTATTGGAGCATTTTCCAGAAATGCGTGCAAGATTTCATAAATCAGGCTAAGAACTAAGAATAGGTTTTTTATCCTCTCTTGTGCCAAAACAGCAAATGTTTAATGCTGTAATGAAGCCCTGACTTGTCATTTAGGACCTTTTATGGTCCTTAGTGCCTTAACATACGAGCTGTTTGTTAGGACCAGAATTGCAGGTTACTTTTGCTTAACCAGCATGTTCTGTATGTTGTGTCTAACATGCTGATTCTGTCTTCCGCAAGGATGAAATTCATGATTGTCAAACCTCCCCGTAGCTGTGTTCATTTTTGATCTTTTTTTCCCCATTTAGTTTTCCCTCACCATCAGTTTGCTGGACAGTTTTAGACTGTTTTTAGTCTTATATATTCTTCATTATCTTCTGCATTAACTGCAAAAGTAGAAAACAGTAGCATCACATCTCTTAATTTAAACAGTAGATCCGATCCTGTCTTGCAGGCTGTGTTTCATGATGCATTAACACTGCTGCATGGCAGCACTTGCCACACATTCTCTGGAGCTCTCTTTGGGTTTCTCTGGGGGCTGTTTTTGGGGGCTGTCTTCTGGTTCAGTCTGGTTTGTGCCAGAGGCTTACATGAGGATCTGAGCAGATCGTTCCCATCCTTTATCCTGTTGCCCAGTCTCAGCTGATTTTTACTGGAGCCAGAGGTCCAGGAGACAGACATATGTTTCTGAAAATCTGTAACTAGGCAAGAGGAAAGACTCTAAGCTTCCTTGCTAAAGAGAACAGTGTGAGATGTCAGTTCTTTTGCTGTGAAAGTGACTCTACCAATGACTCCATCACAAGCCCAGTTAATGATTAATTAGGAGGGAGAAATACACTAGAATTTAGGTGTTAGTGCCTCTGCTGTTGTGTTCAGCTGCTCTGGGGCAGTTCAAACACTTCCCAAGTGCTTCTTCCAAGATAAAGAAGCAGGAGACATATACTGCCCTGATTTTGTGCATTGAAATGTAAATGCATGGGGAGGGAGAACAAATAATTTTTATAAAATCTATATAAACTACTGTTTCTGATGAATTGACTAATAGTTTAAAGAAGAGTACTACTTGCTCTTAATGTAACTTTGTCCTTAATACATGTGTATGTATGTAAAGTTGCAGATAACTTCAGTTGGAATTGTTTGTGAACTGATAAAAGGATCATATCCCCAAATCTGTATTCAGGTTCCTCTTTCAAATTTTATTTCATCTGATGTTTTTGTTCCCTACAAACTAAAGTCCTTTTTGTATTTTCAACCTTCAGAGGTAAGGCATACAAAGAACAGGATTGAACTTTAGTTTTTTTCAAATTGATGTTCAGACCAATGATAGTTCTGCATATTCAAAAATATTTAATTTAAACAACATAGTGAATTTCTCAAATACTGAAAAACTACAAGGCAAGACTTTTTTAAACTTTCTTATGTTTGTAGATTCTAGATATGTGTGCTGCTCCTGGATCTAAGACTGGACAGCTCATTGAAATGTTGCATGCAGACATGAATGTTCCTTTTCCCAGTAAGTCTGGAAAACTAAAAACTTGTGACTTGGAATTTCTGCTTTTTCTTCTAGTAGATTGTTTGCATTTAACTACATATTGAATTCCCCAAGGGATTGTTATGTGAGTAAAGGTACCCTTTGATTTAAAACTTCATGGGCTTCCTTTGCTTGAAAAACAGACATTAATTATATGTGTCATTCAGTTCAGATTACACTACAACTGATTAGAGCTTAATTTCTGTATGTAAATCAGGTTTACTTCATAGATTGTGGCCCATGAGCCTCTGTGCTTTTGTGGTATCCTGCAAACACTGGATTAAGCTGTTCTAGTCTTGAAACAGTTGTGATATTTATAGTTTATGTAAGCTTTAGAATCTTTATTTTTGGTTAGATGCTCAAAGAAAATACTGCCCACTGACACTGTGAAGTTGTAGAGAGTGTGGATTCTTTCTGCATTGTACTGAAAATTTGCTGATGTAGAGATTGTCTTTGGTGACAGTGAGGTTTTTTTCTGTTTTAGAGATTTTCCTTTGAAAAGTTGAAGGGCTCTTGGCTGTGTCTCACTGCCACAGGATAAGAGCTAAAACTCTTGAGACTATGACACATCAGTTAACCTTCAACATGCTTTAAGTTATGCTCAGTAAGGGCTCCTCTATTCATGAGCAGTCTATTAAGTAAAAATCTCTAGTGAAAGGTTTACAGAACTTCTGAAGATAAGGTAATAAACTATGTAAAATTATTTATCTGTTGAACAGTAAAGCATTTTCCTACTATTTTATGTTCCCAGATGGTTTCATAATTGCCAATGATGTTGACAACAAGCGCTGCTATTTGCTGGTTCACCAGGCTAAGAGATTAAACAGTCCATGCATCATGGTGGTCAATCATGATGCCTCCAGCATTCCTAACCTACAAATAGATGTTGATGGAAGAAAAGAGATCCTCTTCTATGACAGGATTTTATGTGATGTCCCCTGCAGGTACCTTGCATGTAAACTTGAATACAAGTGGATGTTACTTCTTTAAGTGCAGTGCTAAATTTTTTATGTTACTGAATTGTGCCTTTTGAGTAGGTTAGTGAGTTAGGATTAATAGTAAATTCTAATGCCTTTTAAGTGTGGGATACAGAATCAAGGTGAATTTTTTCATTCCAAGTGGTCCATAAATTTGATCAGTTGAAGGGCTTCGAATTTTGATCTTATGTTCAGGACACTGAAATACAAAGACAGTGGGGAAACAAAACAGAACAGTGTAAGAGAACTAGTTATAGTTCTATAACTATAGTTCTATAACTGTAGTTATAAGGGAGAGGAACTGGTATTTTTGTGCTGCTATAAATGACTTGGTTATGGAATGAGTTTTACACGCAAATAATACAAATGTTTTCAATCTCTGTTGTAGTGGAGACGGAACCATGAGGAAAAACATTGATGTGTGGAAGAAGTGGACAACACAAAACAGTTTGCAGCTCCATGGGTAAAAATGCTTATTGCACATCTGCTCTTTTTTCATTTTTCTCTTCTTCTATATCTTTACATCTGCATGCATTCACATGTTAATATATGACTAAGTGGAGACTAAGAAGAGTCATTTTTCTCTCAAATCAAGAGCTTAGTGCTATTGAGAGGAAGTGTAGGGTTTCAGATGTGAGGAGGGAAGCATGTGAATCTAAATTGCTTGTATTGTCACAAATATCTGACATGGAAATATTCATTGAATTGATTTAGACAGGATACCTAATAAAATGGAACAAATTACTTGGTTGGGATTCTTAGCATTTAGGCAGGTAAAACACTATTAGAAAATACAGTGAGTTGTAAAATTTAATAGTGATACTTTAAAGTCTTTAGGATTCTAGAGATCATACACAAATGGTTTCAGTTACCTGAGATGGATTTATGTAAACAGATGGTGAATGAGCCTAGTGCAGGCACATGGTAAAATGTAGTGACTGAAACAGATAGAAAAACTGAGAACATTTTACCATGTATTTTTAACAAGCTGAGGATGCTTTGATTACTGTGACTCAGCTGACCTATGACTTTTTGGCAACTCATGCCTTATTTCAAGTTTCGTTTTAGTTGGAAGTGTGCAGGTAGGGTCTAAACTCATGGTCCAGCTCAGTGATACCTTTCTCAGAAGGACACTGCTAATTAAGCTGTGTTGTCTATAATATTTTTAATAGTCAGATTGCTCCTCATTTTAACTGGATTTCCGAGAAGAGTCATGTTTTCAGGTGTTAGTTTTCTAGTGTTCAGTACTTCATAATAAAATTGATGGAGCACTAGAAAGAACAAAATACAGAAAGTTATGTTCAGAGTTATGCTGCATTAGTGTTAATGTGTGACCTAATTGCTGCTTTAATTTAGAAGGTGTCACTGTGTGTCTGCAGTATAGACTGCACTAGGCTGACTCAGTTTAGCACTGACTATAATTTGTGTACTGCTGACAGCTGCAGAACTCCCCAAGTGCTGGCTTAGTCCATGGAGAGTTGTGTGTGTGCAATAAAGCTTTTTTCCTGAATGATAGCTGGCTAAACCAAGAGTGTTCTGTCAGATTGCAGTTGAGAATTGCAACCCGTGGTGTCGAACAGCTGGCAGAAGGCGGGAGGATGGTGTATTCCACGTGTTCCCTGAATCCCATCGAAAATGAAGCTGTGATCGCATCTCTGCTGGAAAAGAGTCAAGGTGAGAATGGGACCTTGAACAGAGTGGGGAACTCTTTCTGGTTTTTTTTATTTTGTTGTCTTCTTGTTTTTTTCTTCCCTCAGTCCAAAAAAGGGGGTGTGTGTGATGGTACTAGTGATAAGCTTAGTGTGAGTAATATGCTGGTAGTTTGCAAAACTGTGGACATTTTTTTGTACTGTAGGATTTCATTAATGCTGTTATGAGTAGTCTTCTTAAATGGCTGTGAATCTGCTGCAAATACAAAACCTGAAGAGTTGTGTCAGTGATACAGAAGATACTTCTGCAGATCAGTGGCATTCAGTCTCTGTTATCTGGCTCCCACTGACGTCTTCTATTAGTTGGAGTCCATGTGTGACATATGTAATGCCTTTGGAAAACTCAGTGTGGATCATTGCTGCTGTGCACTATGGGAGTAAAAAGCCTGGAGTGTAGTTAAACAGTTAGAGGAAAGTAATTGTGCACCAGTAGGTGGGAGTCACTGATACCTTCATCATCCTTTGCCCCACATTTTGACACGCTTGAAATTTTAATGTGTTTAAACTCATGGGGGTTTTTTACATTTTTGACTTGCATGTGAGGGCTGAGGTTACAAGAGGTGGAAAAATTGAGATGAGCTGGGGAGCTATACTGCATCACTTTGTGATAGTGGAGTTCAGTAGCCCATTTAGTAGCTGGTGTATACTATATTTTCTGAATCAACCAGAAATTTGGAAACATCTAACTGGATTTGGCATGAAAAGTTCTATAGACTTTTAAAAGTTGAGCCTTTTACAGAGTAGAAGCAGCCCTATTGCTCCTGGAGCTGCACTTACTCAGGAAGTTGGTAGCCTGTTTTGTATAATGTTTAGTTTTAACTATTCTGGCCCCAAATTACACATGAAATTTCATTGTCTTAGCAACAGCACTTTAGCTAAAGTACTTGCAGATTAATTAAGAATTGACTGTGTAATTTCTACTCCCACTCTTGTGTGCACTGGGGCAGCCTCATCTTATGTCCTGTGTGCAGTTTTGATCACTGCAATATTAAGAAAGTCATTAAACTATTAGAGAGCATGCAAAGGAGGGCAACAAAGATGATAAAGGGTCTGCAGGAAAAGGCTGATGACGAATGGCTGAGGTCACTTGTTCTGTTCAGCCTGGAGGAGACAGAGGGGAGACCTCACTGCAGTCTGAAACTTCCTCGTGAAGGGAAGAGGAAGGGCAGGTGACCAAGTGACAGGACCTATGGGAATGGCCTGAAGTTGTGTCAGGAGAGGGTTAGGTTGGATATCAGGCAAGAGTTTTTCATCCAGAGAGTGGCTGGGCACTGGAACAGGCTCCCCAGGGAAGTGGTCACAGCACCAAGGCTGACAGAGTTCCAGATGTGTTTGGACAGTGCTGTCAGGCACATGGTGACTTTTGGGGTGTCCTGCACAGGGCCAGAGTTGGACCTGATGGTCTTGGTGGGTCCCTTCCAACTCAGCTTATTCTGTGAAAGGACATTTTTATTTAGAAGTAGTTTCTTCAGTAATCGTAGGCACGTTTCCAGTAAAGTATAGTATGCTTGGCTTATTGAAGGCCATAGTAAGCCAGCATTAATTTTAACAGTGACAAGATTGGAAAGCATTAATAACTAGTTGGGATAGGAACACAAAAACAGGAGGATGTGGAGGCCAGCAATTGCACCACCTGGGGGAAATGCAATACTTTAAAGACAGGACTGGCTATGATGTTCGGAACTAGTCTGCCCACTGGAGGTATTTTGAGGCATACTTGGAGGCTGTGATGTGTTTCAGCAAGTGAATGTTATCCTTGGAACTTGAACACAGATGTAGCTTAAGAGGGTAGTAGTAAAGAGGTAGTGCAGTGGTCTGCAAGGGGCATTGTACCTCAAGAATTAGTTCTGGTCAGTCCAGAAGATTTGTTGGTAGTTTCTAGCACAGTGTTACCTTGCTGCTTGTGGAGCAGATGATAGATTGCTTTCCCCTTAGGGGTGAAGGAGTAGGGAGAAAGCCTTTTTGTACCATGCAGCAACTATTGGAAATTGTAGCACTTCTGACAGACTCTTTAGTGCCTGATCAGTCTGATGTAGTCTTGAGACATCAGCTGAAGTCTTGCTGTAGGGAGGCTGGAGTATTCAAAGGATGGATGCAAAAGATCAAGTCTAATCACATTTGAGATGTCGTTTTTGAATTTTTCTATGAATTCGTGTGTCTCCTTTTCATTTATTTAAAAGACTCACTTAAGCTGTCGCTGTAAGAGTAAATGGTTATAGTCATGTAGAACAGGTTGATAAATTGTATACTACATGAGGAAAAGCCTACCTGACTGTTAAATAACTAAAGTATTCAGAATCACAGAAAAGCAATTCTGAAAGTTAGTCTTTTCTAGGGAGATCACCTATTTAAACAGTAAATTTTTGTATCATTCCTTCTGTTGGAAGGACGGAGAGCTTTGCAGAGAGACCTGGAACGGTTGGACAGATGGGCAGAGTGCAATAAGATGAAGTTTAATAAGTCCAAGTGCCAAGTCCTGCACTTTGGCCACAATAACCCCCTGCAATGTTACAGACTGGGGANTTCAGAATCACAGAAAAGCAATTCTGAAAGTTAGTCTTTTCTAGGGAGATCACCTATTTAAACAGTAAATTTTTGTATCATTCCTTCTGGACTTTGGGCAGCTTGAAGCTTTTATTCAGCAGATTAAGCTACACCCTGTTGATGTTTCTTGTAGTAATTTGACATATTTTAGGCACATAGTCTTTTGTCATGTTAGTGTTGAACAGTTTGGAATTTTCTTTTCCATTTTAAAAATCAAATTCTCTTTCATCTCTCACTGGAATATATTGAGATTGTAAGTCCTTGAAATTAGAATATCATAGGCATTTCAGAAGGCTTAGTTATACCAAAAATTACTCCCTGAAAAATGCTTAGTGTAGTAAATCCAAATACTGAGTAAATGAGAATAAGAACTTCAGTGATTCCATTGCTTAGAACACTGATTTTTAATGATACAGGTTGTAGAATATTACTCTGCAGCTGCTACAAAAATATCCAGCCATTACGTTTTGGATAATTTATAGGTTGCATGTTATGTAGTTTTTGTTAACAGCTCTTCTCACATTCTTTGTTAATGTAGTGATAGAAGTTGTATAGCATTTTATTTCTTGAAAGTTTTAAAAAGTACTATTCCTGAAATGGCTTAAAACTTCAAAAAGAAAACTATGTTTGTAAGAGTTTATTGGCAACATAAGTCTTCAATTGTTTTCAAAACATTTATCTTTTTGGGATTGCAGGTGCCTTAGAACTTGCTGATGTCTCTTCCGAGCTACCAGGTTTGAAGAGGATGCCAGGAATTACAAAATGGAAGGTATTTGACCTGGTATTTTTTTGAAGTTCTTGATCTGTGGTAGAGTGTTAATTTAGGGAAATTCTAAAGTGTAACATTTCACAACATTTGGTTGAGCTGCATTAATGGCAGTGATTTGATGTTTAGGGGAGAGAGCTAAGCTGAAAGTCTTGGAGAGGGTAAGTTCTTTTTTCCTCATCTACTGTCCTCTTACCTCTAGGTTTCTTTCCTCTGTCTCCTGTACTTTCTTGCTATAATTCCCTATTCTGTTGTGGGTATGTGGCCTGTAGATGGCAACATAATTTCAGCCACTTTTAATGTTAGCCATCCATCTCTGTCTTCATGGTCTGTGAATGTTGGATTCTGTAGTTCTTCAGCTGGTCCATTTTGCTTCATTTGGAAGTAAAAGCTGTGAAACTCTTTCTGCAGATAAGCTATAAAGCTTGCAGTGATGTGACTAATCCTAGAATATTAATAGAGTCCTGTATTTTGTTCCAGACCTTAAGTGATTTCAGTTCTCAAGACAAACTAATAGGGAGGGGCAAAAACCCCAAAGCTTCTTTAGCTTCTTGTCAAGAAAAGTAGAAGGCCATCCTAGTAGTGAGGAAAAAAACTGATTAAATTTTAGTTATAAGTGTGTGCCTTTGCAATGCCATGGGGTTTTCTGTCTTGCCATCTCACTAGTCTCTTGCAATGGCAAACAGGTGTATGCCTGTGTACATGCTAATGAGCAAAATGCAGGGAATAAATATTTGTTTATGTTCTGCCACTGGAAATCCAGCTTAGAAACTAGCTTATTTCTTTCTTCTTATAGTTCCTAAAGTTTACCCTGTGTGCTTGTACCTGAAGAATAAATGTAAAATGCAAAACTGTGGCTTTGTGATCTTAATTTTATCTTATTTTGATACTCCATAAAGCCATTATATATATTTATATAATGATTACTGAGGGTATATTCTGTTCCCTGTAGCATCTATTTCTCTGTTTGCAGTTGAAATATAACTCTCCCTAACAGGTTTTAAAAACTAGTCTGATAAAATGTGTAGAAAGTTTGCCAGACTTTCTTCAGACCTGATTTGCTGCTACTGTATATTTTCATGCCCCACTGGCTAGCATGTCACTGGGAATACATTTGCTTACTTTGGTGCTGTTTTTACTTGGTGTAGTCTTTTGTTCCCTGGTGCAGCGTTTGTTTTCTGGGAGATCTGTGACTGACTACATTGAATATTTCTGAATGTCAGTTGACTCTAAATCTCTGGGAACAGCAAAAACAGAAATGAAGTTTTGCTCAAGGGACACTTGGGTGATTGGAAGTAGCATTCAGTACTCCCTCCTTAAGCCAGATGATGAGTGAACTCCAGTAAATGATTTTGGGCTTGAAGGAAGACACCTTTTTAACTCCAGATTTGGTCATCTGTTCCTGCAACACTTTCACTCTTCCTTCTGCTCTAACAGGTGGTCAGTAAAATGTGCAATAGAGAAGAGTTCAGTGTGTTCTTTGGTGCTTTTTCATTCTACCAGTCACACCAACTTACCAATAAGGCTGGTAAACCAAAACTGAACAGCACAGGACTGCTAGGCAGTTTTTCTGGTAAACCAAAATAGTTCTAGATTTTTTTAGACTTTGGTTATTTATCACTCCCATTGTTGGTTTTTCTCAAGCTTGAGTCGTGACTTCCAAAGAAGAGCAGTTCAGAAGTACAGTCTGTCTTGTCTCCATCTAGCACTATGAAATGTAGCATGTTTTGACTTGAAATACTAATTCTGTAAGTACAGTAATTTCTATTTCAGGAAATGTGGAAAGGCACAAGGTGTGATCTGATCAGTGGTGAGAAGTGCCAGACTTCATGATGCTGAAATCTGCCTTCCAAAGTTGTCAGTGAAATTGTAATCTAGATAAATGTTACATTGCAGTTTCCACTAAAGCACCTGATTAAACTTTCAAGACAATCACAGTGAGATCCATGAAACCACTTCATCATACTTGCCAGTCCTGAAGTCGCCATCACTGCAACTGCTTTACTTTGTTGCCTTAACAACAAAAATGGGCCTCCATTTCAGTGATTAATTTTATGCATTAGCCCTGTGCATCCCCATTTGGGACCCTTCTTACAATAGCATTCAGTACAAAACCAGGCATCTAGAACTCTGAAGTCAAATTTTTCCCTGGCTTACTTTTTCACGGTGGTATCCTTGCTTGAAGAGCATTCAGAATGCCTTCCTGTAAGAGTTGTGGCTCTAACCTTCCACTTGTATCTTAAGAGTCCATCAAAACCTCTGACCCTTAGCCAGACTGAGGTGATGTTATGGCTACACAGTGTCTTAGAATGGATCTGTAGATATGTTCTGAGTTCTCAGTAAAGATACGGATTCTTCAAAATCCACGGGGACAAGGTTCTTCAGCAACTCTCCACAAAAGCATCTGTCAGTGACTTTTATATGCCCATGTCATGTGGCTTTCTGCCTACCAAGCTGTTGTGTTGCACTCTTGCATATTTCTTAGGTAATGAAACCGGGATTCTTCAATTCTGATTTTTACTAGACTGCAGTAGCTCTTTTCCTTTGTTTACTGCTTGGAAGCTGCCTATAACACAATGTTTCACAGCCAGTCTCATGGAAAAAAAGATCTTAAATCTGATGCCTCACCTATCTTCCATATTTCACCACTGTCCTTCCACTGGATTTTGGTGGTTCACATGTTTTTAGCAGGTTAACAGAGATTTCTGTAGTTGATTCAGCACCAATCTGCACTTTGACTGTATGTTTGGTTTTTTTTTTTCTGAGGCAGTGAAGTGGAGCAAAGAGCTGTAGCTGGCAAGAATCTCCTGTTCTGAAGTGCACACATACAATGCACAAAGAAACAATGCACTTTAAAGAACTTAATTTTCTTTACCAGAAAATAACTTCTCTATTTGGTGTCTGAACATTGGTTTGCAAGTATTTTAATTAAAACCTGTAAAATGGTGACCTATATTCTTCACTGAATTTATATTTACCCCCTTGAAGGTGATGCTGAAAGATGGACAGTGGTTTGAGGAGTGGAAGGATGTGCCTTCAAACAAACAAACACAAGTACGTCCTACTATGTTTCCAGTGAAAGATGAAGAGAAGCTTAAGACAATGAATCTGGAGCGCTGGTAAGTTTTGCCTGAGTAGATCTTACGAGGATTTGATGTAACATGTATGTTGTGGGCAAATTATAATTAGGTCAGATTAGGAATGTGTAGGTCTGAGTATATTTTGATTGCTTTATATGTAATGGCAGTGCACAGTGGATTTCTACAGGGAATCAGGAGAAATCATTGCAAGTTGCGTAAGAGGAATAAGTAGTCACACGAAAAGGTCAAATTCTTTGTATCCAATAGAGATAAACAGTCAAAATTACTGAAAAACTATGTAAAACTTCAACATATTAACAGCGTGACTTACTTGCTTTTAAAAACTTTCCATAGCTATTCTAAAAATATTGTTTAGAAATGAGTCATTAAAGCTCAAATGTGAACGATGAATGAACGTGTTGCGTTGATGCAAGTAATTGTGCCAGAATGCTCTATTTAGATCCTGTTTCTAGTTTGGTAAATTAAATATGCACAATCCTACTAGGAATACTTACCTTGTCCTGAAAGTAAATATAAATGTGTGCCTTCTAGTATTTGTGATTCTAAATGCAGCTATGAATGTGCTGCAACATTTTTTTTTCTTCTCTCTCTAGTCTTAGGATATTGCCACATCACCAGAACACAGGTGGCTTCTTTGTGGCTGTCTTAATAAAAAAGTCTCCAATGCCGTGGAATAAACGTCAGCCTAAGGTAACTTCTTTTCAATTATCTAAAATGTTAATTACTAATAATGTTTCAGGATTTTTTTTTAAAGTTTGCACATAATAGAAGACATACTGTAACTGTTCTGTATCTGCCCTTCAGTTGTAGTTCAGTGTGTCAATTAAAAATAAATTCCTAAATCCATCAAATACTTAAGAAAAAAACCGTGACAATTTTTAAACTAGAAAAAAAAAGGGGATTTTGGAATGGTAGTAAAATAACCAGATAAATCTTTACCCTAAAATTAAGCCTTTGAAAGAATTACAGAAGCATATTACATTGGATAACTAAAGCTGTCACTTCCTTCAGCTGTGTGTGGTCCTCTGCTAAAAGGCTTTTTTCTGCTATGTTGTAAGCTAATTCTGATGTCGGTTTATCTTACTCTGGCTGGCTGCTCAGGAGTGATTCACTAGCAGATTAGCAGATCAGCAGCACAGGGAATGGATGTAAAACTGTTTGGAGCAGCAGCTTCAGCCATCTGACTTTAATCCATTTGTTGTCAATTGTCTTTAAAATCCTGTCAACAGGATTTTAAGTTGATGTGATTTATTTGATCTCTTAGATTGTCATGTCTGTGAGAAGAACTTCTTGTGTGAATCCCAGTTAGATGTTTGATTTGCTTCATTAGAACAACTTACAAGTAAAATGTATGTGGCAATAGGGAGGAGGCATTTATTCAGAAGCAAGCAGCCTCCAAATAGCTTATGCTGTTCTAAGTTAAACATCATAGCACTCTTACAGAAGGTGTGCAGCAGCAGGATGCATGTGTCACTTTGAGTGTTAGGAGGAAAACAGCAGATCCTGTTTTAAAATTGTCTTCTCTGAGTGCTTGAACATGATTTTGTAGATGTTACAAAAATAGCTTTCTTGGACAGTTGGTATGAAACTGTCCAGATCAGTACTAGAGGTAAATGCAATTTATAGTGGTATCTTGATCTAGTAATCAGATTAACTCCTTGAATGGATCTGTTTAAGCACTTGCCTACAAATTGACTAGAATTAAGCACGTACAAAGAGAGAACATAGGTGCCTTCTGTTACAAGTTGGAAACTACTTTTGCTTTTTTGAAAATACTGTAATTTGAAATAGGTTCATCAGAAATTACCACAAAGAACAGGAAATACTGAAGTGACAGCAGCTAATTCAGGTAATGGTTCTGACTGTATTTTTGAAGAACCAACGCTTGCTGAAAATGAAGAGCCTAAGGAAATGCAAGAATTGCAGAATTTGGACACTGAGCAGAGTAAAAAGGAAGGAGTATGCGGGTAAGGACCATGTCTAAGTATTTGTCCCATGACAGCTCTGCAATTGCTGAGTATTCTGCAGTTCTTTTGCAGTTTAGAAGTCAATCAAGAAAAATTAATGAATTCATTCAGTTGTTTTGCATTTCCATGTTTCTTTTCTTGTCTGTGTTTCGTTCAGCAAGTTTGGAAAATGAGCAGTTTTCTTATTAGCATTTGTTAAATAAGTCTTTTAATACTTTCTTCTCTGTAGGAAAAAAAAACTTTCAGAAGTTGGAAGATCTGTATTGTCTTCACAATCATTCAATCAGAAATCTCTGTTTACTTCTTTTTGTGAACTCTGTTTCAAAGCAGTGCTTCACTTACTTATTTTAACAAGTCAAATTGCGTGTAGTGTTAGTGAAGCACAAGAAAATGCCAGTATTCTGTTTGGCATACTGTTGTTACAATAAACCAAATGTTGACTAAATGAACTGAATATACTGATTTTAAAGGAAGTACTTTTAGTGAAATTGATAATGCAATGTTATTTCCTTTTTAGACCACCACCATCTAAAAAAATGAAGTTGTTTGGATTTAAAGAAGACCCTTTTGTGTTTCTCCCTGAAGATGATCCATTGTTCCTTCCTATCCAGTAAGAAAAAAGATATTTCTGTCTTGGCAGTGAGATTCCTATTAGTTCAGGGATGTTAATAGTTCAAGTTCAGTTCATTACAAAAGCTAGGTCTCGTTGGTCTTGCATAATGACTTTCGCCTGACTTTGCACCAGGGCCCCTCTCCTCAGCACTTAAATGAAAACAGCCAACTGAAGTTTGCACTGGAAATTTTCCAGTGTGTCTCAGGGTCTATAACAGCTTGTCTTTTCTGATGTCATGCAGCTTAGAAAGTCTAATCTTTGTGTTCTGAAGCCAAAGTGCTAAGTGTTCGCCGAGATAGCTGGAGGAAATGGGCTAAACCATGCATTTTGAGTGTGTGATGTTATTGCTTGGTTAATCAAAACAAGTATTATGGCCACAGGAAGTTTTACGCATTGGACCCATCATTTCCCAAGATGAATTTACTGACTCGAACTCAAGAAGGAAAAAAGAGGCAGCTGTACATGGTTTCTAAGGAGATAAGGAATGTGCTTCTGAACAATAGTGAGAAGATGAAGGTATGGTTCATAAGCATCAGTGTATATCTCCTTGAACTTGCCAAGTGTACTGTTTACATAGAGGATTAGCCCTCTGACAGGCTTTTATTTTTTTAAGTCTGGATTAATGTTTTCCTCTCTGTCCCTCCTCCATTAGAGATGAAATGTTGACTCTGAGATGAAAATCAGTACATTTTTGGTGGATGAAAGAGAACTTAAAAGTAGAGAGAGGGAATATATAACTGCTATGTGTGTGCCAGCATTTTTATGTAGTCTTCAGGTAACTTTACAAGTTTACATTGACAATGTTGTATTTAACACCCCCTTAATTACAAAAGTATTAAGAGCTTTGAAAACCAACCAAAAAGATAAAATCAGCTGAATTATTTACTGACTGTGTTACATAGGGACATTGTTTCAAATTTTAACAGTTAAACATTTTGAAAGTTCATTATGCTGAGTGATAATGGGATAATAAGTAGTTTTTGTGAACTAGAAGGATTTTTTTATTTATAATTCCCTGTGGAAAATGTCTTGCAAATGCTAAAGATTTGTCTCAAAAGTCATTGTGTAATTTAGGTTGGAATGAAGTCATCTAGTCCAGCTTGCTTCCTACATCAAACAGGGCTGACTTCAAAGCTAGATTATATACATTCTGGGGCCTCGTCCAGTCAGATCCTGAAGATTTTTGAGGCTATTCAGTACATCTTTGCAACAGATCTTTGAGATGGATAAACAATTATTCTTTTCTCCCCTATGCAGGAAATGGCTAGATAATTGACAAAATTTTAAGAAACTGGTGCAATTTATTAGGTTGTGAGACTTGGAGTATCACAAAAGATCGATAGTGTCCAAATAGTAATCACTTGTACATTTTTGAAATCCTGTCCTTGACTGACTTTTCCAGAATCACACAGAAAATTCTTACTCAAACTAAAATTAAAAATAGATGTTAGTAGTTCGTTGCCCTCTTTTTAAAACTGCCACTTCCTCAAACTATTCAGTTTTCAATATGGAAAGGAATAAAAGACATTTTCTGTTGAGACTGCGCCACATTTTTATAGCAAGAGTTCCTTTTTCTCCTGAGTGAATTTTCACATTAATTCAGTGTCCAGTGCAAATGAACTTTTCGTTAAAGAGTTAAGAAAAAAACAAGTTCAGAGTGGTAATTTAGAATTTATGCTCCCTACTGATGCTTATTGGCTTTTCTGTTTGCAGGTTATCAACACAGGGATAAAGGTCTGGTCTCGCAACAGTGATGGTGAACAGTTTGGATGTGCATTCAGATTAGCACAAGAGGTAATTGCGTAGCATTGTGTTTTCAAAGGAGGTACTTCGGTTTCCTTGAGAGCCTGTAAGACAGCTGGCATTAACTTTGTCAGATTAATGGTAATCTACATTTTCAGTATGGTTTAAAATGTGATAATTATTTTCTGGTATTAGGTAAAGCACATACTGTTTTTAACATTTTTCCTTCGGGAATCAGTGGTTAGATTTTGAAATAATTGTCTTTTTTTATTAAACAGGGAATTTACACTCTGTACCCATTCATTCATGCAAGGATTATAAATGTCTGCATAGAAGATGTCAAAATTCTGCTAACCCAGGAAAATCCATTCTTAAGCAAATTTAGCAGTGAAACACAGAAGAAAGTCAAAGATATGGGTAAGCCTGCTAATTTTGCTGTCACAAAATTATTTTTATACTTTGCAAAGAAGGCTGTGAAAATCCTGATGAACTGTTTGCTAAAAATTTTGACTAAATTTATCTTAAATACACTTGTTAGGTAAGTAAGCATTACTGAAAGGCAATGTGCTGCTAGAAATTGTAGTCCTTTCTGATTGCAGCCTCTAAGGTTTTTGAGCTTTAGAGAACAGAAGAGTTGCCAGACTTAGGACTTCTGCAAAGTAGTGCTGTGGGGCAGCATTTAAAATATCTGATGAACAAAGATTTTATATGCACTTCTGGTTTTTCTGCCTGTTAGTGCTCCAGCTGAAACTGTTGGTCATCTGCAATTGCTTGTCATGACCTTATGTATCAAATACAGTTACTCAGATTTGATTTTCTTAAATATGGGGAGTGATGTCTACTCATATTAAACTTTTATTTCCTCTACACTGGATGCTTCAAGATACGAAAATTGGTTTTCAGCCTTTTGTTATTGTTTTATTTCCAGTTCATTGCTGATCCTTGTACTTCCGT
Organism: Illadopsis cleaveri; assembly: GCA_013399915.1. Classification (NCBI taxonomy): domain Eukaryota; kingdom Metazoa; phylum Chordata; class Aves; order Passeriformes; family Timaliidae; genus Illadopsis; species Illadopsis cleaveri. The sequence continues at coordinate 145,297 of VXBB01015084.1, forward strand.
GTTTGATGAGACGAAATAGGAAGAAAAAATGTTCTGAAGTTTGGTCTGGCATACTCTTACGTTCATTTTAATTAAGTAAAAGTTCCTTGCTAGATTCACTGACTTAGTTAATCCACTGTGTGGATTTTATATTTTAATTTGTTTGGGATTTTGGAGGAGGCAATGTTGGCAATTACTTCTGTAACTATATAAATACTTTGGTTTGAAAAAAAAGGGAATAAAATCTGGTATTGTCTATAGTTCAGTGTACTGATGTAGATAACTGCTGAGCATGTCATGCTCTGTGTTTGTCTAAAAACTTGTTTGCTTGAATGTTTTCAGATTACAATCATTGTACCAAGTAACACATCTGTTTTGTTTTTGTTCCCTCTTCCCTGTAGCCATGGGAAGCATAGTCCTGAAGTACAACCCAGACCCCGAGTAAGTAGATGTGTTGCTTTCCATTTATGCACTTCTAAGACCTGAACAAGAATTTATTTTCACTCAGCAAAAACAGAAGTAGAGGCATAGAGATGCTGAGAGGGAAACAGTAAAGCCATACAGAGAATAAGACAGGAAAAGAAGCTGTCTTGTCTGTGAATTCTTAAAACAAGTGTAGAATTTAGCTTCATAAAGGAGAGCTGGTAGTTGTGCTAGAAACAGATCACTGCATTTGATTTGTTTCCCTGTAAAGTCCAGCATTTGGAATGGGAAAAGTTCCTTTTTATCGTTCCTTTTTGTGGACGAAGTAACTTTTGTCAACAAAACTCTTGAGAATTTTCTAAATATAAACTTTCATTTTGCTGTTCCTTGTATTAGTTTTGAAACCAGAGACAGAAAATTATTTTGCTTGTTGCAGAAACTTAATAGCATTGAGATTTTGGGGTTTTGGCTTGCTTGCTTGCTTGTAGACAAGCAAGTGCCTCTGTAGGTGTTGAAGTTAAAAACAATATACTTTCATCGTCTGTGAATAGTTAAAAAATGCATTCAGTGTTAGAACTGAATTGGTCTATGGCTATAAAATGAAGTTTTGAAGATGAACTTTCTCATAACTGACTGAACTTAACTGCTTGTTTGTAGAAAACCTCATGATCTTCAGTGTCCAATAGTGCTGTGTGGTTGGCAAGGGAAGACGTCACTGCGTGCCTTTGTGCCCAAGAATGAGAGACTTCATTACCTGAGGATGATGGGAGTTGAAGTGTTTAAAGCAAAGAGGAAAGAGGAGCAATTGGAAAACAAAACTGAGGAAGAAGTTCAACACAGACTGGTGCAAACGGAGGAACGAATGGATGTGGAAGATAAAGAACATGATTTGCTCACAAAAATGGAAGCAGAAATAGGTGAAGAGTCTTCCCAGAGTCCTGTGGAAAGCAGTGTTATGGAAATAGAAAATAAAATTGAGGATTTAGATCAATCTAGTAAAAATGCCAACACTCATGTAAGCCAGGAAGGCAAAGACACGGATGCGAGTAATGTGAAAGATTAAGTTTCCTTCTGTATTGCTTGGCAGCTTCCATGAGGCTCACGTCCAGACTTTTGGTTTTAGCATGAAACTGTATTTTAAAATTTGATTGGAATGGGATGTTCCTCTTTTAAAGTTTCACCTATTTTATATTTTAAATGAAAGCTATAAAGAGATTTCTCTTCGAGTGTGTCTTCTTTTCACCATTTTAAACTCCTTTTTATTGGTGGGATTGCGAGTCTGTTGCTGGCAACAGACCAGGCACCAGGAAAATCTAAAGCCTGTATTTTTGATGGAACAATGGTATGCACAAATGCACTGCACATGTATAACTGGTTAAAAATTCTTTCAGAAAAAAAAACTGGGGTTCCATGCAAAGCACATAGATTCCAAAAACATTTTTTCTCCTATGATTGTTTACCCCACCTACCACTGTTGGTTACAGTTGATAACTGCAGGTTCTTTAAAAGGGTAAGAGAGTCAGTGTGAGTATCCATACAAGTGCCATACAGGATATCTGACTGACAACCTAGTGAATGGTTATTCAAAAGAAAACCATGTCCAGCATCCTGGGTAAAAAAAAGCAGAATGCACTTTACCAGAGACTGATGTCTGAGGTTCTCCTTCAGAGTGATTAATTGCTTGACAGACCCAGCTAGATCTTCAGGTGTGCTGAGTGTGCCTCAGACTCCTGCTTTGAAATGTGCCTGGGAAGAGTGTGACTGTCACTCAAATCTGCTGTGGTCATCTGTTCCTCTGTCAGTTCTTCAAATGAGAGTCATCTCTAATTTTTGTTAGATAACTTGTTTATAGCTGAAATAATAGTTAAAAAAACCCATGGTGGTATATATGTTGTTGTATGGTAGATGTTTAAAAGGTTATTTAGGTCTAGAAGGGTAATTTATTTAATCAGACTTTGTAAAAAGGTTGACTACCTCAGAAACTTGGAATATAAATTCCATCCTTTGTGACTTAGTTCCAGCAGTACTCTGCTCTTGTCAGGTTGAAAGGAAAGTGACCAGCAGTACAAGGTATTGTCCTCTTCTAGGACTGTAGCGATGCAAATATTTGTTATGCTTGTCAAGTGGAATTTTACCATGTGTATTTTTATTGATGAAGTCTTATGTGGCTTGGATCCATTTGCTGTACCTTGCTACAACAGACTTTTTGATGTCTGCCCTTGAACTACTTCATCAAAGGGAGAATTCTTGAGGGACAGACATAAAAGTGAAATAATGCCATGTCCTCTGATGAGATATTAGTCTCATGCAGTGAGGAACCATTGACAGGACTCATTTTCCTCTTGAGAGTCCATAAAATAGGTTAATAAAAAATCAGTTCTTGCCCTTGTATTTTGCTAAGGTTTGAGTTTGTCCTTTTGAGTCGATGGGACAGCATCTGTGCTGACAGCTCCTTAGGCTGAGGAGCAGTATAGCAGAATTTTCTTTTCAGCAGAGATGTGTGCAAAGTATGATTTTTAATTCTTAAAGTATGTGAGGAAAAAGATTTTGCAATTTGAAACTTCAAGCATATTTTCATATCTTTGCATTTATTCTGGCATATTGGGCATTTGAAATGGAAGCAGGGTGGAAAGACCACTTATAAGTCGTCGTTGTAGTCTGCAGTACTCAGCCCTGAGGATGATTTGAATCCATCTAATCTTTATGCTCTGATGATCTCCATAAATTATAAAAACATCAAGTGTTAAAACCTATGTGAAGAAACTAAAATTTGTTTTGAATTATGCCTGCTGTTACTGTATCTACTGATGTTCCTGAGCAGCAGCTCCAGTTTCTTTTCAGTCAGTGACTCTGCTAAGCATACAAGTTTGACAGGTTAAGCTGAGAAGAATACTTGTTGATACAGACAATCCAGCAGAAAGCAAACTATAGAAAATGAACTGTTCTGATTAGGTTTTTTTGACTGAGCTTATGACTGGCAGACTAAAATGCAAGTAGGAAGCTTTTATCTGGGAGCTAAAGAAAAGTAGGTTCTTGGATCATAAACTCACTGAAATTGGATATAGCTTAGACTTGTAATAGAATAAGAGCCCGTAATTTTAAATCCTCTCAGTAGTCCCATTTTCCTGTGTTTTCTATGAAATTTTGCTTTGCTCTTGGCTTTTTGGAGGTGTATTTTTTTGCTGTCAACTGCAAGTGGGAGATTTCAGCTAAGAAACTAGGGGTTTAATTTTCTTGTGCTGTTCAGCAGTTTCTACATCTCCAAGCAAATCCAGAGATTGCAGATATATTGTGGGGTTTTTTTAATACTCCAAGTTTCCTTACACCAATTGCTTTGTCCCAGTTGATCTTGTCTTGATAGCCAGAAAGGAAGATGCACAAAATTGTGTAGGTAGTGGCTGAAAGCCCTGTCCCAGTTTCCCAGGCTGGGAGCCCGATGAAATGGGTGTGTTCTCTTTGACTGTCTCTTCTGAGCTCTTTGCTACTGGGGCTCTGATGCTCAGGTGGCTGAACCTCTGCCCGGGTGGTTGCTGCAAATAATTTCAAAGGAAGACAAAAGAGAAAAGTGATAAACAATCACATTAAGCTTGAACACAAATTTTGAAGTCTGTCCTCGTAAGTAGTCCCTATTTTGTGAGATTTCTCTAGTTAGCATTGCTGTTTTTTAGAAACACAGGACTGTAGATGTTTGCACTGATGGCAAGGGGTTTTATACGTGATAGAGGGGAAAACAGAAAAAAATTTCATGCATCTAAATGAATAGTCTGATGATGTGCTGCTCAGAGAAGTCCTCAGTAACTGCTGGATCCTTAAGAAAATCTGTTGACTGAAAAGTCTAGAAAGCTAAGGAGAGAACAAAGGGAACTCACCACATAGGATGCTTCTCTTCAACATTTACCTCATGTTAGTCTTGGTTACTTTTGGAAATTCGTTAGAATTTTCTTACCTTGCTTTGCTGCAAAATTCATATACCACAGCCTAGTGCCACTGGGGCGATTTTTTTTTTTTTTAAATCCTGTTAAAAGTCAATGAAGCTTCTCAAAGTATACAGACCCCATGAAAAATTCCTGCCCATGAATTTCAAATTTAGATGAAACAGTGAAAGAAAGCAATTTAGCTCGCGTAACAAGCCCTTTTTGAAGCTGCGGCGAAGGAAAATCAGAGCATTTCTTTCATCCAGCGGGAAACCTCCGTCCCGGAAAACAATCGGCAGCGCGCTCCTGCTGCGCTGCTGCCGGAGCTGAGCTCGGCACGCTCTCCGTGCCCAGGACAAGCCTTGTAAACAACCCCCAGCAAAGCGGCGCAGACACAACAGCAGTTCTGTTATTCCCAGCCGATGTCCCGATGGAGCTGGCCGGCGTGCCCGCATGCCTTTGCCGCCGGGCTCTGCAGCTGGAGCGCAGCGAGGTCGCTCGGCACGCCTGGTGCCCGCGGCCAGCACGGGCCGGGCCGGAGGGACCGAGAGCCTGCAGCATCCAACACCCACCGGGGTACGTACCCTGCCCGCAACTCTCTCCCTGCAGCGGGGTTTGCCGCGCCGGTGACTCGTCCTTGTACCAAATACATGGTTGTATTTAATTGTCATTTCGTTTGTTGCTCCGCCTTTCTCAAACAAACCTGAGTGCTGTTTTTGACTAAAATCTACGTTTCTTCCTAGGGTGTAGCTGCTTGTACAGCAAACTTAAGTTTCTTCAGCACTCGGTATTTCTATTCAGTTAACATTTAAGCAAGCTGTTGGCTACATAGGTGCCTGCCCAGGTAGCCAAATTTTTTCCTTAAATGGTTTATCCATTCATGATTTTGGCAGGATGGGTAACTCCAAACCATCACTTGGGAACATGCCTGTACACTCCTGCTTCACATGAATATCTCCATGTATTTCTGATATTTTGCCTCTCTCTTCCCATTTTCTGTTTGTCATCCCTTGAAATTATGGACTTCTCCCTAGTTTCTCTTTTTCGTGTCACTCAAATGCTTTCAGGTGTGTTAATGGACTTTTGCCTTTTCTCAAAGGGAAGACCAGTATGACTGGTGGCCAAAACAAATCTTAAAATTTATGTAAGAATGGGGTAAATATACAATGATCCTTGCCCAGAATATTCTTCCAGACTCCAGGGGTTTCTTGGACCAGAGATTATGTATTTGGGTTTAATGGTCCTTTATGTATTTTTCCTCCATAAATTTCCTCCCTGAGACCATGTGGACTTTTAGCTCTCATGACATCCTATAGCAGGGAGCCCCGAAATCCTACCTCCTGTTGTGTGAAGTATTATTTTAGCACCTAATAGTTTTGTTCAATGATCCTCACTTCTTGCATTGAAAGCCACAACAAGCAACTGATTGCCGAGTAGTTTCTTCAGGACTCTTGTGATTTTATTGTCTTCTGTCATATCCCTTATCAGTCATCTCTTTTTCCAAGCTGAAAGGTCCTAGCTAACTTGTTTATTCCCTCTATGGAGACTACTCCAGATCTTTTGTCATCTTTATCAAATGTTTCTGAACTTTTTCTCAGTTTTTATGTCCTTTTTCAGGGGGAGTAACTGCACATGGTGCTTCGGATGTGGCATTTGTGGAAGTGTGTGCTCACTGTTCCATCCTCCAGTACACTGCTTGGTGATTCTTCATGCTACTAAATATCAAGCTGAGTTTTCACTGGAATTGCTTGTCATAACCTCATTGTTATGTTCTGAGTGGCAATTGAGAACTTGGGTTTTTCTGCATATGCTGACAGCAGTATTGTCCCCCACATGAATCACTTTTTTCTGCATTGAGATTTGTTTGCTGTTTCATCTCTCAGTTGTCTTGGTCTTGTAAGGTCCTTCTGCAATTCTTTGAAGCTGGACCTAAACCAGTAGTTGCTGACTGAATTTTATCCCACTGAGAATAGTTTTCTGGGAGCCTGTAGGTCCTCAGTAGCTCCGAATGGATCCTAAGCTGGTTGTTTATTATGACTAGGTCACAGGAGAGGAATTTCGCATTAAAATGCTGATAAGCAGGATGACCAAGCCGAAAGAGACTATAGTATTTTCTTTCTAATGTTTAAGTAATTAAATATACATCCACAAAATACTTTCATAACATGCCTGTTGTCTGGAAAATAGCAACTTATTGCAGGGGAAGGAAGGGTCCTTAGGAGCACAGCAAAACTTCTGACAGTTTTCCCCTAATCTTTTCCAGGACTCATCAACATAGAAACCTACCAAGGAGGGCCTTGAGAACCACCCCTTAAACTCTTCTATGGCTTCTCAGGCTTCAAATTCACCAACTAACTTGTTGTGCAACAAGGTGATATCCTGTACACTATGTTACTGGGATTTCTTGCCCTTGTAGGTCTGGATGTCTCCCTGGCCAGCTGTTAGTCTGGTACACTGTGCAACTGTGTGTCCATATTTTCAGCTGATAATTCAGGGCAATGAAGAAGGAGTTTCAAACAGCCTGAAATACTAAAATTGTCTGTGTCATTTGTCCCAAGTGACTTTTAAAGCCATTTTACCCCATAGAAAACTTTGCATTTTCTCTATCTTATAATTTCCTAACTTTGAATCTCAGTATAGAGAGAAAAGTGCAGTCACCTGATCTGAAATGGTCTTCACCTTAGAAATATTTGTCTTTTACACCTTAGTAATATATTTTATGGTGGAGTTTAAATTCATTGCTGCAAAATCAGCTTAGGTTATCTGGATTTATATTTTTTATTGGTGAAAATACTGTAGAGCTTGTGAAAGGTGGCAGATTGACAGCCTTGAAGTTAAGCCGATTGTTCCATTATTTCCCAGCATCTCTCAGCCTTTTAAAGACATCTGCTTTTTTCTAATCTCCCATACTCAGTTTTTCAGATGACTGCTGAGTCTTCTGAGTCAGTGAAAGCTACTTGTCTAGGTACCCTCTGATGATGTTTATCAGGCTTGTCAAATTTGTGAAGTCGTCTAATTTAGTTTGATGTAACTTATTTCATTACTCTCTATCTTGTTCTTCCTCTGGTCCCTAAGAGGAAGAACATTAATTGATTTTATTTGCATGAATAGCCTCATTTTGTTTAAGGGCTAGGTCATAATTTTAGATACATTGATTACTGTATAGAGAATGCAGGTTCAAAAGAAATAAATAGGCAGCTCAGCTTGAAATCATCTGCTGATCCTTTTTTCTTGAATATATTTATCAGCATGTTCTTTGGGCCATTCAACAAGGTGAGAACTGCAGAGAATGGTATCTTGTTATTCTGAAATTCTCTTGCTAAGTTGAATCTTATTTTGCAAAGGCACTTCTCAGGGCAAAGTGATGTGACTCACAGCAAAGGATACAAAGACGCAGCACGGGAGGCTTCAGTGGGACATGAGGAAAAAATTACTCCCCACAAAAGGAGCTGAGCACTGGGGCAAGTGGCCCAGAGAGATATGGATCTCCATTCCTGGAGATCTTCAAAACTTGTCTGAGTGAGGCCCTGAACAAGCTGACCTAGCTAGGAAGCCAGCTCTGCTTTGAGAAGGGGGTTGGACCAGCTCTCCTCCAGAGCTGATTCAAACCTTAGTCTATTTCTGATTCTAGAATCACTTCCTAGGTGAATGCCTTCAGACAAGGACAGGCAGCCACAGCCCTCGAAGATTTTTGCTGAGTACACCTTCACCCACCCTCTGGCTCTTCAGTCATGGAAATATTGCATTTAGTGACTAGGGAAGGACCTGTCCCTGTCTAAACTGGAGTTAAACCAGCCTGCAATGGTTTAACCACGCAGTTACTGGATCCCTGCTGACTACATACAGTAGGTTGGTATTGCAGTGTTTTGTTTTCTGTAATTCAAGCTGATTCAGTGGAATCAGTCAAAATGCAGGAGGAATAACTTCATGGTTCTTGCAACTATATCATAAATCAGATGATAAAAGAGTTGAAACTGCTGATGGAATTGTTAATGTTAGATTGCTGTGGTAGAAATGAGCCTCCAGAGTGGCATTTTGTAGCACCACTCTTAATTCAGAAACAATGCAGAGGTAACAAGGCTGGGGAATTGTGTCCTGTGTTCCAAAATGCTGCATTGCTGGCTGAGGAGAGCTGCAGCACATGAATAGTGTGAGGCATCTACAGATCTGAATTGTTCCCGTTTTCATTAAGTCATGTGTTCAGCTGTAAATGTTACGTTGTCTCTAGAGGCAGAGGATGATTTGTACATAATGATTGTGAATTTCAAATAGAAAGGACAGATCTGAGCAGTCTTGAACATTTTTATTCCCTCAAAAAAAAAAAAAAAA
>VXBB01015084.1:153985-189282 GCA_013399915.1 Illadopsis cleaveri
AAAAAAAGGCGCATGGTTGTCTAGTTATTTTCCTGGCACAGGAAAATCCATCCCCCCTTCAATTTTGGTCAAGAGATGGCCACCCACCCCAGCAAGCACCAGCCCAGACCTGAGCTTTAACCAGGGGGGATGTAAGACACTGCTCGCTGATGTGTTGTAAAATAAGATGGTGCAGGAGATTCAGTTTGTTTGTTATCTCATAAAGGAAGTGATGGTACAAAAGGAATGACAGCTGTGAGGCACTTGTCCAGTGGAGCTACATGATATTCCAAGGAAGCTGGGCTCTAGAGAAGAAATACCAGTGGAAGGTGTTGATAGCAGGCAAGTGGTTTGACTGTCTTAAAAAGCAATGTTCTGTGGAGAGAAGTAACACATGTGTGTGCTGATGGTCTCCTGTAAGGAGTACAGGATGTCATCCAGTCCCGTGGAGATATTTCTGTTGCTCTGGAACAGCTTAAAGACAGTTGGAGACAGCATTAAGGCAACTGAGCCTTACTTCCCTGTGGGTGGGACTTCAGTGTTTAACTGAATTGCTTCTGATATTAGCCTATCTGGATTTTCTTTGTGATAAAAAAGGTTATTTGGTGGAGTGGTTTTTGGTGTTTTATTTTGTTTTGTATTGTTTTGTTTTCTAATCAAAGCATTCTTAAGCAACACTGGCAAAAAGGGGAAGAGAAAGAGAAACCTAGAAAATGTGTGTCACATAACTAAAGCAGTCATCACAACTGATGAACAATTTATTTGATTCCTATGGAGAATCCAGTTATTCTGCTTTTCACATCGAAACAGGATTTGAATTTACATCCAGTGTTTGGAAAACTCACATAATACCTTACTCAAAATCCTCAAAAAAGAACTAATTCTTTAATGTTTTCATTCCTGTGACAAATTGCAACAGGTCATGGACGTGACACACTTTGTTAAGGACTGATGTCATACAAAAGGGTTTACAGGGTAAAATAATATGAAATCACTGATCATGTTATTACAGAGACTGTGCTGTCTCCTTGGAGAAGAAATAGGAGGGATAATGTAATACAAATGGTGTGTCTGAACAGAGGGAATAACATTAACATTTTGTACTGCAGGCTGCCTTGGTACAGGGCTGTGATAACAGGCTGATGCTGTTGACCTCTATGAACTACATTGAAAGGAAAGTCGAAGTCAGCCTGATTCTTTCCTGAAGTTTATAGAAAAGCACATTAAATCAGATTTAATATGAAAAAGTAAACATCATGAAACAGGGTATTTCCCTGCTATATTCTTTGTAGCATGTCAGCCATCTACAAGAAACTGATGTCATTTTCCGTCTCTCGAGATTAATTTCCGGGCTCTGCTCTTGAAGCAAACGAGACTGTGTTTCAAATCAACTCTGTCCACTACACCGAGTGTGTAGGACTGTGCAAACAGTACAAGAGGCTGGGTTGGAAGGGACCTGGGAGGTGATGCAGTGAGCCTCCTGCACCACTAAGGACCAACTTCCCTGGTTTTTCAGGGTCTCGGTGAGTCTTGGGAATGTCCCAGGGTGGACTGCCTTGCTGGGCAGCTGCTTCAGTGCTTACCCGCTCCTGTATGGAGGCCATTCAGCAAAATATGGCAAAAAACCACAGGCAGCTGACCCCTTCATAGAAGCATGGAATAATTCAGGTTGGAAAAGACCTCTAAGATCATGAGTCCCACTGTTGACCCAGCACCACTGTGTTCACCACTAACCATGTCCCCAACCTTATCCACATACTTCTTGAATACTTCTAAGGACACTGACCCCACCACTTCTCTGGGCACTCCATTCCAATGTTTGGCAACTCCTTCACTCCTTCAGTGAAGACATTTTTTTCTAATATCCAATCTAGACCTTCCCTAGAACAACTTGAGGTCATTTCTTCTTGTCCTATCACTTGCTACTTTGGGAAAAGGGACTGACCCTCACCTCACTACAGCCTCCTTTCAGGTAGTTGTAGAAAGTGATTAGGTTCCCCCAAGCATCCTTTTCTCCAGGCGAAACAACCCCAGTTCCCTCAGCTACTCCTCGCAGGACTTGTGCTCCAGACCCTCCACCAGCTTCCTTGCCTTTTTCTGGACCTGCTCCAGCACCTTCTTGTAGTGAGAGGCCCAGAACTGGATGCAGCACTCGAGATGTGGCCTCACCAGCACTGAACACAGGGGGACAATCACTGCCCTGGTCCTGCTCCGGCCACAGTGTTCCTTGTACAAGCCACCTGGGCACATGCTGGCTCATGTGCAGTTGGCTGTGAACCAGCACCCCCAGGTTCTTTTCCAATGGGCAGCTTTCCAACCACTCTGCCCCAGTCCTGGAGAGCTGCATGGAATAATACTTTACACAGCTGTACTGAAATACTGTGTCTTCCTGAAATACTGTAGATGTGTTTTCACACAAAAAGAAAAAAAAAGGAAAAAAGAAAAAAAAAAAGAAAAAAGAAAAAAGAAAAAAGAAAAAAAGGCAAACCCCCCCACCCCACACCACAATACATAGGATGACGGAGAGGTCTCAGTAGGAGATGACTGATTACCAACAAATTACCATTGATTTAGAGAGGGAATATACAGATGATAACTTTTGTCAGGCTCACTGCTGAAAGTGCCAATAGAGGAGCCCTACTGTGAAAGAATGAACAGTAGATGCTGTTAAGATAAATATAAAAAGTCTGAAACAGCTGGTAAGGACAACACTTGTGTTTATGGCTGGCTGCACCAAGCACAGATGCCAACTACTGTTTCTAAGCCAGATCTGAGAACAAGAATCTAATAAATGCACTGTGATTACTGGAAATCACCATATTTTCCTCCAGACCCCTGACTGGGATTGAAGGTCTTTGACAGAAAGACTGGCTCTGGCTCTAGAGCTGCTCACCCCCTCTGCCTGGAAGATAAGGTGTGTGCTCCCAGCACCAAACTGCTCTCATCTCTGACACAGCTAAGGGATGCCCAGAAACACCCTCCCAAAAGAAGCCAAAGCAAAGGCAGCTTCTGAGAGCAGCTTCACAAGCTCTCATTGTGTCAGTGTTTGTCAGAGGGGCATGACCTTGTTCAAGAAACTGTTCCAAACCTTTGCCTCCCTGCACCCCTGGTGGATGTAGGATGTGTCTGGAAGAGCCCAGGGTGCTGAAGAAGCCCTGAGTAGTGCAGCGTGCCCAAGCAATGCTCCCTCAGAGGTAGGTGAGCGGAACCATTGCAAATGCCAAGTTAAAGCTTCTCGTTTCTGTAAGCACTGCGCCCCCACAGAGCTTTCCTGGCACAGGGGAAAAACTTGTGTGGCCTGGATGTGGATTTGCTCCTAAATGCTACATGCTTGCTTCTTCCCAGATGCATCCATTCACAAAGGGCTTCCTAGCAGGGAGGTGACACAGGCAGCCAGCCCTCAGGGAGGCTCTGAGGCAGGGGAAGCTTCAGGGAGAAGGGGTGAACATGACGGGAAGTGGGAGGGCAGAGGGATAAGCACTAGGAGTAACTTGGGAAGTTGGGGAAGATTTCTGGGAGTCAAGGAAATCCTGCAACATTAGGACTAAGAAGCAATTTAAAATATTGCAGCTGGCTGCGGGTGAGAGGAATGTGGAAGGATTTTGAAGGTCAAACATCTGATGTTAAAAGGAAAAGATGCCTGTGGGGAATTGTGTGTATGCACAGCGCTGGAAATGCTGCTTTCCAGGACTGAGCAACGTGATGAAGCGCTGATGCACTTACTGGCTCCAGCTCCTGAGGCAAATGTGTCCATGCAAGAGCTGCTCTCTCTGGTGCTTGAAGGGAGCAATTAAGGCCATTGCTAGCCAAGGAACGGGACTTCCTAACAGCAACCGCCTCTGCAGACAATATTGAAGAGATGCCAGTTCTGGGCTCAGGAATGATGGTAAAGTCTTCTGAGGATGGGAAGTACCAGAACAAACTGGTGAGCAAAATAGGAGGCACCAAACCAATATGACACATAAAAGAGGAGCCTGTTCCAATAGGCCCAGCTGACTTGTGCTCGAGAGTTTGCAAGGGGGGTAAACTGGACACTGAAGGGGTAAAAATGAAATTATGTCATAGTATATAACACATTGTAAACCTCAATGCTTACCCTACATTCAATGTTTATTAAATATGTATGTACTCAGATTACCTTAATTGATTTACTTTGTGTTAAATGTTTATATTTATTTATGCTTTAAACCTATTATTTTAAAATTTTACTGATTATTGATAAACTTTACATATTTTATATTATAAACTGTATTACATACACTGTATACTCTATATGTATGTTGTTATAGGTTTATATAACAGTGTAAAATATATGCACATGTTTGTATAATTATATGATGTGTGCTATCGGATTACATAATAACATGTCACATATTATTTCACAGAATTATGGAATGGCTTGGGTTGGAAGGGTCCCCAAAGACCATCTTGTTCCAAACCTCCTGCCATGGGCTGGGACACCTTCCAGTGGACCAGATTCCTCAGAGCTCCATCCAACCCTGACTTTGAACACTTCCAGGGATGCGACATCCACAGCTTCGCTGGGCAATCTGTTCCAGTGCCTCATCACCCTCACAGCAAAGAATTTCTTCCTAATATCTAATCTAAATCTACTCTCTTTCAGTCTGAAGCCATGTTGCCCAGTCCTGCTCTTGTAAATTGTTCCTCTCCATCTTCCTTGTAGCCTCCCTCCAGGTACTGGAAGCCTGCAATTGGGCCACCCTGAAGCCTTTTTGATTTATTATATAACATAATGTAAGTAGTTCTTTTTGCATTACAGAATGTATAAAATATATGTATGGTATTGCATTATGCAGTCTATCTATATAAATAATATTACATAATATATAAAACAGTATCTATTACATATTAGACATTAATTTCTCGCTGAATCCTGATTTTGTGCTGGAAGGTTAAGGAGACACACAATGCTGAGTGACTGTCTTGGTTCTGTTTGTTTGGGGTTTTTTATTTTCCAGATTAAAAAAACAAGATTTCTGGATGATCCTCAGAATCAAGAGCCAGTAAAACTTACAGCTGCATCTGACAAACAAGTTTAACTGATCATTTGAAATAGAAAAAAAACCAACAAACCAAAAACCAAAACAAAACCAAACAACAACAAAAACCCAGATATGAAGGACAACATAATGCAACTGATCTTTCAACAACCTTTCAGGAAGTCCTTTCTTAGCAGCTATAAAAATGCAGATTTTTCTTATGGCTACAATGATAGCCATGCTACAACAAGCAGAGTAGAACTGAGAAATCAGTTTTCAGGGTGGTAAAATATTAAAAACATCAAGATGTTTAAAAACATTAAGCTTCAACAGGTGATCTATGTAGCATTAAATATGTGGACATTTGGAAAGGGGATGTGAAAGTGAGTCAGCAAAATTTGTGGAGACCACAAGGCTATTTGTTTAGTTAAAGCCTGAGACTATTACAAGGCAAGTTGAATAAAGAAGAACCTAATAAGAGACAAGTAAATGGAGGATTCCATGACAAATGGCCCTTCATAGTCAACACAAAGGAAAGAGAAGTGGAAGGAGAAGATAAAACTCCACAAACACTTGAATTTTAGATGGAGAATACCAACATGGTGATGAGATTTGGGCGTTGCTGTAAGGCAGCCCATGGGAGACCTCTGCATGGTGGGAGATTCCATGAGGATAAAACGCTGAAATGTCACCTTGAGATAGAAACTGGATAAATCTAACCATTCTTCTCTATCTCTTTGAACTGGTTTTATTCAACTCTTAGCAAAGCAGGCCTCTCTCAGAGGTTGTCATAAAGAAGGCAAGAGCCAGCAGCCATGCTACTAATTGGACATAAGGAAAAGGGGAAACTCCCAGAGGGTAACTAAACATGGGAACTGGCTGCCCAGAGGGGTGGAGAAGTGTCTACCTTTTGAGATATTTGGAATTCAGGAGGACAATGCCCTGAGGATTCTGATCTAACGTCCCAGATGATCTTTTTTGGAGCAAAGGGTTGAATGAGATCATCTCCATTCCAACCTGAATCATTCTGATCCCCAGGACGAGATTCTGACTCTCTCCTCTGAGCCATCAGGCCACAGAATTAGATGACTTTCTCATCCAGCTGGACAATTAATTTGTACAGATCTCAACATTTCTATATTACATTAAAAATACAAACCAGATGCCTCTTTCAAATCTGGCCTAGCACAAAATAAAGCAGTTGTTTTTATTGCACTTCATGAACACAGGCTGGAATTTGCAAGTAATATTGAAAGGTTTTAAGATACAATATATGAATATCATTAGGCATTCTTGAGGAAAAGCCTGTATGTTTGTAGAGCATGTTCTGAGCTGAGCCTTCAAATATCCTGGCAATAAAGTTACCAAATAGCCAAAGCCGCCCCGCATGTAACAATGTGAAAACTAAGATTCCTTTTTGATCAGCTTTGAGCAGAGGGATCAGGTGCAGTAATAGATAAAATCAAAACTCTAACAGCAAACTGAGAAACTTCGATGAATATAAAGATGGATATGACCTGGCAATGTGCACTCACAGCCCAGAAAGCCAAACTGCATCCAAAGTGTGTCCTGGGCTGCATCCAAAGCAGCGTGGGCAGCAAGGCCAGGGAGGGGATTCTGCCTCTCTGCTCTGCTCTGATGAGACCCCACCTGCAGTGCTGCATCCAGCTCTGGGGGCCCAGCACAGGAAGGACAGGGAACTGTTGGAGCAAGTCCAGAGGAGGGACACAAAGATGATAAAAGGAATGGAGAACCTTTACTGTGAGGAAAGGCTGAGAGGTTTGTGGTTCAGCCTGGAGAAAACTCCAGGGAGACCTTATAGAAGCCTTCCAGTAGCTGAAGTGGGCCAACAGGAAAGCTGGAGAGGGATTTTTCACAAGAGCATGAAATGATAGGACACGGGGAAATGGCTTCCAACTTGAAAGTCAATTCAGACATAAGGAAGAAATTTTTTATGATGAGGGTAGTGAAACACTGGCACAGGGTCCCCAGAGAAACTGTGGATGCCTCATCCCTGGAAAAGCTCAAGGTGAGGCTGGACTTTGACCAACCTGATCACATTGAAGATGACCCTGATCATTGCCAGGGGCTTGGACTAGCTGACCTTTAAAGGTCCCTTCCAAAGCACCCCATTCTGTGATTCTGTGATTCTCATCCTTTTCAATTGCTCCCTAAGGATATGCACAGCTCTGAGGCAATGCAGATGCTTCTGGCATCCTTCAATGCAATGCCCAGTGCTGAGTCATTTGGAGCAATCTGGAGAAGCCATCATGTCCTCAGAATGACACACGGATCACACTGAAGTTGACACCAACTCTTACTGATTTCCATAAGGTCACTTTCCACTTTCTGAAATAGTTGGGTCCCTTCACACTAAGTTAAAAGTTATTTTTATTTGAGTAAAAAGCATGCTTGTGACTAGTGCTGATGTAATGGATGGGGTTTTATTGTCTCCTTTGGGGGTGGGGATGTTAACTACTTTTGTCTCTGAAAAGGTGACGCTTCCTTTTGAGTGATTTCTCAGGTTCAATGCAAAGTGTTATGTTGCTCAGGAAGGAAGGAATGGATGCACGAAGGGAGGGCAAGGTATTTCCTGGCAACTGAGATTTAATTGTGTGAGTCCCTTTTATGGATGTTTGCCTTACTGATAGAGAGTGACAAAAAGAGACAGTGCAGGAGTGACATGAGGGTGGTTTTCTGTCTCAGCTCAATTCATTTTCTTGTAGCTGATTCTCTGAATTTGCTCCCTTTGGCTAGATTAGAAACATCTTTGCAGGTTAACGCTGTGTTAACTTTGCTTTCCTTTCTTGTCCCTTACCCTGCTCTACTTTTCTCCCTCCATTTCTACCCCAGCACAAGAAATCTGATAGGTTTATCCTTGGGCAACAGCAGAGGATTCATTTAGAGAAGTAAAACAATGGGAAGGAAAAAAATCTATCTTTTCCATAGGTAGCCTGTAGACAAAGAGATGTCTCTGGTCAAGGAGCTGTGAAACAAGAAGCAGGCTCCTACTGCATATTTCCTTCTTAGATGGAGAAGCTAAGACTTGACATTTTCTTACAAGATGGTGGATTCCATGAAGATACCTGAATTACTACAAAGTATTACATTTTGACTAGTTGTTTGAGTCACAGAGGATAATCTCTTTACATTACAGATGTTGACTAAGCTTTGCCAGCGTTGTCATTTACTGAGCAATGGTATTCCTAGTTTGGCAGTCTGTCAGGGAACCAGGGGCAGGACACGTCTGTGGAGCTGGAAGCAATGCACAGTGGCAGGAAGGGTCTGTTTAAAAGAGATTTTTTGCCCTTAGTGTAAAACTATCCTCTGTTAAAAGTTAAGGACATTCCTAAGGACCCTTTGAAGACATTTTTTATTGGAAACAGGGACTTCCTATCCTTTTGCTAGTTTCTGCTTATGTAGAGAAAAATCTGGCCAAATGTTTAAAAAACTCTCTGTGCTTTGCCCATGTCAGTTTAAGCTGGATATACCAGCTGTTTACTTTCATGAGTTAATGAGTATTCTTAAGCTTTTCTTATTTATTTAAGAGCATCAGCATTAGACAACAAAGGGATGCTGGTACTGGGAAATCAAAATACTGCTATTTGCTATTTTGTTGGTACTGGGAAATCAAAATTTCTCTATTATATTAGAGCTCTTGTTACATGTCATGTGGCAAAATCTCAGATAACTTGACAAAGTGTCCTGAAGAGAGAATTTATTTCTTGAAATTAATTTCAGTGACAGAGATGAGATGACCTTGTTATAAACCAGGGCTCTCTACTCTCAGATTCATACATTTAGGTCTAAGAGGAGATGGCTGCTAGAATTGCTCTGATCCAGCAAGTCATAACTTGAAGCCACACAAAGGCTGCAGCATGTTTCTTTGTGGTCATTAAGCTAAATATCCACTTCAATCTACTTTTTAAGCACAATTTTCCTCTCTCATGCCAGCTGCTATATTGCACAAAACTCCCCTAAAACCGTATCAAATCAAGTATAGCTCTGCAGTTACAAGTGCCTACTAGCTGAGGATGCAGGGAATACCCTAACATTTGTGAGTGCTCTCCCTCCTACAAGCAATTTTACATTTAAAAGGAGTCTGTACTGGCCTTTGATGGTGTCACTGACAAGACCCCTTGAGTACAATCCTCATGTACTTCAAATCACTTGGGAAAACACTGGGAAGGTGGAAAGGCATATTTAACAGAATAGCTGCTCAAAGCATGTGAAGTAAAGTAGGACAAGGAGCTATAAAAAAGCATTTTCTGGTCATCTTTCAAATATCTAGGCAACCCCTGACTTCTCATCCATCCCTCTTTGGCTTTGTTTACTGGAAGGAATTAATGTTCTTCTCTGTTAAAAGAAGATTTCAAGATAAACCAACAGCATAAACTGAAGCTTCTCCCTCAGGAGGCTGCAATAACTTCTGGCTCTCTTCCTTCCAAAGAACCTGTAAGCTCTTCCAGGAACACAGTCAGTAGGCGTACTGGCGAAGGATGCTTCTGCCTCCTCCTTTGCCACCTTCACCATGGTGGATCCTCACCACTCCTACCCTGGTTTGTCTAGTTACATTTATGCCTCTTCCATAAAGAGTTTACCGTGGGCATTATGGGCAGCACCCAGTTGTGACTTTTTGAGGGCTGGTGCATGAGTTGTAGATACTCCAGCTAGCAATGGATGGATCACATCATCTGTCCATGAAATTCATGTCACAAAATACTTGGACTCTTCAGGGGCACTTCCAGTGGGTAGGAACCTTTAAATTTATTACTGCCAATACAGAAAGAAGAGCAGAAATGGCCGTAGATAAAGTTGTTGTTTCTACCCCAAGTCCTGCAGACGATGTCTATGTAGTTATGCCCCAGGTCTGAAAACCTCATGGGTGTTATGAACAGAGTCTGTTTCATCTTTGCTCTTGATTTGGACCCAGGGTTCACATATATGTATGTATGCATGCATGTATGTATGTATGTATGCATGTATGTATGTATGTATGTATGTATGTATGTATAAAAGTAAATACCAAATAAAAATTCATATAAAATTTAAAAGTACATCAGGAATAACTGACTGCCCATAGAGTAACTGTTCAGAAGGTCAGGATGGGGGTCAGATTTTTTCTGCTTGGTGATGGAGGGAGGGGAGAAGCAACTCAGCACAGATGCACCTTGTTTGCAAGAGCCCTGTAAAGGCTGGGCACCACTTGTGCTCTCGGAGAGCAGCAAAACTGCTCTTGCAGTGCCTAACATTCAGACTGATGGCACTTCCAGTATGACTCCATTTTGCGGGATGCAGAGGACAGGGGAGCTGAATCACAGCACTATTCACTGTGGCAATGTTACCAGCTGTGCTCTAGGGCGACTCACTTGGAATACATGAGCCCTTTGTTCCATCCCTTTGTTTTTCCAAGTGCTCTGACTGCCCTTGTGAGGGAAGGGTACTTGACAACACAACTTTATCTCAGAAATGGGGTCAAAATAAGTGAAATCAGAGAAGGCTTTTGTATTCAGGTGCAGTGATGTAAAGCATACAAGGGAGCAGGGAAAGAAAGTGAAATCCAGGTCCCCATATTGCCTGTAGAGCCTTGGACCCTATGAGGTGGATGGGGGAAGTACATGTATTGACCAAACTGTGATCTGCTGTGCAGCAGAATGTGGACATCAAATGCAAAGCAGAACTGTACTGGGACACAACCTGGATGCAGGACTTGAAGAAATATTAAGAAAGTTTGCAAATGATACTAAACTGGGAGGAACTCCCTCAAGGGCAGAGAGGCCCTGCAGAGAGACCTTGAAAAATTATAGAGATGGGCAATCACCAACTGTATGAATTTTAATAAGGTTGAGTGTTGGATTCTGCACCTGGGGTGGGGCAATCCTGGATGGGTGGACAGACTGGGGAATGAGATGCTGGAAAGCAGTGCTACAGAAAGGTGCCTGGGCATCTGTGATGGTTTCAAGCTGACAGAATGTTGAACATAAGTCAGCAGTGGAGGGCCAACCCTGTCCTGGGCTGCATCAGGCCCAGCATCACAGCCAGGCAAGGGAAGGGATTGTCCTGCTCTGCTCTGCACTGGGGCAGCCGGACCTTGAGTCCTGTGTGCAGGTTTGGGGGCCACAATGGGTGTGGCAATCTATTAGGAGTGTCCAAAGGAGGGCAACAGAGAGGGTGAAGGGCCTCGAGGGGAAGCCGTGTGAGGAGCAGCTGATGTCACTTGGTCTGTTCAGCCTGGAGAAGACTTGAGGGGAGATTTCACTGCAGTTACAACTTCCTTGTGAGGGGAAGAGGAGGGGCAGGCACTGATCTCTGTTTTGTGGTGACCAGTGACAGGATTGGAGGCAATGGCCCAAAGTTGTGTCAGGGGAGGCTTAGGTTGGATGTTAGAAAAATGTTCTTCACTCAGATGGTGGTTGAGGCCTGGAACAGGCTCCCAAGAGAGGTGCTAACACCACCAAGCCTGACAGAGCTCAAGCTGTCTTTGGACAACACTCTCAGGCACATGGTGTCACTCTTGGGGCATCCTGTGCAGGGCCAGAGGTTGGACTTGATGATCCTGGTGGTTCCAGTCTAACTCAGCACATTCTATGATTCTATGAAATGACACATTACAGGAGAAATGTCAGAAATGCCACCAAAATCCTTTTCTCCTCAAATGTTAATTTGCAGAATGTTTAGAGGAGGTAAAACTTGGGCATTATTGAGAACAGAGGCTTTGGCCCTAAGAACTCAAGGATAGCTCACCTTAGCAATCGTGAAAGACTTGCACTGTAACACAACTTCGATTAGAGAAGATTGCTTTCTGTAATTTAAATGTCTTTCTTGCAAAGATCCCTACTGTAAGCTCCAGGCTTGCTTTCCATGACTTCTACTGAGGGAAGTATTTCTCAACCTTGCATTGCAGGAAAACAGACAACATGACAAACCTGTTAAGCTTAAAGTTCTTCAGGGAAAGCAGAATTAAAAGTTCTCTCAAAACACGGATTTACATGGAAAATATTTCTAACAGTGAAGTTGTAGCTGATGTAGGTATGCAAGAATTTTAGGGTGAATTAGTGACACTTTCAGCAGGTGTTTGTACAACTTCATACTCCAACGTCCATGCAGTGAAGTTAGAGCACAGGGTGCTTGGAAAGGGATACTTTATACTTTCTGGTGGCTAGCAATTTTATGAATCAGGCACATTTTTGGCTATAAACCTTGTTTTCCCAATATCACTGAAGAGCAGCATTTTATAATACATGTAATATAACAGAATCACAGAAACATTTAGTTTGGAAAAGACCTATGGAGATCTCTAGTTAAAATGCCTGCTTCAAGCATGGATCAGATTACTCAGGGCATTATGCAGCTAAGTCCCAAAAATCTCCCACAGTGGAGGTTCCATTATTTCTGGGCAACCTACACTAGGTGCTTGCCCGCCTGCACGATTGGAAAATGTTCTTCCCTTTATCCAGCTGGGACCTTGCTTCCTGCAATTTGCATCTACCACCTCTTGCTATTTGTTCACCTCAGAGATGGCTTCATGCATCTTTCTCTGTAATCCCTCTCTAGGTAGTGCAAGACTGCTGTCAGCCCTCTCTCAGCCTTCTCTTCCCCGTCTAAGCAGAAGCTGCTCTCTCAGCCTCTTCCTGCACATCACAGGCTCTAGACCCTGAATCCTCTTGGTGCCCCTTCAATTTGTCAAAATGTGCCATGTTCTGGGGGGCCAAAAGTGGACACAGCACTCCGGATGTCAACTCACAAGTGAGGAAAAGAATCACACTCCTTGACCAGCTGGCAATGCCAGGGCAGCCCAGTGGGTGGCTGGTCCTCCTTGGGACCTTGTGACAGGGGTGCAGTGCTGATCTCTTGTAACTCCTGTCTTTCCAGGACTCCAAGTTCTTTCCTGCAGTGTTGCCAGACAGCCCCAGCCCGTCCTGGTCAGTTGGGTGGCTCCATTTGAATACAGGGTCTCATGCCGGTCACTGTCAAACTTCATGAAGTTCCTGCTGGCCCATTCCTTCACCTTCTCTGGGTCCCTCTGAATGTGAGCCCTGCTTCCAGGATATCAATCAGTCCTCCTGGTTTGCTGGGATTATCATAAATTCTATTGATACATTGCAAAAGTATATTTATGTAACAATCAAATAATTAAAACCTCATCCAGTATAAGACATTACCTGTGTTGTATTGTTGCCATGCATTTTCAGAACTAAATGATTCTCTAATAAATGGTTTAAATTTCTTGTAAGGATGGTCTGCTTCCATTCCTGAGACACATGCTAATCCATGTCAGCATGGATTTTGTGCTGAAATTGAAGGCTTCGTTTTGTTGAGGAATATTTAGTAAAAGTCTGCAGATCTTGCTAATGCAAATGGCAAGTGAAGTACACTTCTACATCACCCAGGCAACTAGAATTGGTTCAGTTACATTTCACTGATTTTTGCCAAGAGGACCTGCAACATACTTCACATATTTCTGTTAATGAACCACGAATAATTTAAAACACAGGAGGTCACTCAATAAGAAAATATGAGAATATCTGACAGCAAAAGATAATGAATGCTATGTGTGGTGGCAAACACTGAGTACAAAATGCAAAGTTTTCAGAGTGCGAGGAGTTATCTCTGAATTCCTGTTTGGTGAAGCACAACTGCAATGAATATTTATTGCCACCTTATTTAGCAGCATGAACAAAAGGAACTGTTATAAATAAACAAACGCTATGACAGTTCCACTGCTGCTAGCTTGACGTTCTTGTCTGCAGTCAGTCAAACCGAAAGACAAAGCAATCAGTGAAAAGATGAAGTCAAACATCCAAATTACAGAGGTTCTATTTTTGTGTTAACTACCGTCATCACTGATTTGTCCGTGACTTGTGAAAGGAAGCTGCTGGTGAAATTTGACAGGCGCCAGCATGGCATTTGCGTGCTTCCAGATTGAAACGACGGCTTTTAATGTAAATTTACACGATTTGCCTAATGTTTCCTCAGCATATGAGTAAAACTTGGAAGGGGCTAAAATTTACAAAGCAGAGCAATGTACACTTAAGAGGATGCAATTAAGTAGTCAGTAATGTGGGACACACACACATGACAGAGGTAGGCTGTCTTTTTAACTTCTTGCAATGTCCTACTGGTGACTCTCCCTCAGTAGCTCACCTCCACCCTTTGATGTAAGGATGAAACCACCTCTACAGTGCAACTGTTCTGATAATAGCAGGTGACTCACTTCCAACCTATTCGTGCTCAGACCTAGTTTGACAGCCACTTTACTCTTCAGAGTCAGCAAAGCAAAACTTTATCTGTGTTGCTAACTTACATGAAAGCCCCCAGTGCATATTTAGTAACCCATCTGCTCTGAAGCAGGAACTTGGGTCAGAGGTGTACTGAACCCTTCGATTCAATCCAAGTAATGCACATTTGTGAAGTGTTTGCAGGGTCAGTATTTGACAAGACAGGATGCACATTGTCTAGGTAAGCTCAGAGGCTTGCTGCCCCCCTCATCTCACAGCTGGTACTTTGTAGGGCAGTGCATGGTCTCAGTGCATGTGCACAGCCCTCTCTGTCTCTCTTGTTCACTTAGACCAGGGCTACATCTTCCCCTCAGGAATGCACTGGGAAGGCTGGAGGAGATAATATCCAGGAGTTTTACTTCAGTATTGCTACTAATTGTCATCTTCTGAAACGTGTAGTCTATAGCAGACTATTTGAGTTGGTGCTTGTCAGGGAGGGAAAACATAACTGGAGAATTTTATTGTGTCAGCAGGTTGGCCTACTTAATTGTGTTTTATAGATCATAGCACAGTTTCGGAGGAACTTTTTCACCAGAAGTTATGTCCTGCATGAAAGAGACAAACTTTTCACACTGACTCTATGGAAATGCTTCCCCATGATTTCAGCTAAGCTTTGGGATGCCTACGCATGCATCACATCTGCCTACGTAACACTGACAAGCAAATCCTCAGTGTGTCTGCCAAGCTCCACACCCAGGCAGTCAGCTGGAAGTCAGTTATCCTCTAAAAACTTCTCCAACAAAAAGTGTGTTCAGGATCAACCACCTCACTGGAATCATGTAAATTACCACACTGATCACACTGCCAGTGTGGGTTCATGTGGGTGCCTGAAAACCTTGAAAGAAAAATAAATTAAAAAGTGGAGAAGAAAGCCCATTTCATTTAAATTAATGATTTCAATCACAAAGCCAGTTAATTCTACACTATTTTTCTCTGTACAGTCAGCCTACTGCAAGTTCCTGTAGAATGAAAAGTGCATGCACATCAGAGCACTGGCCATCACAGCCATCACTGCTTGGCAGTTGTGACTCTCAGTATCTTTCTAAATAAGTTTTCTAAAAGTATATATATACACATATATACACATATATACACATATATATGTTACATTGTCATGTCACATGTATTTGTCATACTAGAAAGGCTTTGCTCCAATCCTGCTGTTCACTAAAGTTTCATTTTAGCATTGTATGCACTGCTTTTGACAAGGATAATGAAACGAGTCTCTTTAACATAATAGAGTATCACAGCACCAAATAAACACACTACATCTATGATCTTTCTCAGGGCTCAGGACTGAAGTTTAGGCTGGAATGAGGGAGACATGTTTTGTTTGGGACAGAAAACAACATAAGTTCAAGAGGTCTTTGCCAAGATTTTGATTGTTGAATTTTTAGGACCAATTTCTAATGACACAGAAATACATTCCCATATAAATCATCAATGCTGTTCTTTGTGGAAATCTTTCAGCATTTAGGTATTCAGGGACAGTTTTCTTCCTTTATCATAAGCTTGCTTTTCACAATGCCTGTATTCATTCAAATAGTTTTTTTCAGACTCAAAGAAGATCCTCCAAAGGGATATATTCTAAAGAAGCCAGGAAGTAACTTTCCAATACAGCTTCACACCTCCCCAGATGATAGTTTCAAATTAATCATCTGTTCTGGGGACAGCAGATGGAAAATGATGTTCCTGATAAAATGGGTCTAATGAGAGCCGAAGGACCCGTGCTGACTGCTAATTTTACAAGAAATCTTAAGGAGATTTTTGATTGGATAAATGGGGAATATTGAGGTTTGTTGTCTGCAAAAGAAATCCTCCCACTTCGCTGATTTTGAGGAACTTTGACCAAGCAGATGACTGTCCAATCTGTTTTCATTTTGGCCTCCTGGAATTTAGAATCTGGGAATGACACTTGAGTTTTTTCTTCAGAGGAGAGACATGACAGCCTGATTTGAGTTCCACAACACAACTCCAAATCCTAACATCCTTCTTCTCAGCTGCCAGAAGGACAGAACATGGAAGAAGCTCTCACTTTGTGGGATACAAGCAAAAAGGACATTACTGGATCTTAAGTACCAGGAGCAGCTCTGCAGTAAGTTCCTGCAGTATGTCCTATCCAAACTGCTTTTTCTGATGCTGTGCTGCCGCCCTCATTTTATACCCTTCCATTATCAGTCTTTTATTTTTCGTCCTGTTTTACTTGCCCAGTTATATTTTCTCCAGACCATATTTCTCTCTCTCTCTCTCCCTTCTCAGGTCTTCCTCTATTCCTTCCCCTTATACATCCTTCCTTTCCCAATTTCTCCTTCACTTTTCTTTTAGGCTTTTCTGTTGCAGAGCAAGTAGAACCTGTCTAGCATACAGCTAGACAAAAAACCATGAACTAATTTTCCCTAAAATAGATAAACTCTCTTTATAGATCTCTTAATTAACCACTCTCCTAGCCATTTCCCTCCCTCCCTTCCTGCTCAGAAGCACAAAGCTTCTGCACTCCCTGCTGTCCCCTTTTTTCTGCATGCCCCCAGCACAGTCTGCTCCTGCCATAAGCCATCATCTCTTTAATAGCAGCAGTATTATTTTTGGTGCAGCAGGAACTTCATCCTGCCCTAGTTCATGCAGTGTACTTTGCCTTCTTCCCTCCTCGCACGAGTTGTTGCCGCAGCTTGATCATCACACGCACTCTGCTCCCCTTCTGCTACAGCTTCAAAGCACTCCAGATTTTTTGATTTGCTTCTCCTACTGCTCCAAGACACTGAGTGATGCAGAGAACCTCCTACAGCCAGAAAGTAACTGTGATTTTTAGCGATGATGTTTGCTCTAACTATTTAAAGCACACTTAAGAAGACACATAATAAGTAGGTTTGAGGGAAGTGGTAGCAATCCACCCACTACGTTCCTTTTAGCTAACCCTTTAATTAAATATTAAAGATACGGTTCTCAGGAAGATTTAAAATAACCCACTGACAGAAAAAAAAAGAGGTTAAAAACCAGCAGAAAATGGAATAATCCCCCCCAAAAGACTTACCACACCTTCATGCTGTTTTTAACATAATTTTACTGTGCTGATGAGGGAAGAGCTCTTCTGAAGGGAAATAACAAACCTTATGCTTTCAGTGCTAGATCACTCTCTATGTTCTCAGGGAGTCCTGCTAGGGTTTACAAATTATTTGATGCTCAACTAAACATACCAGTTTCCTCTTCCATAAGGGAGAGCAAAGAAAGTTTATAAAAACTGAGAAAGTGAATTACTTGAAATGTTATTCCTCACTCAAAAGACACATTCTGCTGGATGCACAGAACTGATATGCAGTTTGAGAGGAAAAGTACATATATACACTGCTTATAGCCTTGTCTCCAAGTATAAAGCAGAGTGAGATAAATGACAGCAAGATCTGGGCAGATTTGTGGTACAAAGCATTTCTCCTTGTAACTGAGCTAAGGCACACCACAGATGATCAGAGGAGAAACAGAAGAGACTACTGATGGAGATCAGAAGTGCAAGAAACCAGGCATGCCCACAAAACTGAGTGGCTCTGACCTGCATATTCCTTTTGGTGAGGGCTTTGATTATTTTTCTCTGTATCTAGCTGACAAAGCTCGACAGCCTCACTGAGCAGTGTTTTCGCACCAGTACTGCAAGAATATCTGCTCTGCTTCTTCTTCTCTTGTGCTTGAACTCCATTGTACTGCTTTTGTTCTTCTATGCTGCATGTAGTTTTAAATCAAACTCCAGAGGCCCAAGCTCTCTGTATAGTCTCCAATGTTGCTGTAACACAAAAAGAAACTTGTCAACCATTTCAATTTGTTCTCGTGTTAGCCATATAATGGAAAGTGCTTCCAAACACACACTGCTTTCCCCCTCCAAATCAGTCTTACAATCGATACTGTCCTACTTTCAATTAAAATACCACCACAACAGATGCATCTATATGGTGCTTAGAATCTCACAACAGAAAACCCATTACTTTGAATACAAAAGCTAGCCAAAATGATTGAATTCCCAAGGCAACAGAAACGATACTGGTGATTTTATTCAGCACGTATCCAATACGATTTTCCATTCGGAATCCACATTTTTTAATGCTTTTCTATACCATTCTTAACATTACCTTCAGCTTTTATGGAGTCCCTTAGAAAGTTGTTTTTTTCAATTTGTTTACCAGAAAACTTAAATTTTAATGATTAAATAATAGGACATTTATATACATCAGTGGGTTTTCTCAGATACTGGGCTCTAAGTACATACAATGTCTATTGAGTGAAAATAAAAAAGAAAAATTCCAGTCATGCAAATCATCTTACAAACCATGTTCCATTTGACTTGAAAATTTTTACTCCGTTACTGGCATATCATTTCAAAATTAAACAGATGAAATTTTAAGGTTGCTTTGTCCATTTCCACTCATTTGTTTTGCTGTTTCGAAGAACCGACAGGCCACATGCTACTGCAGAAGGTACCAGCAGGGTAATCACTGTTCTGCTACCACCAACCAACCCCTCTGAGCCCTGGTGTGGATGTGTTTTAAAAAACCACCTAACCTTCAGCTAACTGCACTGGTTTATTTCTGAACAGCACATCACAATATCAGCACAGAGAGCACATTGTAACCGGTTGGGTGATTCCACTTAATAATTTTTTAACACTAGGATCTTTCAGCATTTTAACTCTGGTTTCATTTATGAATTAAAGGTCATATATAGAGCACAAATGAGGTCTAAATTTAGTCACAGCAGACCACAGTTCCACATAAAGACAAATCTTCAAGTTATGTTGACCTGCTAGGAGACAAAGATAAACAGCACAGCAAACATGTACCTGCAATGCACTGCTTCCCTATTAAATATTAACTGTTTCATTTACATTTAAATGAACTGAGCAGCAATGGATAGACTTTCCAGTACTGCTGTTTGGTGCTGCTGTCATGGAAAGAAGCTGAAGACAATGTGGGCTGTATGGGGGCAAATGACGCAATCTCAGCATCCGCTCAAGTGACTTCAATGATGACCATTCTCCAGTCTTGAAATATAATCCTACACAGCATTTTTTTTTTCTCTCCCTCTGTAAACACATCTGTTCATAAATAACTTAGATGTCTCCTTGACATTCATGGTATGTAACTGAAGCTGAAGTAGAAAAGGATGGGCGGTGTACAGCACTGAGGAGATGTCACAGTACTTTTGTTCAGCATTTTTGTCAAGTGCAGGTTGCTAACATCAGCCATCAGAGACGGGTGGGGTGACCCACCCATATTTTTCATGGGTCTTCACCAAACTCTTAAATGTTGCTTCAGCTTCCTTTCGACTGAATGACTTTTTTGATTTGCCAGCTTTTCTGCAGATACGGCCCTGCGCCAAACACAAAAAGAAAACCTTCATTAAAGACGTGAACACGCATCTGGAAACCACAGCTTAACTTTTCAACTCATCAGGACGAGAGGCATTCACTTTTACAGGTTCCAGCAAGCACAGTTTCTAAGCTTGAGCAGACAAACGCATTATTAGAGATGATTTAAATCATGATATTCAGTGAACGGGTAAAAAGGAGGAAAAAAATAAAAATAAAAAAAGAATTAAAAAAAAGAAGGCATCTGGCGACTGTTCCTTCCCGGTGAGCCCCTGTGCTGGCACGCTGCCCCGCTTGCAGCAACCCGCGGCGGCGGTCGTGCCTCAGGGCTCGCCTCCCTCTCCGCTGCTCTGGGACACCTCCGGCATTCCGTGTGTGGCGTGAGGCCGCTCATGCCCACCCCTCCTGCCGGGGCAGCCCTGGCAGACAGCGACTACACGGGCACGGCTGATCTCACCCCGCAGCGACACCAAAAATGACATCCATCCCGCGGAACACACTGCATCCTTCCCCCCAACCTACCCCCGAGAAATGAACAGCTCTGCCCTTCCTCAAAGGAGTGCCTTAAACCAACTTGGTTCCATCTTAAATTGAAAGCTCAAATGTGTTTATTACCCCTTCGTGCCAAGTTTGATAATGAATGAAAACATACCATTTGCATATACTGCATTTTTATTACTCTGCTGTTAGATATTATCTCTAACTGCACATCTGTATGAAAATTCAAACCCTTGTTTGGCAGCAGAGACTTTTACTGAGTTATCAATAGCTTATCTTATTTTTCACATTGGTCTGTGTCAATTACCAACCAACAGAGACACAAGAAAGAATTACGGCTGCAGATTAATACCACTCTACAACAATGAATACCTTTAAACAAAATAATTAAAATAAAACAAATACCTTTAAAGTATTTATGCCTACCGGATTTGTTACAAAACATAAGTTTATTAAAGTCACTAGTCTAGTAATTTTAGTAATTGTTTGATAGATTGCACTGAAAGCCTTTTTAACAAGAAATTGTATTTGATGAGCAGCTATCATATTACAGTGTTAAAATTACTAAGAACGAAGTTAGAATGTTCTCATTTTTTTCTGTTCAAGTTATTATGTTCTCTTTTTTTTTTCTGTTCTTTAGCTCAAAAATCATCATTTTCCTCCCTGATTTTACTGTCAGTTAGGAATTTAACCCAAAATTTGGCATTTGCAATAGATGCAACAAATACTGAGAAAATAGTCAGGTATGTAGAGGGAAGAAAAGGGGGAAAATGAGAAAAAAAGAAAACAAAATCTCTCCTCGGAGTATCAAATTTACTTGTACAGACTAAAATGAGTAAGATTAGTGTGCAGTGTGGACAAACAATTTCTTTCTAGAAAGCTGTCACAATATTGCAGAGGCTCTTTTGTGTTCAGCACTGCTCCCGTTATAGCAAAACTATGGACACATAAAAGAAAAAAAGCTGTTTCCTACTCCTGTTTTAACAAACAATTTTTCAGTGCAGTTCAAGTTGTCTCTCAGAGCATACCTTAACCAAAGATTACAAACACCCTCCAATTCCCACCTTGATTTATTCACAGTCAATTTATACTCATTTGTTTTCCCCAAAAACAGCTGTTTTACCTGTCAATGCTTTTCCTCGCCTTTCTCCCTAGCTGCCATTTATAGACTAAGAATCTATTTCCTCTTTAAACCCCCTTGACAGACCAAACAACTGGACACCTTCTACATCTCCACACAAATTTGGCAATTAATATGTCCCAAATAAGGATGATCTGAATGGTTCTCAACTGAATCTCAATCATAGATTTTCTTAGAAAATGTTCATTTTTAGTTGTGACAGATGGAATAATTAAATAAAGCTGGGTAACATATTTTTTAAATCTTACTGAATAATTATCATACATAATTATATAATATATAATTATCAATCATAATTATTCTGCAGGAATATTTTTGTGGTTACAAAACATTCTGTATTTTCTTCCTAACCTAGGGTTTTGTTGGAAGCATACTTAGAGAAACATGGGAAAAGATAAAACAAAGTGCAACAGATGATTAAATCAGTACAGAAAATGCTGTCCTCAAAACCTCACTGATGAAATACCTTGGAAAGTAAATATAAACTTACTCTGCTGCTTAATTTCTGGATTAGATCCATTTGCCATCTTCTGTGTTTTGCACTTTATTTTTTATCCTTTAAGGCTTTGATACCTTTCTGAATTATATGCATAGCACCTAGGATGGTATGATTCACCTAGAAATAGGATCTTTGCATTGTGAACAGCTCATGTTTGGTATTGACTATGTACAGCTTTCAAAGCAGAAATGTAAGAATTCTCTGGTGTTGTAATGATGTGGTAAACATCATCACATCATGTAAAATGTTACTGGAGCCATATCAGATGGAAGAAGCATAATTTCATGAGTTTCTTCTGAAACCTTTCTGTTATTAATGCAATGGTTCATTAAATCCACTTCCACACTGGTACCATATGCAGGTTGTATGTGAACTGCACCATCAAAGACCAGCTAATTCTACCCTGCTGCAGTCCATGTATTGCTATGCTTATACAGAAACAATGGGTGGCATGGCCAGCACTGTCTCTTATTAACCAATATCCTGTCAGTTGTTTATAATTTGGATAAAATTTAACCTCCTAGACTGAAAGTTTCCCTATTTGGTGCCTCAAGTAAACCTGGGGTGAAAAGAAAAGAGGCTGGAATTTCAGCTGACTTCGGATGCTTTCAAGCCTATACTTGGGTGGTATCTACTGTCTTACTGATTTTTAGTTTTTTGCCATTCCCAGAAAATTCTTCCCAAGTTTAAGTAAAAAATGTAATTTTGGACACAATTATAGGAGAAAGTGTCAAATGTTTTACCAGGTACTGCTACCACTCCTGACTACAGTTTATTTTCAGCCTGCTTGTTAAACATGCAGTTATTTTAACTCTGGACAGGAGCCTGTGAGCTGCTGCATTCTGTAAATGTGGTAGTGATGGTAAATACAGAATGTAAATATGGGCTGTCCACAGCACTGTTGGGCACAATTGCATTTTGACAAACCATATGTATCACAACTGCCAGGGTAAGGAATACAGATCATTTGCATGGCTGATGTCTTGATGTGTCCAGCACCACATCAGGGAAAGCCATCAAACTGGTATCTGTATCTGAACAAGATCAAAACATTCCACAAGAGGTTACAAACAAGAGCAAAAACCCAAGAAAGCCTTTCATAAAGATATCACTGTCGACTTCAGCTCTGAGAAGTCGCACCAGGAGCTTATTTAAATACTTGCAATACTTTCAGACGCTCGCAGAGCGCCTTTCATAAAGGGATAACTGAAAACCTAATTAAAGAGTTGGAGAGAACGTTTCGGATTTTGCCATCTGCTGTGACTTCATGTACTTATCAAGATATAATTTTAACAAGCTAGAAACATATGAAAGGTGAAAGCAATGCCACAGCACCCAACTGGTTTTTATGCAGCCGTGCTGAAGCGCAGGGGGACGTGTGCTGCGCTCAGCCTCCTCCCGCACTCGTGCTCCTGCTGCGGCCAGCCTGCGTGGCACAGTGAGCAATCACATGCCACTCATCCAGGCTTTGCCCAAACTAATGAGCTTGTACAAACAGCTGATAAGCATCCAGTCTATAACCCTGATAATGGTGGGCAAAAAGACCTCCTAGAACATGATCTGCTGCGGGCAGCCTTCTCAGGACCCCGGCTGTACCGAGGGACCAACCACTCCCTCCTGCCGTGTTCAGCAAAAGACCCAAGGTATGATTTGTCAGGTAAGATTTGTCCCCCTGTCCTGGTTTCAGTTGCAATAGAATTAATTTTCTTTCTAACAGAAACGGTGGTTTGGATTTAGCATAAGAATAATGTTGATAACACCCTGATGTTTTAGCTGATGCTCACACTAAGCCAAGGATTTGTCACAGTGCTTTGTGCTCTACCAGTGAGCAGGTGCATAAGAAGCCAAGAGGGAATCTGGCCAGGACAGCAAGCTGAACTGGCCAAAGGGATGTTCCACATCACAGAACATCATGCCCAGTATATTAGCTGGGGAGAGTTTGCTGGAAGGGGCCAATCACTGCTTGGGGATGGGGCTGAGCATCTGTCTGTGGGTGGTGAGTAATGGTATTGTGAATCACTTGGTTTTCTTGTGGGCTTTTTTGTCTCTGTCTTTAATTACAATTGGGGGTTTTGTTATTTTTATAGTTATTAGTATTATATTTTACTTAGTTTCAACTATCAAACTCAACTCAACCCACAAGTTTTTACTTTTTTTTCTGATTCTCCTCCCTAGCCAGCCAGGGGATGAGGTGAAGGAGTGACTGTGTAGTATTTGGTTGGCAACTAAGGTTAAAACATGACACATTCACATCTATGGACCTCTGTGGGCAAATCTGGGAGCTTTTCTACTTCCAAGTGATGCCACAGTAGTCTCTGTGAACACATTTCCCCTTCATAATGCTCTCTGACACTAAATCACATCCACAAAAATATTCAACTCAACAACCATTAGCTCTTTAAAATCTGTCAGTACCACTATCAGCAATGTGTCATGTCAATTCTTCCCCAGCATCATCAGATCACAAAGTAGTCCAAAGACAGAGTTAAGTTCTGTACAGAAACCAAATATGAAGCCTGAAACTCTTGAGCCCACTATGACCATATATTTACCCACAGCTGGCCTATGGTGTCATGAAAAGCAGTCTTGACACTTCTTCTGGTCCTTCCAGAGTCAGGACAGACTCAAGAGGGTTTCTCTGGACAAAAAGGAGTTCTCTCTCTTGTCAAATAAAGGATGGTAGCTCCCAGATCCAAACCCAGTAATTTTAGGACAGTACCTGGTGTGCTTCCATGTGTGTCCAGCTGGCATTCCCTAGGACTGGACTATGTAACAGAGGTCAGCCTTCCACAGCATCACACAATATCAAAAGTACTGGCTGGAAGGGACCTGTGGTGGTCTCCAAGTCCAGTTTAGACACTTGGAGCTGAACTGCCAACATAGGTCAGCTGTGGCACTGCAGAGTGAGGTCCTGAATGCTTCAAGGTTGTGCTCAGTCCACTCCTGATGCCACTCCCTGCTTTAATAGATCCCAAATTTTTCGAGATTTAGTGTACACAGCCACGAGCCCTTACAGGGCTGATGTTATTGTGGAAACAATGTAAGCCCCCATGCTGTGGATCTCTGAAGTGTCACACCCAGAGATTCTGTTCTGTCACACCCAGACATTTTACCTGGACCAGCTAACAAAAAGCTGTGTGCATTTCCAGTAGTGCACAGCTAAGAGACTCAGATGCAGGCAAACCTTCATGTTCTTAGCACAGCTCTTAACACAATCTCCTCAGCTCTGTGTATTTTCATTAGTCCTGGCAATGCAAATAACTCCAGGTTGGTGTCCCAAAGGCAAATCACACAAGCCTTCTGCATGTGGGGCTAAACCTGGGCCATCATGTAAGCCAGCATAAGGATGCATGGATGGCTACAGTTTTCTGCCTCCATCTCTTAACAGATATCTACAGCAGGTTCTGCTGACCCAACCCTAGGTAAATGTCAAGAGATGGAAAACAAGCAGAGAGAGAGAAGCACAAAAAAGACTGCAGGAAGTCACTATGCCAGACACGGCATCTGTGGCGATCCCTCCATGGACAGGAAGACAATCCACAAGGATATGCCCATTTTTCAAGTCTGTTGTGCCAGGCTTTTCCATGGATGACATAAAATCTATGGATTTCCTAAATATCAAAGCATGCTATGAGTTTCCGGCACATAATGTGTTCCATAATGTGCCAGTGACTAATGGCTTTGGGCCCCAACTATTCCATGCAAACATACTCAAACATTTTCTGATAAGGAACAGAGGCACTCAGTGCCTAAGCCTGAACCAGCCTTATCCTAGAATATTTAAACAAGCTTTCAGAGGAAAATATTTCCACTGGCTTTAGAGACGCATTCAAAAGCAGAGCGATGCTGAAGTGAGTACTGTCATGCTCTCAGTGCAGTGATTGCAATGTGTCACAACAACACTGTTAGAGCGCAATATATACAGTCTCTCCCCCCAATTACATGGTTTATAATTTTTTTCCTTCATGTACTGATGAGCCACAGTTAATCATGTCTCAAAAACTGCACACAATTTATATTGCACCGTATATGATTATTAGCTGTAGCTAAAATAAAGCAGTATAGAAAGTGATACAGACAAATAATGTTGCAGCATAAGTAAATTAAAACAAGGAGGTTTTCCTGCAAACGTGTAATTTCCAAAGCAGTACTTCCATGCCTTTTTTGTTCTTCTTTTTAAGAATAATCCATAAAAGAAGTGAAAAAGTAGCAAGTTCTGGCTTTAAAGCATCCTATAAATTGTGCCTTCTGGGAGCATAACTGTTCTTTGTCCAGGAAAAAAGAAATCTGAGTTGCAGCTGAGTAATTATTTATGCTCATTTGTCTGTGCCAGTAGCCTGGTGCCAGTAGCTCCTAATCGATACAAACGCTTACAGCCCCAATCTCTATCTGACAGCTACAGAACACTGTGCTGCTCTTCCTCGCCTTTCCCTAGGTCAGCACTGAGCTGGTAGAGTGATTTCAGCACAGATGAGGGCTAAGAAACTCCCTCCCTGCATTTTATGGGTGGGACAAACTGTGCTGGAAAAAGAAAAAGAAAATTTGGGTGGCTGGCTACATTACTGGTGACTCAAGCATCTCCAGGGCTGAAGAGATGACAACATGGTGAGCTTCTGTCAAAAGAGCCAGTCCCTGTTCCCTGACACCAGAAGGGCACTTGCTAGTCCAGGTGACAGAGGGATGTTTTCTCTGCTAGGTATTCTCAGTCTTTTCCTGAGCTCCCTGGACTACCTCGCTGTGGAATCAGGCACTGGCAGAGTTCCTGAGGGCCAGTCCAGGCAAAAAGGCTGGGAACATGACAAAAACTCTTTGCGTAAGCCCACAGGACCTCTGCATCAGGAACCTGAAGCTACCCAAGTCAAACACAGTCATGAGTGTGAACCCAACCAAAGCAAAGCCAATCCAACCACCCTCTGTGGCAGGCTGTAAAGACAAAGGCACCACAACAATGCCAATTGTCACATTCGCCTAAGTTTTACAATGCTAAAACAAAACAAAACAAAAGAACAAAACAGTAGTAAAAAGCAGGTTGCCTCTGGGAACATCTTAATAGAGTTAAACCCAAATTTAGTAAGATCAGAGTCACAAGTGGATGTGCTTTTCTCCTGCTATTTATATGAATGTGCCAATCTCTTGACTGCAGTATGTTTCATACTGATGCACATGGACATCTACTCAGAGAGCCCTCACTTCTGAGTGCTTTAAGTACATATCCTCATATAACCTTTGGGTTTATAAATTTGTCTGTACTTTACATGTGGGAAAGAGGAATATAGTGAAGTTATACGACTTGCCCATGACTGCACGTGAAGTCAGTGGCAAAACGTGGCAGCTGAACTCAGATCACCTTTTCTCAGGCTGAGTGCTCAAACTGTGAAACAACCTCCTCCTGCAAATAATTATAAAACACTTCAATGCCAGGTATATTTTAATGGAAATAATATTGTTAAATTTACAGAAAATTTAATATTTATAGAAATTCATGGAAATTTGAAAAACTAGTAACATCGATTTCTTCTGGTTTGCGATGCTTTGGTTTTTTCATGGACGTGTATTATGGAAACGAGCCCTTACTGCAGCTGAGGGCTTGTTACCATTTGTAGCACAAGCCTAGAAACAGGAGAAATACCAAGTCATTCCACAGCTCATAAAGCCTGACTATGACAAGCATCTGAGCTCCGGGCCATTTCATAACGCAGGCTTATGTCTTCCTTCCTCGGGTTTATTTTCACTCATCTTCGAATGCGGGTTTGGGATTATAACTGACTTGTAACTCTATCAAGGAGTCACTGCAGAAGTTCCATGGGTTTTGGAGCGCCTGCGCAGCTAAGGATTAAATCGACGAGGATCATCGATTTTAACAAAGAAAACGCACAAGATTGTGAAGTAGATAAAAGACATTTTCCAAGGACAGACTGTGCACGTGCACGAGGCAGGCACGCATCTAAATAAACTGGCTGAGGATGGACATGCCTGATGTATCCTTCCTCAGTGTGACTTTTAATGGGAATAGGGTGAATCAGACTGGCACCTTGATCCTGTTTCAGAAGAAGAATCACCTGAACATCTGAAGTGTGGTGCCCACTTACCTGTTCCATGCACACCGGTAGGGCCTACAAATTCACTTTCATCAAAGCACACCTATGTTTCTCCCTAGCTCAGGCATTTTCAATTCCCAGTGCAGTGCTCATTTCACTGGGAGCCAGGTTAGGTAACAGTATCATGTCCCTCCTGTAAAGCTTGTCCTGAGACTTCCAGGATCTACTCAGTTACTGCTGTTTCCAAGTGCAGTTAAAGGCCAACATCAATGCCCAGCAGCCTCCAGAAATGACCTGTGGAGTACAGCAGACCAGATCCTGCACTTTCAAAAAACACAATGATATCCAAGATAAACCTGCTATTCCATTTACAAGTGTGACAACTGAATCCTGTGCATCTTACAATTAAGACACATTTTGAGCCATTCAGCCAGCATAACTACCACAGCATCTGAGGTTCTCCCTGTTTAACTGCAGAGGAATTGCACCCAGCAATCCTCCCACCGCCCATCTCCCTGTGCACTGAATGTCAGCATTACCTTTTTTGGCATTTACAGGAGAAAACTGGAAACTGCATGTGAAGGACTGAATACCTCAAGGAAAAAGAAGAGCCCTTCACTGACTCTTGCCAGCCCAAAGGAGCTTAGATGGGGAAAAAGAAACGCAGTAAATATTATGTTACTTAACCACAGTCCCACTTGGTGAGAGCAGATGCCCACAGGGGGACATGCCCCAGATCATGCCTGGCAATCAGACTCCCAGGATATGAGGAGCTGAATTACTGTGGAGTTACAAATCTTCAATCTGGAAGTACCCGGTCATGCATGGAAGTCCCTGGGCATTGTGTGGATACTGGGAAAGCTGCATATTTTCAAGGCTAGCCTGTAAAAGGAAGTGTAAATCTTCCTCACAACAGAAAGTGGGTTATTTAGGTTACTCCTTCAGGACATCACCCTTCATGACTAGGCTTTTTGCATTTGAAAAAATACAATTTTCAATGAAGCATCTGACAAAGCACCCCAATGCTTCATGGTTCTCTCTGCCTCAACACTCACACTGAAGAAAATGAGCACTTCTTATATAATTCAGGGAAGAAGAATCTTGCTCTTTCCAGCAAATTCAATTTTCTCACAAAATCCAAAGCCACAACTCTTTCAAATTCTTATTTAGGAGATCAGCTAAGTATTGCCAAAATGAATAAAAGCATGTTTTAAAATTAGTAATTTGGATCAATTTAGGGATTGCATTTATTTGATGACTAGTTCAACAGTAATAAGGACAGTTAAAAGTATTTAAAAAATTTCATTTTTATGCTAGAAGGAGAAAAATAGAGATTATGTTCCCTTTGCTTTTAAAAAGAATTAAACCAACCTCCTATTTCAATGAGTTGGAATCCCTGTGTCTTCATTCCCCTCAATAGAATACATCTGCATAATAATAGTGGATGGTCAGAACACCAATATATCAGAGTACACATGAACAACTATTTTTTCCAGTCCGTTTATCAGGCCCAGCATCTCAACACACATGCTCCCACTACAACTTCAGCTCCCAATCCAACATTTCTCAAATGAAATGAAAGAGATCTTTTAGAAGGCCAATAGATCTGATTTTCCTCTCCAGACAAACAATATTCTGTTATCTCTCTGGTCCAGCATTTATACCTTTTCATGGAAAATAAGTCCCCTAACAGTCTTGGTCTCCTCTGTCATCTTTGTATATGAGTCGACGTTTTCCACCCATGGACCTAAAGCAACATTTCCTCCCTTGAGGATCACTTGCTCAGGCAACTAATCAAAAGCAAAAAGGAAAACAATTCCATTTTTTAAGGCCCTAATAGGATACAATGGCTCCAAATAATTCAGAGACCACTGCGGTCTCTGTACATTTCTGCAGCCTTTGAGATTAGCTGATTTATTCATGGCTACACTCCTCAAACCCAGCATCTGGAGTATGAAAACCCATGGATCTGCAATTAATTTCTGCTATACATATTTGAAAGACCTGGAGTCTGCTGACCTCCTGGACACTGTGCAAGTCCCATCTGCTAGCTCACACTTTTGTCTGAAAGGATGAAGCGGGAGTAATTTAGACTATGATTAACTGCTACCTTCTGTAGCTGTTTGTCATAAAACAAGCCCATTTCTGCTGTTTCAGTCTGGTAAAACTCAGCTGGGATATTCGAATATTTAAAATGGAAAGATAAATCCATTCAATAGGCACACAAGGCACACCACATTTGAAGCAAATGAACAGGGTTCCACTGAGTTATTTCTAATGTTACAATGTGATGGATCAAAGAACTAGACACCAACAACTTTTATTTGAATTCAGGACCTTTTCTGATACAAAATTAAAGCTTAACTATAAACTATATCTTGATTTTTATTTAAATCATTCTATAAAAGCCCACAACAGCAAGAATAATCAAAATTAGGGCTACCCTCTTCCTACTGTAATATGTTCTGGCAAAATTTCTATGTTTCTTCTGTTCCCTGCAAGAATCCTGGAAAATTTTTTATGCTCCTCCTATTCACTGGAAGAACAAGGGAGTACTTCCCTCAAAATGAAGACCTTTTTTCATGACAAACTGCAGAGCTGACAGTTACCTGACAGCTGCCTTTGTCTGTCAGTCCGGTCCCCAGCCTCCATGGAGAGAACAAGGGACTACTAAAAAAGAGGACAAGGCATCTACTGGTCAGCACTACCACAAGCTTACATCTAAAGTCCCCAAGGCATCAGGTGCAGCTCTGTTTGTTGCTCTCAAAGAAAGAAAAAAAGGAAAACCCTGATGAATTACTTGGACACTGGTATATATAGCTTTGTCCTCTTTTGAACGTCCACTAAACTATTCTATCCAGTGAGAAACAACACATCTATTAGAAGACACAAAACCCTCTCTTACTTCTGGACAAAGTCCACTCCTTTTCATTTGGGAACACATCATCTGCCATGTTTTCAAATGACAGAGATGACTCCTCCCTGAAATATGGGCATTGATCTCATCCGTGTGCATTGTCACTCAAGGAGAGACATGACAAACCTCCAGCTGTGACACCCCTCTCCTACAACTGGTACCCTTCCTTCCTTCCTACCATTATCAATACTATTGCAACAATGACACCATTATCTGGAAGTGGAGAGCAACTGACTAATTTTTAAACCACTCTCTGAAATTACCAATAAATGATTTTAAAAGGCTAAGAATGAGTAATGCTCTATGGGCCACGTCCACGGCCTGGATAGACACAGAAAAACAGACATGGGAAGCTCAGCCTAGACAGACATGTCGAACACATGCCTCCAGGACGATAAACAACTGGTATTCAAATTATTTCATTAGCATCATCCCACCTCCCTGGCTGGCACCCCAGCTCTGCAGCAGCTCACGGCGACTGTTTCGCCGGTTCAGCAGGGCCAAGCTCTGTGATGACAGGAGCCAGCGAGCAGCTGACTGTGCAGGAAGCAAGTACAAAGTCATCCCTTTAAAAGCCAGGCTACAGTTGAGTTAAGGACAACATCAAGTTTTTTAAAATAGGATTCTGGATCCCAGACAGATAAACAGTCTTCGGCCTTTGATGTACTGAGAATTCCCCTCAAGATGCTGACTAGAGCTGTGTGAATAATTGATTTTCTCAGCTGAATAGCTGAAGCAACCAACCAAACAAACCCCAACTTGTTTGTTAATTAACATTTTTTCCTTGAAAACTGAGGGGAAAAAAAAGTTAAATTTGAGACTGTTGGATTGTTATATTCAAACAAAAGTCATTTCCCTTCCACGTTAAACATTTTTATTTACAGACAAAAAAAAATAAAATCTAAAAACACAATGCCAGATTCATGATAGGAAGCTAGGGTGTGCATCCCATAAGGTAGGACATCTCTCAAGCAAGGTCACCTGAGGCGTATGGTTCCTGCTTGGTGAAATCTAGAGAAACAGCGACCCTGCTTTAAAATCCAAGCCCTGGGAAATATGCTCACATCTGGGAACTTGGACACAGGTTTTGCTACTTACAAGCACAATGCTGAAAAGTAACAGAAAAATGCTAACTCTTAATTTCTCTGCTGCACATTTAAATCTCTGTACAGACACAACTCCTGAGTGACATCCCATGAGATGTCAGAATGACATCTCAATTTCTCTTCTACTCCGCTAAAAGGTCTGTGAAATCCATAAAAAAACAATCTGAGTTTGTCAAGAATCTTAACTGTCTGAAAATGTATTTTCAATGTTAATTTTATCTGCTTTAGGATCACTTTGTCAAAAAACAGAAGGCCATACATGCTCACAGTTACTACTACCTCTACCAGCAGACCAAGAAGTGCTGTTTCTCTTTGAAGAACCAGCAGAGAATGACAGTGCCACAGCTGGCTCAGCAAAATGGGACTGACGAGAAATGTCTCACGAAATGAGCCACCTTGGTTCCATCCCCTGAATTGCCCCAAGGAGGGAGGTGTGCCAGTGGAAGGCTCAGCCCTGCCCACTCACACTGACGCCCGTGCCAGCAGTGCGCACTCTTGCATGTGTCACAGGCTGGAGCATTCACGGTGATTTCATGCTAAATCATGGCGCTGGGAACCAGTGACATTTCTCTGGAAAGTCCCTTTGACTCACTGGTGGTGGCAGTGCCCCATCTCCCCCTCAGCCCGACGGCTGCTGCCATTGGCTCAGGGAGGCTCATTCTGAGGCGATGGAGAATGGCCCTCACCGGTCCAGCCTTGAACAACATCTTGAATATTACATGCTATTGCAGGTCGCAGGCTGCTTACAGAAATTACACAATTAACCAGGTGACAGTCATGGCTGTTTGTTTGGGATGGCTCCTTGCAGGCATCAAGGCTACCCACATGGCAGGAGTCACCTCAACCTGGCCACACAGCACTGGGGAATGCAGCACCTCCGCCCTCAATGCTCCGTCGGCTCCATTTTTATTCTTAAAAACTAGCTGGTCAAAACTAGATCACCTGTAAAATGAAACAGGGATAGGGGAGTGCCAGTTGTATTTTGAGCCCTATTATGCAATGGAGTGGGGATTACATAACGAGGGGAGTGCAATTACAGAAATGTGGCTCCCATGACACAGAGCCCAGCTACAGTGACAGGCTGGCAAACCATCACAGGCAACATCTCTCTAACCCAGAAAATAAATGTATTGACCGTACTGCCTAATAACCTTTCCACTTGGATTGAACAATCTGAGAGGTTGACACGTGCCATGTTATATCAATTTAACTACTAAGTTACTGTCAGCAGTTTATTTCTGCCTTTTTTTTTTTTTTTAATCCCAGCTCTCTTTTTGTCATAACTGACTTTGCAAACTTCTGGAAGAATGTTATTGAAACTCTTGCTTTTTAAACGTGTTTATTAATGATAAATAAACACAAACATCCTCTGGTCATCAAAAATTGCTGCTACTTTCTGGAAATCTCCTAAGTGGTTTAGGGAAGAAAACTGTCAGATTATATAGCTGAGAATTATATACTATAGAGCTGAGAATTTACTAATAAAACAATTCAGTGCTTCTCTTCACTGAGCCATTTTGTGATCCCAGTAAATATTCATTTAACTCCTTTAACATTCAACACTGCAGAAAGAGGCTGAATTGTTACAAAATGAGAGAATTTAGCACTGTCCTTTCAAATTCTTCTAACAAATAACAACTATGACTTTTCTAAAAAGAAATAGGTTAACAAACAGTGAGATGCAGTAAGAGCAGCTACAGAACTTCAACGTATCTCAGGCTCCATGTTAATTAAAACTCTTTTTTTTTCTTGGTAGATGTTTTTTTATATCCCAAGGTGACCTAGGAAACTTGACCTCTTGAAACAAAGTGCAGAGAAAAATACCATCTGATTTAAAAAAGGAGCAGTAGGCCTAAATCAAATAGGTTAAAGGGAAAATAAGCCACTTACAAGAGAGCCTGTTGAAAAATCAAAATTAATTTCAGTGTTAAGAAGAAACGAGCCTTTACTTCTGCTCAGGCAAACAGCTCCATAGGAGCAACAGGAGTAACCTCATTTTTAAGCAAATAAAAAGTATGTTATTATTTTCCCTTTCCCCACCTCCTTGCCAAGACAGAAATTTAAGAAGTTACTTTAGTATAATTTACTGACAGACAGAGCCGTGCATGTCCCCTGAGTTCAAGGGCATTCACGAACAGGAAAACCACCCTGTCACAGCCATGTGTGCATTGCTCACTATCATATAAAGCATAATATAAGGCATAAGAACTACTGCCTACCAGCAATATTTCCCCATTTACTAAAAATGGCTTATGAAGTATTTCTCTTCTATGGATATTCTGCAGGAGAAAAAGGAAAAAAAGAAAAAAAAAGGCAGCATAAAATGCACCGATTCAGGTCAGACGAGATCCTTTGCCAGGAGAACCGATCACCTCCTTTGAAGAGGAGAGCTGGCAGGAACAGTGTGGCTGCTACCGCTGCAGCCCCCAGCCCAAATTACTTGATCCTTCTGGGCCGGACGATTTGAAACCCGTACCAGTTTGCCAGCAGCTCGGGCAGCGACTCCCGGCGTGACCCCGCGACACACCTCAGTGCGAGGTGCCAAGCCCCCAAGGCGGGGTGGTCCCTTGTCCCCGGAGAGATGCTATGCGGGACAGCGCAGACAAAGACCTGGGGGCAGCAGCTCCAGCGTCGCGCCCTCCGCCAGCGGTAGCACTGCACGCAAGGGACCAGCGAGTATGGCCGACTGCTCGGTGAAGGGCAGGAGGCTCCAATCCCAAACCCCACTGGAGCCCGGAGTGCCCCCTTTTGCTGTGGGGCGAAGGAGGTGCCCATCAGAGGTAGTGAGCACGGTATTTTGATGTGCCGCAGGCGGCGGAGCCAAGCACAGGGACAAAAGCCGGGCGGGAGGACACGATGGATGCATGTGCTCCTCGTCCCTCCAAGCTGCCCCGCACCTCTGTCGCACCTGCCCGAGAAGGGACCCGGAGCCAAACACGCGTGTCTCTGCCTTCGCCCCCCCGGTGACACCAGGTCCTCAGGGAGACTGGGCCTGGGGGCGGACAGCCGCGGGCCGGCCGCCTTCGGGGTTCCCACCCGAACACCGCTCAGACCCGCACCCCGAGCCATGGATGCGTGTGCTCCTCCCCGAGCAGGGAGCCCTACCTGCCCCTTGACCAGGCTGGCGGCGAACTGCCTCATGACGGCCTCCACGGTGTAGGCGCTGGACCAGCCGCGGGGGGTGAGCAGCTCCATGCAGATGGCCCCGCCGTCCAGGACGTAGCCGTTCTCCAGGCGGGGGCTGAGCACCCTCATGAAGGGCGGCGAGAAGGGGAAGTTGTCGGGGAAGGTGAGGTTGAGCAGGA
Organism: Illadopsis cleaveri; assembly: GCA_013399915.1. Taxonomy (NCBI): domain Eukaryota; kingdom Metazoa; phylum Chordata; class Aves; order Passeriformes; family Timaliidae; genus Illadopsis; species Illadopsis cleaveri. The sequence continues at coordinate 189,094 of VXBB01015084.1, forward strand.
TGTACTCCGTGTTGGTCTCCTTCATGTCCTGCCACAGCACCGAGTCCTTGTCCACTTGGTGCAGCTTCACGTTCCAGTCGAAGAGGCTCTCGTCCACCAGCTCCACCGAAATGAAGCGGTCGCTGAGCCGCGCGATGTCCTGCAGCTCCTTCATCAGCCGCCGGGTCCGCACCTGCGTGCAGTGCTGCT
>VXBB01015084.1:189317-221340 GCA_013399915.1 Illadopsis cleaveri
CCGGGGGCGGTGACGGCGGGGAGGGGCGCCGGGACAGAGCCGCGGGGGCGTGGGCAGGTGTTGCACACGTACGTGTTTGTGTTCGCGCGTGTCAGCGCCCACACGGCCGGGGAACGACACCGCGGCAGCTCCGTGCACGTGTGTGCACACGGACAGAACCCGCACCTAAGGCTGAGGCAGAATAGCTCTGTGGTCATGTGTAAGGACACGATGGCATTTAAGTGCATGTGCGTATATGTATTTACACCTACCTGCCTAAACACATATAATCACATATGTAATGCCTGTAAAAATCGATATATAAACATGGTTAAAAATTAGTTGTAAGTGCATGTATATATATATGTGTGTGTGTGTGTGTGCATGCATTTTGGTATTTGTTGTGTTGGGAATGATGGCACAATCCTGCTTTCTTCAGTACAGCAGATATATATATCCCATCCCTCTTACACTTGCTCCCCTCTAGACCAAGTAGGTCTGTCCTCCTGGGACTCTGTGGCACAGGAAGGAGCAGCTGATTCCCAAGGTCTCTATCCCCACCATCTTCTTTACCTTCACAGACTGAAAAAGAAAAAAAAAATACAATAAATGCTTTGAATTGGGGAATAGTGAAGGCGGGCCCCAAAGCGTGATTACATCTATTATGCGGAGGATGTAAAGCAATAAGTAGTGTGTGCATTGTATTCCATAACACATTTACCAGTGGAGGATATGGAGGTGGATCTCCTCTTGCCTCCCTGAGGACTCCATAGAGCAATGTCAGGAGATACCGGCAGAGCTGACCTGTGAGTGACAGCCAGTGTTTCTCCACTGGCCTTCTTTGAACAGGGAGAAAGTGAAGGGCTCTGAGCAAACTGTCAGTGATGGCCTGGGAGGCCCAGGTGCCACAACATTGTCCTTGTTTGCTCCTGCCCTCTGTCCTGTTGACCTTGCCAATACAACAGCGTGATAACCCTTGGAGTTGCTCTGATCCTTTCCTGTGTGCAGATACCCAGCTGGGTCTGTTGCAGGAGAGGTGTTTGCTAAATCCCCTACCCCTGAGAAGGTCTGTATTGTGAAGTACTGTTGACAGTGTTTCCCTGGAGGTCAGACAGCCAGGCGAATGTGAAGTGGGTGGAGGCTGATGTGTCAAAGATTGTTCTGTTCATCCCATATTCGACTCTTACCTCCTACATTTGTCTGAGCAGTTGAAGATCCTCTAGTTTATAGGTTATTGGAAACTGTGTCCAAGCCTTCTCTTAGTAGCCTTCTGGTGTGGCAGAAATGCCACTCTCCTGAACTATTGATGGCCCATCCATGGAGTTGGAAAATTTCTGAAATGCAGACAAACTGCACCCAGACATCTCATGGTGTGTGATGCTTCCAGGAAACAAGTAGTCTGTGCTTCATTGGGAAAATGACTCCAGCAGGACTTGCAGGGGGAGAAGCTAAGGCAGACATGGAAAATTCTCATCAGCATATGGAACAGGGCACTGAGAAACCTGTTGGGACAGGTTGGAAGACTGTTCCTGCTCTGGTGCAGAAGCTGGCAGTCACAGAATCTTCACCTGCAGCTTCAATCCCCACGGGCAGTCAGGTGGAACAAGGCGCTCGGTGGTCACCTCTGGATGAAGACCAAGGGTAAGGCAGGGTGGGGTGGCACAGACACAGAACTGAACCACAACTGCCAACCAGCAACATGAGCCTTTGTGCCACCTACATAAATGTTTTAAACTGAAAGGTCTCTGCATGGGGTTCCTGTGGCAGGTGGCAGCAGGAGCTGTGGTCATTAATTTAACACTATGGAAGTTGTTTACCTGTCTTACATAACTGAGGTATTTATCCAGTGGTGAAGCCAAAAGAAAAGAGCCAGATCTCTGCAAAGGGAGGGCAGAGCCAAGCATCCCCTCTGTGGCCTTCCACCACTGCTCTCTGAAATGGTACAAGATTAATGAAGGAAGTGATGAGAAAGTTGTTTCAGTGATGAGGAAGGTGTAATAGGTGTGCCTGGCCAAAGAGGGTTCTGCTGCCACAGGGTGCTGCTCTGGTGGTGCTGAAAATAGTGAAATTTGTCCCAGTTTGTGCCCATACTGTCTGCAGGGTCAAAAAGCTGAAGTGATGGAGTGAACTCTTCTTTTTCATACCCAGGCTTCCTCAGCAAGCAAGTTATTTGGTTAGTCCAGTATGGACTCTGGATAGCTTGCAGTCAAGTCTTGAGGGAAAACAGGTAGTAAAACATCTTGCAGGGGAGACTTCCCCTGTATCTAGACTGTCCTTAGCCACATATTCCCTGACTGACAAAATATGATCAAATTTGGTCCAGGATCGCTCTTTACACATTTCTAATAAATTTCCATTCCTTAATATCTTAAATAGTAGAAACATATCTATTAACTTTGTTCATTATTATACCCTCTCCCCAGTTTGCCAAGTGCAGGAGTCAAACTGATCTCACCTGCCATCTCCCAGACAAGGCTCTCCTGTTCTTGTCTTGGAGCAGGAGTGATTGATCCACTTACAGTGCATAAAGACATCCCAGACTGATGCAAGGACTTTCAAATCAGAGAGGCATCTGGGTACGAAAATCAGACTGACCTCTGGCAAATATTTCTCCTGCACATTCAGCTGGAAATCTGCTTTCAGGCTCAGCCATTTATTAGTGACACAGGACAGCATTCAAAGCTCAGGTCTGGCAACAGCCCTCAGCTCCACGTGGTGCAGCTGATGAAGGGCATCTCAGACTCTTCTCGTGGTAGAGAAGCATCTGATGCTAGCTGGAGATTGAACTCCCATTGCAGTACCAATTTGATATTGGGGCTGGCAGGAAGGTGGGGTTTTTTGTGGGTTTTATTTTGGGGCTATGTTGTTTCTTTCTTTTTCCTAGTAGGATAATATTGGGCAGTGGTTTTCTTGTTTTTATTGAGTTTGCAAAAAAGGAGTTACCCGTGGTTCAGCAAAAAGTTCATATGTGTATTGTTTACTTTCATTTAAACGTAGCAGAATTTTAATGCTAAGTGAAAATGTTACTTAAATTGAGCAAGTGCACAGAAGCATTTCTAGAATGATTGGGAAACAGAAGTCATATCTTTATAGGAGAATTAAAAAGATTTTTTTCTTGTTTGGTACAGCTCAGCAAAGACTGGTTAGGGCTGTGATAACACTTTATAAATATATTTGAGAGGTAAATGTCAGAGAGTGATATTGACTTCATCACATGATCAAATGGCAGTACAGTGAGTAATCCTGAATACATCTGCACTGGAAATCTAAAGGCTTGCAGGTATATGATGAAGGAAGTGTTTGAATACTCTCCTGAGCACTGGAAGGAGTAACTTGCAGTCTGGTAGCAAGGAGCCTGAGAAGTTTATAGGCATAATTGTACAACACAATAGAATAGGAAAATGCCTGAAGAGAGAAAATTAGGCTTATATTATGAGTCTCTGGGCATCTGGTGTGTCAGTATCCCCAAGTGTGTGAGAAAATAGATTAGATCACTGTCAATTTGCATTATAATAATTCCATGCCTCAGGGCTTCCACTGGAGTTGGGAAAGATTTTATTTTATTCTTCCTGCTGCATCATTTGTCCTCTACTGCTCTTTTTTTGCCTTCCTCTGCAGGTCTGAAGATAAATTGTCATAGGTGGCATTAGAATCTTAGGGTTCATGTATCCTGCTGATATACTCAGGATTAGGCCAGCCTCTAGGCCTGGAATTCTTTTGAAGGAGTTATTTACCTAGGTTGTCTTGGTAGGCTCCATTGATTTCACTTATAGGATGGGACATATCCTCCTTCCTGGAATCAAATGGAGTTATATTGAGCTAATTCTTTGCAAACTTGCAAACACACACCTTTTCAGCAGGCAAGCTATTTATTAATCTCTCCCTCTTTTGCCTGAGTTGTCCTAATGCTTCCTAGTATCTCACTGGGCATCTTTGACTGTTCATTTTCTGTTTGCCTCTTTTCATCCTCCAAAGTGACAACATGATTTACTTTTAAAAGGATATTCAGAAGAAAGGCATTTTCAGCAACAAACAGCAAGAGTGAAGAAAGACACAAAATTGTTCACTCCTAGAATATTAAAAGTTATAGAGGTATATGTGTGATTCCTACTTTCCCGTCGATGCATCCTTTGAAATTACCTCCATCTTGGTGTTGGAAGTCCATCTGGCAATGCTAATCTCTTTTACTGACTTAGATAAACAACATTCTTAAGGTGACCTTCGCTCAACAGACATGATAAGCCCAGGTAAATGCAAAGGATACCTGGGTAAATGAATAGCCATTGTATCACACTGACAGCTTTTGAGAATGAGTGAGGTAAACAATATCCATGGAGAATATGGTTGGCTGTCTGATTTTTAAGTCTGCACAGCATTGGAAATGCTCAGGAGATGCTTTTCATGTTCAGGGTGTTCTTGTCCGTGTATTTCTATTTACTGACTAAAAGAAATTTGCATCCAGCAATTCTGAATCACAGAACTCTGTGTCAGAGGTGACCTTCTCACATACACACAAGTATTTTTAAATTCTTGCACTCATACACAAATTCAAGATGTGGCCAGTACCCTGAAGAGCAGAAGTCACAGATTTCTCTCCAAATAAAGGTACAATGCATGCTTTACCTTGTTCCACCTTCAGCCTTGACATCTGGCCACATTTTTGTCATACAATATTATCTTTGAAGTAATTCTGTAGCTGCTCAGTGAGAAAGCTGTATGCCATGGAATGATTGTAAGAATGGCAACTATTTGATGGTCCCTCCACTTAGGATACCAAAATTTTTGTTTGCATGACTCTGTCAATTATGGCTAGAATTTTTAAAGGCCTGAGATAATGAACTTTTCTAAACTCCTACATATAACTAGAGAGCCAAGGCCATCAGTGAGGCCTTGCAACAATCCTGCTTTTAACTAGGGGCAAGCCATATCAATCTGAGCCCTAGGTAGCCCCTTTTTTGCAGAGTATCCTGTTCATGTATGGCTCTTTACCCCAAGAAGAGTCTGAAGAGTAGAAGAGTCCTAGCTTAACTGTAGTCCATTCCACATGAAGCTGAGGGCTGCTGCCAGACCTATCCCACTTGTCAGTGCCCAGCAGCTGAGCCTGAAAGCAGCATGCCAGGTGTTCCAGTACTCTGGTTCACAGCACCAAAAGGACACATGAATGTCTCTTATTACCTGTTCAGAGCACCAGATTAACAACCTCTGGTTCAGCAAAAACACTGTAGGTTGTCTAAGCAACAGCTGGATGTTGGTGTGAACCACACAAAATCAACACAGAGACAAAAACTTTAGTTAAACTTCAAAGGCAGAATGCTGGAATTTCAGTAACTTAGTCTCAAAGACCTTATGATGCCATGACATAATTTTTAGATCCTGAAGTTTTTAAACGGCATCACAGACCTTTTGCTCTCTAGAAGTGACAGGAACATGATAAAGTTCCATAGTACAATGTACAAAGTCCTGAGGGGCCAATGATAAGGAGTTTTTACATAAATCCAGAGAAGCAGACAAAGAAGGAAGAGATAAAAAAAGAAGGATGTGTTGGTAGAAGGGATTAAAAAGATGTGCTGCCAGAGTGATGCAGCTTTGGAAGAACAGGTTGATGTGACTGATGATGGCATTCAGTGAGGTATTTTGACTAAAGATGGGGAAGTATTATAACATTTGCAGAAGATGATATAAGATCACATTTGGATCCCAGAACACCACACACTCCTCTTTGATGCCAGCTCAACACTTTTTCTTTGACCCCAGTCAATCCTTTACCTTCATATTTGTTTAAATCTCACCATATGATCTCATTTTTCTCTTTACAGCACACAGCCATAAGAAAGGTCACTTGCAATGCATTTATGGGCAATGAACTCTTCTTCCTTTATCCTAAGATCTTAACATCAGCCTTGTCATCACAACAGTGAGAGACATGTTTTAGCTTCTTATTTCTCAGTGCCAATTACAAACCCCAAACTACTGTGCAAAAAAATTCAAATGGCGCCAAAGGATTAGAGAAGTTAAGTTCTTTTTAAGAAAGATTAGTTGCAAGGTTACTGATAATGCCTCAATTTCTTTAAAATGAGGAGCGTTTATTTGCTTACTTTCAATACTGTGTCGCCAGGAACTAAGATCAAGTCCTCACATCCTGATCTTGGAGAAGCTGCTGCTGCCACCAGCTGGTAGTTCCCTGGTCCTTGGCTGGAGAGATGAATACACAGCTTACACAAAGAACTCCCAGGGAGACAGGTGGACCCTGAAGGTGGTTACATCTACAGAATGTTATAGAAACGTTGATCCAGTCTGAAGTACATTTTGGAATATGACAGAAGACCTGGATTATGTGTAGATGCGGCACTTAGGGACATAGTTTTTTGGTGGACTTGGCATGCTGGGTTAATGGTTGAACTCAATCATCTTAGAGACTTTTTCCAACATAACTGATTCTGTGATTTCACATTAACAGGGCCAACTGATGATAACATTCTCAATCAGCAGTTATCTACAGGCATGGCTACAACAAACCTACTGAATTCACAGCATCAGACATGCAACACTGGTTTTTTCTATGATTAGATCACATCTTGTGCTTCACCACTTAGGTTCAAGAAATAATTTTTTTTGGGTGGCAGCTCCATTTGAAGTAAAAATGACGTTTCTTTGAATGATTCACTGCTGCTTCTGCAAAACCAATAAAAGGAGGAATATAGTGAGCACTGAGTTGTATACCATGTGAAGAACAAATGGTTTGTCACCCTGTGGCTGCAGTCAGAAGTAAAAGGGATTTTGCCACATGTGTGGAATCAGTGCAGGTCAGTGGTCCTTTGTACATGTGAAGAGGCACATAGAGATGGTGGATTATCAGAATCTGCACACAGTTGTAGATCAGCTGCTGGGTTTATCACTAGCAAGCCAAAAGGATGGAGTCTTTGTTAGATTTAGGAACAACAGGCACTTCTTCCTGCAGTATCATCTACAAGAGAATGGTAGGAGCAAACCTGTGCTTGAGTCCTGCTTCCAAAAGCACTGGAAGGTACCCCAGCTGCTGGCTTGCTGTGCACTTTAGAGGGGGTTTGTTAGGGCTGGGATGGTTGTGCTGTAGAGCAAACCTCTGCTGGCTGCTTCATATCTGGTTGTTCCTATGATAACCAATTTGTTGCAATTAACTAAATTAGAAGAAATCAGTCACTTTTTTGTTTCTAAAGAATACTGATTTATCTGGATTTATGAGACAGAAGATGACCCTGGACATCCTTGTTTCTAGACTGAAATATGGGAAATAGAAACAAAAAATCTTCTTGGTTTTAAGACATGCATTCATAGTGGGTGAAATCAGATCTGTTGTAGACCTAGACCACAACTACATCAGTGGTGATGGGTAGTGCACAGCTTCTCAGCCATAGCTGGCTATTGCAGCAGAATCCCATGCAACAAGATTCATACATATTCTTGAACTCTTAGCCAGTGGTGGCATTTGTATATGAAATGCAAAAGCAGAAAAATATGTGAAAACTGGAAAAGGAGGATCTGTCCAGGCTTCTAGGTAGGGTGTGCTTATTTTCAGAAGTGTCTCATGAGGCTTGCCCAAGGACTCATCCCTCTACCTGTGGGTAGATGAATATCCAAGGAGGCTGTAATCACGTCTGACATGGTGGTTCTGGTGGCAAAGCGAAGACAGGGAATGGAAGGGCTGCTGTCAATCCAGTAGCACCAGGACCTTGAGCAGGCAGGGGACCAAACACCTCCTGAATCAGTTTAACTTTTTTGATTTCCTCCTGTTCTGAGAACAGATGGTCCCTTCCTCTTCCATTAGCCTTTCTCTGGCATTAGGGCAGGCTGTTCCCTACCTATGCATGATCAGTCTTCTCTGCCATGGGCCCTAGGACGCACAGTGTCTTCTGCTTCTTCAGTAGATGCCTGCTAAGGTGAAGATACATGAGGCCCCAGCCATAACACTATGGTGAACTGTGTTCATATGGACTTTTTTACCTCCATCTCTAGTCACATTTTTTTCCCATTCCAGAAGAACTGCCAGGGCAGGAGGGCCAACTGGCATTCCCTGGAGAGATGCTCTGAGGTTGTGTCTGAACCGCAGACCTGTGTTGGGGAGCAGAAAGGAGGCAGTAGGCACAGGAAAGAGCCAAACTGTGGGGTCTGTGAGGTGATCATTGCAAGAATGGACTTTTCCTGCTCTAGCTTTTCATCCTTCACAGTACAGTACAGAAAGCAGTCTGACAGCCTGTGCTAGTAACTGTTTTGGAAAGTCAGGGACACTGAAGTGTGGGGCTGCAGGATTTTGTTTAAAGGTTTCATTGTAAGTTTAGTTTAGTTTTATGTGCCTAAGATGGCCTCCCTGCTGCTCCCTCAGAGTTGTTCTTTATCATAAGTTGATTTATGTTCTGTGCTGTTTCTGTTCCCTTTGCCCAGAGACAGTTCCCCGTTGGTCCTTTCTCCTGCGATTTTCCCTGTCCGTCTTCCCAATGTATCTTTTACCTCCTTGTTGGTCACTGGACGTCCTATCCCCCAGGTCCAGAAACTTCGGAGAAATCTGTCCAGTGGTTGGCAGGGACCCCTGGGACCCCTCCCCAATTTACCTCTGATGAGTTATGTAACCCAGTTGGCAGCTGCTCCCCAGTTTTGTCCCATTGGTTTAAAGTTTGTATCCACCCCTTCAGCTAGCCCTGAACAAAACCCCCCCCGCAGCCCAGGTACGGGGTGTCTCCTGAGGAACTGGACCTAGGGTGAGGGGTTCCCCCGTGATCCCCAATAAACCTTGGTTCCTCTTACCTCCGAGAGTCCCCTCTTTCATCTATACCACGGTCATAGCAGTGAGAGTCGGGTGTTCTGCAGAGCCAAGAGCCCACACTTTGATTCTGTGGGTGTCTGTTGGGGCTACCCGGGCTGACCAGTAGAACACACACGCCAACACTGAAGGACCATGAAAATAGTGCTTTTATTATATGATGATAAGGCTGTACATGGTACAGCCTGAGCCAGGGCTTGTGGAGACATGTAGATGCAGGGACATGATGCCTGTTGGAATAGCATTGGACTAATGGCCTGAACAAGGCAAATCTGAGAAAACTCATCCATACATTTTGTAAAAAGAGGACCCTGGGGCAGTCCCTTATGCCAGACTTAACCTGGAATTTGCCTCACATCAGGCTGGTCTAATCATTCCAAATTCAGTTTTGGAAGCAATATGACAGACCAGGTGATCTGTTTACAAGTGGGACTTTATCTGGCAATATTGCCAGCAGAATTCCCAGGGGACTGCTACTGCCATAGTTTAATAGTTATATTGATGCTCTGGAGGAAAAAATAAAAGAAGAATAAAGTAACATAAAAATAAAAGAAAAAAAACTAAAAATAAAGAATATTTTATTTTGCAAATAAAAGAAGAGCATACAGAAAAGCCAGCAGAGCAGTAAAGAGTGTGGAGGCAGACTGAATTGAATAGCTGTGTTTGTGAAATAAAATGTGTTTCAATAAAACCATTTGTGAAGTCATCTTACTAGGAGCAAATAATGCAAGTTTATGTAACTGCAGACCATATTCCCTGTAAAAGGAAGCATTAAAGGAAATTAGAGGTCACTATGTACCAGATCATCGCAATCTGGTGGCATAGAGGAATCTTGTTGAATAGAGGAATTCTGTGGCCCTGCAGTGCATCAATGGGAAGGGATACAGAAGAAGCACAAGGCATGGGGGAACAGGGATCAACACCATTGCAGGGACCAATACTAGATTGCAATGTGCAGGTCACCTTCCCTTTCTGCTGATATTGAAAAAAATAGAAACACTGAAAAAGCTGGAATTCATTAAAGAAAAAGGTGTTAAGAATTCAGCGTGTTTAATTTATCATATAGAAGTCTGAGAGATGATTCAATTATTTGATTAAAGCACAGAATAGATATGTAGACTATCTATATCTAAACTAACTGGGCAATAAAGCATTTCTTCATCAGTTGGACAGAGGTGTGGAAAGAATCAATAGCTATAAATTAGAGTCTTCCTCAGGCGACTTGTGTAAATAAAACCTATTTGAAGACTGGATGCTGGGTATGAATTGTAAAGTATCTTTCACAGTGATGCAGGCAGATTGTGGAGACAGTGAGATATCAACATGCAAGACTGTGAAGAACGAGTTTAAAATTGAAGAGTCACTTGAAAGCCCCTCCCAAATAATAGTAGAAAGAGAGTCTTTGGTGCACTGCCTGCCTGTCTCCTAGTGCCTTCCAGGAAGGAATTCCTACTGACATAAAGTATACCAGAGAGCCAACAGGCTAGGGCTATGTCCCAAGAGTCCGCAGGACAGGATGGACTGGAGGAGCCATATATTCAAGCCTTTTGCCTCACCACGTTCTGAAGTCCCCCAGCGCCTACTGTCACCCACACATTTGTACACCATTATTGGTTTTAACCTGTGCCCATCAGAAACAGCTTGGAAGAACTGGTATATTTGGAATACAAATAAGGGCTGCTCCATGCCAGCTAGACTCAGTGCTGGAAAATGGTCCTAGGTCTTTTTCATTTGCTAGCACATGTTATCTGAGCATCTTAGAAATTCTCCCTGCCCAGGATATTCCTATACCTTCTTTCCTGTATCATTGGTAATGAAAAAAGTATCAGTTTTAAATACAGGATGCTACTTATTCTGAGTTACAGGGGAAAAAAAATAAAAAGCAGCAATAGACAAATCAACCTTACTCGTTAGTATTGCAGAGTCAGAAGAGCATTTTTCTAGGAGTATGATTATATATACATACACATATACATATACATACACACATCTACATCTACATCTACATCTACATCTACATCTACATCTACATCTACATCTACATTTATATGCATGTCTTTCTCACATATGTGGTAAAAAAAGCACTACTTGGTAACTATTGAAAGGAACTCGGCGTTTCAGAAGAGTAGACCTTAATTTTGCTTTAAATNCACATATGTGGTAAAAAAAGCACTAGTTGATAACTATTGAAAGGAACTCGGCATTTCAGAAGAGTAGACCTTAATTTTGCTTTAAATGACATATGGCGGCAATATGAATATAACATAAACTGAGTCTGATGAATAAGTTTAATATTCCAGGAGGAAAAAAACCACAGATAATTCCACTGATTTCTCAGCATATTTTTGAAAAACAAAATTAAGAATTAATTCTTTATTAATTACGGGCTATTAAAGGGACTATGAAATAAAAGGTTTCAGTACTGCAGATCTGGATGAGTTATCACTACACTATGAAAATAATATTCCTGTCCTGAAACATATATCTAAGTCCTTTGCTGTGTCTTGCTGACCTCCTCGAAGGCAGTGTTGTGAGAACAGACTGTCATCCAATGTCCTTTACCATCAATACAAAGAACCTCATGGGTCTCAGTTATCTTTGGATTGGGTCCCAGAACATTTCCAGATCTGCAGGACTTGGGAGACCACAAAATTATCTTATGAACAAAATCCTGATCCTGCTGCTTCTTAGACAAATAAATTTAGATGATCTCAGTAAGACTGAGATCCAGCCATGATGCATAAATGCATCATCCTGCTAATTTGTTGTTAGACATGTATTATTTCAAGTCATTAATGAACACATTACTAAACACAAAATCTATATGGAAATTATAATTACAGCTTATTCAGCTGCATAATTGATTTTTAAAAACTGTTTATTTTATTGTATTGTATCACATTATTTTTATGCAATAAAATGCGACAGTACCACATGCTTCTGAGTCAGCTGAAAAACATCCTAAACAAAATTGCCATCAGCCTGACATATCAAGAGCAGGTGAATGGTATCCTCTGTGCTGTACATATCTATCTCCCCTGCTTCTCTTCTGCTTATTACCTGTTGTAATTAAAACAATGAAGGGTAGATAGCTCACAAAATGGAATTCTTAGCAGGTGATGCTCCCAGTTAATGACCTGAAATTTCAATCTCCATTTCTTTGTCCGCAGAATGAAGAAGAAATGATTTAATCATGCCGAAGAAAAGAGAAAAAGACAGGAGAGAAAACATGATGTATTTTACTTTCTTTATTCATTTTCCTCCACTTTACTGGCCAGCAGCAGGAAACATGAGCTGGGAGGAGAGTCATAGTTCTAGAGGTGGACAAACACACAAATTATTTGTTGCTTTTTGTATTCATGAGAAGTTGACTATCTCAGCACTTTCAGTAATGAATCTTAAACACCGTTGTGCCATATTATATTGGACAAGTCATTTATCTGGAGTATATGTAAGACTAAATAAGAAAACAGTGAGCTGAGCTTTTTCCATACCCAAAGGCTGTATAAACAGTCAAATCAATCTTTTTATGTTCTGCTTGGTAAGAAACCATTATGCAATCTGTCTGCATCCTTCACAGTACAGACATTCCAAGGAGGGAGGGACCTCATAGCAGTAACCCCCCCAGATTCAGATGAAGGCTCCATCTGGGTCAGTATCCTGTGCTCAGCACTAACGAGAAGTCAATGCTGAAGAGCAAAGACAAAGAAAAGCATCTATGAGACCTCTCCTGACTACCCTCCTGGCCTTGGGCTACCTTCAGTTCATGGGATTTCCTGAGCCAGGAGTGGCTTACCTATGTCTCCCTGCTGTCTACCAAGCATTTGTCCCATTTTCCCTTCAACACAGCTAAGCATTTTCTGTCCATAACATCCATTGGCAAATAGTCCCAAAGGGCTTATGAACTTTGTATGACAAAAATCACTGCTTTTTGCATGCGCTGAAGTTGTCACTTCTTGGCTTTACTTTGATGGCCCCTAGTTTTTGTGCTGAAAGACAGTCTAGACTCCAGACCACTCATGGCTTTGTAAATACAGTGCAGTATTGGCCATAAGTCTCATTAGTGGGATCTCTCTCTCAAGCTGAAGAGTCCCTGTCTGTTCATGTTTTCCTATTACAGAAGCCATTTCATATCTACAGTTATCTTGGCAGCCCTGCTCTGACTCCTTTCCAGGTCCACTCCAGGGAATGAGAACGGCACACAGTATTCAAGGTTGGGGCAAACTGTGGATCTATGTAGTAGCACAATGATATTTTCTGCTTTGTCCTCACATTTCTTTCCTGACAATTCCTTACTCTCCACATGACTTCTGATCACTGCTGAGTGCTGAGCTGATGTTTTCAAAGAACTTTCTATTTTGATCCTCAGGTCTTGCTCCTGTATGCTAATGGTCAAGAGGTCATGATTCTTCATGTGAAACTAGGGATTTTTTGCTTGCTTTGCGCATGGCTTTACATGATCCATCTTAAATCTTTTCAGGTCCTTCTACAGTTTCCTACAAACTGCATTCATCTTTAGTCTGCCAAATAATTTTCTCATAAGCCAATTTTCTCATTGTACCATCTGATCTCTTTTCTGGGTCATCCATGAACATACTAAATGGCACAATTTTCAGCCTAGTTCCCTGTAGGACTCTTCTGAGATCAATTCTCCCATTGCAAGAATTAAATGTTTGCCCCTGTCCTGCATTTCTTATCTGGAATTCAGTTCTTTATTCAGTCTAGGATTTCTCTCCTCATTCCATTCCTTTATTTCCTTAAAAGGTTTTGTTTAAGGATTTCTCCAAGAGCTGATGGGAAATCAAGTAGATTGTATCATTTAGATCACTCTTATCTACATGCTTGCTGACCCCTTGAAAAACTCATTAGGGGTTTGCAAGATAGGATTTTCTTTCACGTAATCTGTGCTTCTCTTCGCAAATGGGTTGTATTGATCCATATGGCCTCTCATTCCATCCTTTATTACGAACCCTACTTAACTGCCAGTGCAGATGTCCAGCTTACAAGTCTGTAATTGTCCACTTCCTGTATGAAAATCAGGGTACGAGTGCAATACCGTTACTTACATCAATGAGCTATGACATTTTCTTTCCAAATCTTCCTGTCTCTACATACCTATTGATCAATGCAGTTATTTGTCAGACTGACTTTCTTTTTTTCTGTTTCTCTCTCTCTCTCTCACTGGAACACAAGTTTCTCACTTTTACATTTTACCCCTGAACATGAAAGCAATGCCCAGGCTGATGATTATGACAAAAATTTACCAACTGGTAATATATTTATAGCAAATTTTAACGTTAAAAGCACTGTATACGTCTATCTAACATAATTCATTAATCTAACCTAACTAGGCTAGTAAATATAGATGTACAATGAACTGGATATCTCTATATTTGATGTTAAACTTCCATTATTTTCTTCTGTTGAATACGTTCCCGGAGTTAGATGTGATCATGGACAGCTATAGGATTTATCCCAAGCAAGCTAGAAGTCATATTTACTCACTTCCAAGAATCAAAGGCTTTCATCCAAACAGAAAGGAGAGGAAGCTTTAAGAGTACCTCAAAGCCTTTTGTTTGTTTCTGAATTTAAAGCAAGTGGTTCTGCTCCATACTTCCACTGGATGTGTTTCCCCATATGCAGAGATGGACATAAAGCAACTCTTCTGTTTGAATCCCAGTCTCCTGTGCCTGTGGAGCCATGTCTGACATGTCTGTTTGTATTCACACTGTTCTTTCAAAACTTGACACCCCTGTTCCTCATTTTCAGATCTAATTTGGTAAGTGCACTCTATGCTACATTCTTCCTTCCAAATATTAGAAAAAGTTATTCTTTTTCTCAGACTAAGATCTCTCATGTGCAAAGTACTTGTCTTAAAATCTCATAATCCTGGGATTTATGCTGTCCAGAAAACATTCTGCCAATGACAGATACAGGATGGTCAGCAACTGCTGATCAATGACAGTGGGATTGCTTTATCACAGGATGGCAATAGTTGTCAAGGCCTAGAACTGATAAATTGTTTTCTGCATCCTAGGATAATTTTTAAATTTCACATCTGCACAGTCCTATATCTTCCTTAATATTCAGTGCTCTTTACAGTTGCTTGCCTTTTAATTTTAGGTTAGCATACTTAATCCTATGAACTCCCAAACAATGCTTTGTATTTTGCAAAAACCCAACTTTCTGCCACTGGTCTAGCATGGTAACCCAGAATAGAAACCGACCATTTGATAGTGTTATTGCCATGAATAGGAAATGGAAAGATAAGATACATCCAAGAAACTAAGAATTGCAGATTTTGATGGTTCTCACTGTGGAGCAGAAATCGCTGCAAGTTGTAGCTACAAAATGCATAAAATACATTAAATCCCAGTTTGGGATGGAAGGTATCATCCAGTTACAACCCCGTGTCGTGGGCAGGGACGCCTTCTGCTGGACCAGGCTCCTCAGAGCCCCATCCAGCCTGATCTTGAACACTTCCAGGGATGGGACATCCACAGCTTCTCTGGGCAACCTTCTCTGGGCAACCCCCTTTACTCACTATGCCAGAGTAAAGAATTTGTTTCTAATATCTAATCTAATCCTGCTGTCTTTCAGTTTGAAGCCATTCCCCTTCGTCCTGTCTCTGCATGCTCTTGTAAAAACTCCCTCTCCATCTTTTTTGTAGACTCCCCACAAGTACTGGAAGGCTGTAATTAGGTCCCCCCTTCTCTTTTCTAGGCTGAGCAACCCCAAGTCTCTCAGCCTTTCCTCACAGAAGAGGTGTTCCATCCCTCTGATCAACGTGGTGGCCTCCTCTGGACTCTCTCCAAGGGTCCATATCCTTCCTGTGCCGGGGACCCCAGAGCTGGATGAGTTATCTCCTGACATTACTGGACTGATCTGCACAGATTCAACCCAAAACAGATGAAATGGAAAAGCTATTTGTAAAACAGTTATTGTTATGTGCCGTGGGGTCTAAGCATGTCAGACAATCTCCCCACAGGGATGACTGATAGCTGGATTATTTATTATTAAATTAAGAGCAATTAATGCTGGAGTAAGAAGTAATGGGCTCAAGCTGAGAGAGTGCGTTTAGATTGGATACTTGGAATAAATTCTTTACTGTGAGGGTAGTGAGGCATTGGAACAGGCTGCCCAGAGAAGTTGTGGATGCCCCATCTCTGGCAGTGTTCAAGCCCAGGCGGGAAGGGGTTTTGTGCCACCTGGTCTAGTGAGAGGTTTCTCTGTCTATGGCAGAGAACTAGAATTAGATGATCCCTTCCATCGCAAACCACTTTGTGATTCTGTGTTTCTACGCTTTGCTGTTCCCCAGATGATTCCAGTGTGGGGTTTATTATGAAGTAGAACCTCTGCCTGTCACCGCTTCTATTTCTCACACAGGCCCGAAGAGGGCTCAGAGCTGGCAGACAGAGGACAGGTCCGAGCACACACTGCTGTGCTGCGGCCGCTCAACCGCCGCTGTCCCAGTTTCCCCTCACACAACGGCGGCGGGGGCCGGGGCGGTNCAACAGCGGCGGGGGCCGGAGCGATGCCGCCCTTGAGGAGAGGGGGCGTGGCTTGTGCCGGGGGCGTGGCCGCCCACACTCGCACCTCCCTCCCGCGCAGGCGCCCCTGGGCGGAAGTGGCGCGGCGCGGGGAAGGCGGCGGCGATGGCGGAGAAGTTCGACTCCCTGGAGGAGCACCTGGAGAAGTTCGTGGAGAACATCAGGCAGCTCGGCATCATCGTCAGCGACTTCCAGCCCAGCAGCCAGACGGGGCTCAATCAGAAATTGTGAGGGGCCGCCGTCGGGGGTTGGGCTGGGCTTGCGGGGCCTTTTCCTCCTCTAGGCCCAGGGNTTTTGTGCCACCTGGTCTAGTGAGAGGTTTCTCTGTCTATGGCAGAGAACTAGAATTAGATGATCCCTTCCATCGCAAACCACTTTGTGATTCTGTGTTTCTACGCTTTGCTGTTCCCCAGATGATTCCAGTGTGGGGTTTATTATGAAGTAGAACCTCTGCCTGTCACCGCTTCTATTTCTCACACAGGCCCGAAGAGGGCTCAGAGCTGGCAGACAGAGGACAGGTCCGAGCACACACTGCTGTGCTGCGGCCGCTCAACCGCCGCTGTCCCAGTTTCCCCTCACACAACGGCGGCGGGGGCCGGGGCGGTGCCGCCCGTGAGGGGAGGGGGCGTGGCTTGTGCCGGGGGCGTGGCCGCCCACACTCGCACCTCCCTCCCGCGCAGGCGCCCCTGGGCGGAAGTGGCGCGGCGCGGGGAAGGCGGCGGCGATGGCGGAGAAGTTCGACTCCCTGGAGGAGCACCTGGAGAAGTTCGTGGAGAACATCAGGCAGCTCGGCATCATCGTCAGCGACTTCCAGCCCAGCAGCCAGACGGGGCTCAATCAGAAATTGTGAGGGGCCGCCGTCGGGGGTTGGGCTGGGCTTGCGGGGCCTTTTCCTCCTCTAGGCCCAGGGGGGTGCCTCAGGGCTCTCTCCCTGTCTGGGTCTTGCTGGCCTCGCACCCGCCGTCGGGTNCATGGCAGAGAACTAGAACTAGATGATCCCTTCCATCGCAAACCACTTTGTGATTCTGTGTTTCTACACTTTGCTATTCCTCAGATGATTCCAGTGTGGGGTTTATTATGCAGTAGAACTTCTGCCTGTCACCGCTTCTATTTGTCACACAGGCCCGAAGAGGGCTCAGAGCCGGCAGACACAGGACACGTCCGAGCACACACTGAACCGGCGCTATCCCGGCTTCCCCTCACACAACAGCGGCGGGGGCCGGAGCGATGCCGCCCTTGAGGAGAGGGGGCGTGGCTTGTGCCGGGGGCGTGGCCGCCCACACTCGCACCTCCCTCCCGCGCAGGCGCCCCTGGGCGGAAGTGGCGCGGCGCGGGGAAGGCGGCGGCGATGGCGGAGAAGTTCGACTCCCTGGAGGAGCACCTGGAGAAGTTCGTGGAGAACATCAGGCAGCTCGGCATCATCGTTAGCGACTTCCAGCCCAGCAGCCAGACAGGGCTTAATCAGAAATTGTGAGAGGCCGCTGTCGGGGGCGGGCCGGGTTGGGCTTGCGGGGCCTTTTCCTCCTCTAGGCCCAGGGAGGTGCCTCAGGGCTCTCTCCCTATCTGGGTCTCGCTGGCCTCGCACCCGCCGTCGGGTGGCTAAACCCGATCCGTTTTTCTTCCCAACAGGAATTTCATGGTGACGGGCTTGCAGGATATCGACAAATGCCGGCAGCAGCTTCACGATATCAGCGTGCCGTTGGAAGTTTTTGAGTAAGTCTGTGTGTGTGCCTGGAAGGGGAGATGCTGCAGTCGGTGACTTGAGGTAGCCTGGCTTCGCAGCGTGGGTATTTTGGCTGAGGGCTGCTTGTCTCAAACCCTATCCGTCTGAATGCCTCATAAGGACGTGGCAGGAGGAGGTCAGAAGTACCTTCGGTCTGTGAGAAGGCAGAAAGGTAGGAGAAGTGATGATATACACACCTGTCTTCATAGAACCACGGGAAGCTTTGAGTCAGAAAGGGCCTTAAAGCTCATCTAGTTCCAGCTCCTCCACCGTGGGCAGGGGTGCCACCTGCTAGATAAGTTGTTCAGAGCCCTGTCCAGCGTGGCCTTTCAGATTTTTTTTTTTTGTTTTGTTTGACTTCTATGTATGTAGGCAGTAACACGAATTATGCCGCATTTAGTGTTTTCATAACATCACAGAGTGGGTATGGTTAGAAGGGACCTTCAAAAACATCTGGTTTTAACAACCCTGACATGGGCAGGGACACCCATTTAGTATGCCAGCTTTCATTTTTAAAAATAGGCTTTTACACTAGATTAGGATCAGACTTTCGAGTTGCAAGTGAAAATAAAGTAAGTCAGTACTCAGGTGTTTAGTTTCAGGAGTGGCAGTCTGGCAGAGAATTGGAATATTAAAAGAAAAATGAACGTAGAGGAAGAGCTGTACTAGAGAGCTTTTGTGATATTGCTGACAAGTTAATTTACTAGTGTTTCTTCTAACTTCACATGTTCCTGGTCTGCTGTACTCCAGGTTTTTTTCAGTTGGGGTTTTACTCCAGCTGTAAATTTGTGATGACTCTCTTAAACGTTCTCTCTAGCGAGTTTCCCTTTGCCAGGAATTGTATTGCAGAACAAAATTGCACATAGGTTTGCTGATACAATAGTGTGAAATTTTTCCTCTTTACTGTGGTACGTGCAGCTCCTCCTCATCCTTGATTTGCTGGGTGCCATATTCTCATGTGCTTAATGCTCACCATGTCCTAACCAGGCCACTTCCACAGTTGCTTGGAAAAGGACCACCTTCCTTTGAGCATCCGTGCTTATTGCCTGTGAGCATCTGGTAGATATATTTATATATTTTTGTGTGCTTTTAGTACTTTGTTCAAAGCTCTCCAGGCTTTCTGGAAATGGTTTTGCTGGCCATGGCCTCGTCCTTGAGCCTTTCCTTTTGGAAATGGCTGAGTTTAACTGTGGTGGTTTTTAAAGTGCACATTTTGGATAAGAGTAGAAAGAAAAGGATGAGTAATTCTGTACCTCAGAGAGCATCTTGGTAGGAATATGATCATTTAGCAGTGTCTTTTCTGTTTTCAGATACATAGATCAAGGCCGCAACCCGCAGCTTTACACTAAAGAGTGTCTGGAGCGAGCTTTGGCTAAAAATGAGCAAGTGAAAGGAAAAATTGACACTATGAAGGTAAACCAGAATTAATGGAAGTACAATGCAGTAATGTATTCGATAAGTTTTTACTTTTCTGTAAATATCTGGGTATTTTTCACTTGTGCAGTTTTTAACTTCTGTTACTGTGTGATTTGTCTTAGCAATTGCTCTGCATCCCTGTATCTTAGTTGATGCTGATACAGCCTGTTCAGGAAAGGAAACCTGTAGTTCATCCCACAGTTGGGGATTTCACTGTGATTTTATATTGGTTAAAGCTATATGTAGCAGTAGAGATATTTTACTTGGTTTTTTTGCAGGTGTGTAATTTTGCTGTGTGCAAACTTAGAAATAAGCAAAACAAAAGGGGTATTTTTCAGTCTTGAATGGATAGTAGAGGGTTAAAATGTGAAATATGCTCTGTAATCATCAGTTAGTCCTTATAAAATCAGTGAAAATGGATGCCAGTGTTTAGGGGTTTCTGGACTCATACTTCCATTTAGTATGAACCTAAGCATTCTGTGATGCTATTTAGCTCCTGGAACTACTACAGAAAAACACAATCAGAAAGGGAAGTTTAGTGAGTTCTGAGAATGTTTTTTGTTTGGCTGAACTTAGTGTGGGGGATGACAAGTTGTTCTGCAGAATGTAGACATATGGAGATAAGTCCTCAGCTTCTTTTTCTTTTCTCTGTGCTTGTGAAATTGTGTACTTCTAAAGCAGGTGTGAGTTGCTTTTTTGAAGGTGGAGTGGACTCCATATCAAATCAAGAGGACATGTCCTTAATCAGCTTTCCTTAATAAGGTCAGGCAGATATTGGTGCACCAGAGTTTGCTAGAGAGGTCCAACTGCTTTGTATTTCTTAGGAGAAAATGCAAGTGAATTTCTGGGAATTCAAGGACATTTTAGTTTGCCTGGTGCATTCCTTGTGGATTTCACGTGGGCATTTTCTGTGGATTTTGTAAATATAACTTTCTTTGTTTGTGTGGGTTTGGTGGTTTTTGGGTACTTCAGTTCATTGAGAGGTGTGTTGGGTACAAACATTTCTGTTCATCAGGTAGCATTGCTTGATGAAATCTAAATAAATTGTCCAGATCATGTATATACATTTTTTTTCTCTTTTCCAGAAATTTAAAAGCCTGTTAATACAAGAACTGACAAAGGTGTTCCCAGAAGATATGGCAAAGTACAAAGCTATTAGAGGAGAAGATCCTCCTCCTTAAGTTGGCCTTTGATAGCTCTAAAAATGTCCCATAAACTGACACCACCTTATAAAAACATTGATTGGAGAGAGAGGTAATCCAGGCCCTCCTAAAACTGTACTAGAAATGGCAGTGGTGACTGTAAAGGAGCTTGATGGTTGTTCGTGGTTCTGGTCTGAAGCTACTGAATCTTTCTGAAGACTTCTACTCAGTGATTGTGGTTGAAACTTCCTATGGTAATCTGCTTTTCTTTCCTGAAGGGTTTTAGAAATGTAATTGCCTACAGGTCGTCAATGCAGAGCATTTCCCACTAAGTGCATTTCCATAGCAGAAAAACATGGTTTTTTGTCTTCTGAAAAGTGTGCCTCAGGACTGTGGGCTCATCTGGTTTTTTAAAGAGAAATGCATTTATTACACTTATTTTTCATTTGTAAACTTCAGGTTCTTTTTTTTTACTGCAGTACGAGCAGTTGACTGCTTTTGTCTTGCCAAATTCTACTGAGCAGGAGCCTGTCAAGGGCTGCAGTTCTCGTGTGTCATAATTAGTTGCAGCCAGGAAAACCTTCAGATCTTGTTTTGTTCTGGGAGCTGCAGTGCAGATGGCTGAGGATTTAAAAAATGAGCATACCTGGGGACTAGCTCCTCTACAACTTTAATGTTTTGTACAGTATTTAATGTAAGCTTTTGTTTATTCATTTTCTGCAAGCAAGTTGTTGAATAAAAATTTGAAAAAAAAATCTAAATCCTGACATTTTTCTTTTGCATGCTTCTCTTTGGAGTGTGAACTGAAAGCTTTGAAAACATAGTGTATTCCTCAGTTCCACACTGATAGAAATAAAATGTGTATCAAAACTTGGCTCTTAAAAATTTACGTCTGAAGGTGATGTCAGCTTGGTATTTTTGGTTTTATGATGAGAATTTCCATTTTAGTACCTGAAACTGGAGATTCTGGGGATCAGCAACTGTCACCTGAAGTCCTGGTTAGCTGTGAGCTCGTCTGTGGGATCTGTAACTGTTCATAGATAAGGGAGCCCCAGTATGGGACAGGATACCCGGGGGTCAGAGGTTTGTGGGATAGATTGAGTTTGCAGTGGGAGNCCATTTTAGTACCTGAAACTGGAGATTCTGGGGATCAGCAACTGATCCTGGTTAGCTGTGAGCTCGTCTGTGGGATCTGTAACTGTTCATAGATAAGGGAGCCCCAGTATGGGACAGGATACCCGGGGGTCAGAGGTTTGTGGGATAGATTGAGTTTGCAGTGGGAGCAGGAGGAGCCCTTTTAGTCTTGGGTATTTGTGAAGCTGGAGCCCTTTGTGCTTATGTTTGTTCTCCCAGATCTATCTTGACTTTTTGTATCAGCAAATGATTTTATTGCTTCACCTTTTTTCTGGTTTTGGGCAGGAGCTCCAAAATAGCAGTATATGCCTGTGCTCCATAGCAGGCCTGCCTAGTCTGCTTAAAGACTTAGCAGGGATTTTAGGCATGTTTGGAGTTACTGGTGGCACAGCTTGCACACCTGAAGCACTGTCTGTGCTCAGTTACCTCCCTGAAGCAGAGCCCATCCATGATGCCAAATGTCACCAAACTTTGACATAGCAAGAGGAAAAACAAAAACAGAAAACTAAGTGTTCCTTTTAAAATTTGTTACCTACCAGTCCAAGTTAATCTAATTGCTGCCTGATATTACCCTGCCCTGCACACTTGGCTTTTTCTTGTATTTGTTCTACCTCTAATCACTTTCAGCTTCACAATTTTACTATATGAACTTGGAAGAGAAGAGTGATAAGGAAAGGGCACTCCATGTTTGGGTTGGACTCAGCCTGGATTGCCCTGGGTCCCTGGGAGCTGTTGGAGCAAGGCCTGTGACTGCCAAGCAGGATGTGTATAGGACACAGGTAAAGAGGGTAGAGGAGTTTTTGTGTGTGTATAATGTAGTCGGAAAAGGAGCTTAGGAGCAAAATTGTTGACAGCAGGCAGGGGAAGCTGTATTTAAATGATAGTTGAGAAAACATTTAGGAGGCAAGAGACCTGTAGATGCTGGTCTGGATACTGGAATATTCTGTCAGCTAGCACTGACACCAGCTTGTGTGTCAGATTTGGTGGAATAGGGCTCTTTAAAACTGGTGCTTCCAAGAAGCCCTGTTTGTAACTCATGGATTCATAGAATTACAAAATAGTTTGCATTGGAAGGGACCTTAAAGATTATTTAATTTCAACTCCCCTGCCATAGAGGAGTTGCTGAAAGCCCTCTCCAACCTGGCCTTGATCACTTCCAGATATGGGCATTCACAGCTTCTAGGACAATCCATTCCAGTGTTTCACCACCCTCACAGTGAAAAATTTCTTCCTAATACCACACCTAAACCTGCCCACTTTCCATTTGACGCCATCACCCTTTGTCCTGGGATTAGCTTGGAGGTAGAGAGCCATGAGGGATAAGCAGCTCCACAGCCCAGAGGCCTTGAAAATGTGTGAAATGTCTGCTCTTTTAAGTGTATTGATTTGCTGTTGTCATTAGTTAATAAATTAAGTACCCAAGGCTGGCCACAGTGAAGATGGCTATCCCCATAATGCTGACACCCATGCCTGCTGATGAGAAGGTTTGAGGCTTCCCCAGCTCAGAGACGTGATTTACACCCAAAGCATGGATCACATGCTTTTCCCTGGGTATCTAGGTGGTTGTGGTAAACGTGACAACTGGGATAGTTAGTGGAGATAGAGGATTAGGCAATAATATTAGGCCACATCATCACAAAGTCTCAGCTGCCTGTGCTGTGAGGAATCTAAGAAAACATTTTTTGGGTGGTGGATATATACATAAGGAATAAAAATAAATTAAAAAAGAAACAAACCAGAAAAAAAACCCTCTCAGTTAAGTCATCAGGTTTCATGTTCAGCTTCTGTTCCAACTTTTTGATACTTTCTATTCTTTTATGCTTGCTTCATTAACTGTTTCTGGGCTAGCAATGCAAAATACTGCTATTGCTGCAACTGCCCATATTTAGTATGATATTGAAGAGAGGTAACTGTTGTAAATTATATTTGTCTCAGAGAAGAAAAGGAGGCCAGAATGAGTGCATATGAGTTTATAATGTAGAATGAGAAGTGTAGAAACAATGGTATTTTCCATTTCCAATTGCATATGGAACAGAAAAATCCAACCTAATTTTTCTCATTTGTTAACTGGTTCTCCAAAAGGGAGCACATGTCTGAATTAACCTGATGTCTGCTTTGTTTGATGATAACCTTCTGCACATTTGGTAAAGGAGACTGTTAGATCTTTTTTCTTTCCCACTCTCTTACCTGGATTGCATGGTTGGAGGTGAGATGGAATTTTATTTAAGGGTAACATTAAAACAACATCATCCAGGGAGCAAAGCTTCTAAAATAGATTTTTGTTGCCCTTTAATTATCTCAAAGGAAAGCTTGAAGCCATACAGTTTTCAAGTGCACTCTTGAATTTTTAGTAAGATTGATAAGATTTTGAAAATAATAGGGAACATCTATTACAGGTAATTATTTTTTTAACAATTATCTTTATTAGATACATTGTGAGATGAGAAGATGCTAGGTAATGCTGCTCAGTACACAGTTGTTTAAAATGGAGTGTGTGCTCCTATACTCCATTTAGGATAAACAAAGTCAGTGTAAAATTCTTTTGCTCAGGCACAGAAAGAAATGGATCAAGAAGGTGCTAAGGATTTTGCTGCAACCTGTTAAGGCTCGGTGTCCTTTCTGTCTCTTTTTTTACCGGAAGGAGAAGCAGCTGGGGGCCCAGCCTTCCCCTGTCCTTGAAACATATTTTACTTAAACCTCCTTGCGAAGAACAAATAATGCAGATCTGTGCAGTCTGACAGGGACAGACATAGCTGCTACAGGAGTTGGATGCTGCTCAGCTGTTGGTTTATCCAACCTATGGCTCTTGTTAATTTATTTTTTTTTTCATGCAGATCAAGGCACTGTCATTGTTAGCCAGTTCTCAGCGTAAGATGAATCACCAGTGTGCCTGAGACAATCTGTTTCTCTCGTACCACTCAAAGGAGAGTCTCTTGATGGCAAAAAAAGTCATCCTAGGCGGAGCAATTTGGGATTCAGTGACTGACCTTTCTAATTCAGTTGGATGAACTGCTAAGTGGTGGGAATAGTTTGACAATTTCCCAAATATTTTATATTGTGATATTTTTATAAATTGCTTTCTTCGATGAATGCAGTTCCCAAGTGATTCAAAGTGCTTACTGTGTGATTCTAGCAGCTACCCCAAGTACTCTATAATCTCATCTCTGACTCTTCTCTGATCACAGAAATAGAGCAGAAAAACCGTGCAATCCACTGCTTTTTGCCCTAAGTGATCTTTGAGATTTTAACTAGATCAGTTGGAAACTACTCACTGAACTTGTAGTTTTACTGAAACCTTGCTAAATAAATGTATTTAAAAGGTGAATTCTATAAACAAAGACTTAAAAAACGTGTAAGAAGTGTTCCAAACACTCAGTTTAACAGCAAGTTCATAATAGAGAAATATCCCTGCCAAGAATATTTCTGGATACTCATATTTCAACACAAAGTCATTTCTTACTCTACTATGATTAATAGCTGCAGCGTTTCTGGGCAGGTGCCAGATGTCCTTCCAGCTCGGCAGAGCAGAGAGCCAAGGTGACACGAATATCTGCCCTGCTCTGAGAAAACTGTGCTTGCTGCATGTATTTCAATTACTTCCATATGCTTAAGATCCTTTGGTATATTTTCTTAATTAAAGCAATGGAGAAGTGAGCACACTTTAAAGGATACTTCTGTAACAGCTCTTGTAATGCTCTTAAATCAGGAATCTGTATTTTCTGTATTGTGACGTGTTTCATACTGAGAACTAGATTGTATTTAGTCACAACAAGATGTAATGCAGACAGTAAAAAAAGAAACATCTTTCTTAACAGTATGAAAATTTCCAAAACAATTCTTTTTCCTCTCCTGGAAGAAAAGTCCCCTCATGTGCTAAGGGATGGCACTTAAAATTTCTTTTCCTACAGACCTGACCTGGCTCTACTTCACTTGCTGTTTGCAATTTCATTATATTAAACAAATTTATCCAAATATTCCACAAAGGAAGACAAAGCTACTTTTATATATAATCTGGGAAAAGGTAATTCAAATTAGTGTCATGCTGCATTATTTGATAAGTTACTTGGGTCATAGTTATATAATTTCTGCAACAAAAAAAATCGCATTTACTCTTCATGTTAATTGTTGACATTCATAAACTTTTATTTGGAGTGTTACTAGGGATTCAAAATTCCTGTGTCTATATAATTGTAATGGTATATACCAAGCCACTTCGGTACCATCATGGAGACTTTCAGTCCTTGTCAGTAAACAAACAGAAGCTTATAATTTTCTCTGAAATCACTGGTAGGTCCCATTTTTGTGGAGAAAATATTTTACCCTTAGTCACCTTAGAAACACACTGCTAAATTAAGATATTTTCATTTAAATATATGAGAAATTCCATCTTCAAGCTTATTATTTGTTTTAAAGTATTACTACATTTTCAATAATAGACTATTACCTCCTATTTTATTACATTTGACCTATATTTTTTGAGACATTCTCTGATTTGGTCAAAGCATAAGACCCAAGAAGTTCCAGCAGATAAAAATGGCTTTGAGTAGATCTCTAATCAAACACCAGATGTCACTCGGTCTAAGATTATTTAATATAATTTCCGGTCATCACTTTTTAGGTTACAATACTTAAATGAATAATTGAATAGGCATCTGCTACTCAGTAAAACAAAAGATAGATTCAGTGATACAGCAAATCCTGTTTAAGAGAAGTATGGTTAAAGAAACCCAACCACATTTCTTCTTTCAGAGATTTTAGGCATAAACTGTATGACATTGCATTTTAGCCAGCCTGGGAATTTCTCTGCTGCATAAGCAGAAGACACATTGCTTCCCAGATACACTGTTTCCTTGGACAGACTTTCTGCTTTTATATAAATGGACTTCCTAAAGTTGCTCTGGGTACATGTAACCTCTGTCATCTCTAGATGTTGATACTCAGGGTTGCAGAACATTACGATTCCGAGAAAAATCAAACTTGCTGCTCAGCTTAGATGCTGAGTGGAGCATCTTAGATTGAGTGGAGGGAAAAGAACCCTTAGGAGTACATGTTGGAACTCACTGAGATCATGATGAAAGCAAAAGAAAGGGAGTCATTAAAAAACCTCTTTTTTTCTCTCATCTTTTTGGCTCCAAAATTTATCATAGAATCAGTTACAAAGCTTGCTATGCAAATGTTCCTGTTGCTGTTACCTTTTATCATTATTTGAGGAACACAAACAGCCTAAGGAAAGATCACAGGCACCTGAAGAGAGGATTTACAGGCAGAGAAAACTGTGCCTCAGAACAATGTAGCAGTACACAGCTGACTGACTGGCTATGCTTCCCCAGTCTCCACTGATTTAGGATGTGTAGATGCAGCACTTAGTGGTAAACTTGGCAGTGCTGGGTTAATGGTTGGGATCAATGATCTTGAGGCTCTTTTCCAACCTTAACAATTCTATGACTCTGTGATATCATCTTGATGTATATTACCATTGAGCTTTATAAGTCTCAATTTTTTTCCTCCATGAATTTTTGGGCTGCCCTCTGAATGCCTTTAAACTGCAACATCTAAAAAATCTCAGAGCAAGGAGTTCCACGGTTCATATTTGCATTATGTGAAGAGGTCTGCTTTCATTTGTTTTGATTCAGTCATCCATTGATTTAATTCTTAGTGCTTGCATTGGAAGATGTATGGAGAACACATCTTTCCTCTTCACTTGTGGTTGTATAGCGTACTGCAATATTCCCTTCCCAGTCATATTTTTTTCAGGCGTCAGGCTACTCTGTTTAGCTCTTCTTCATACAGAAGCCTTTGTGCGCTTCACATCATACTTGCCACTCTTCTTTGAACTGTTTCCAATACTCACTTCAGTCTTTTAAAAACCTGTGATGCTCTAAGATTCTTTATGATGTATCTTGTTGAAGACCACCAGGAATCCAGAGTCTGTCTATGCATCTTTGGTGTCCAACACACACACACACTTTTAGGGAGTTCCAACAGCCGTCCCTGGATCTATGTAAAGCCTTCCCTACAGTAAAAGCTGTGTTAACTTTTTTCTAATGCATACTTTCCCTAATAAATAATCTTGCTTTTGCTGTTCCTCGATGCTTGAAGTGTTCTTCCTTATCATTTCAGGATTACAATTGTAGTTGGCAAGTCAGATTCCTGACCTACAAAGATATCTGCACACACTGTATTTATCCAGAACCAGGCCATTTAAGGCAATGTACACAGCTTTTAAGCAAACATTTGCATAAAGTATATGTCAATTTCAGTTCACGTATAAAACCCTCCAGTATTTTTTCAGGGGATTTGTCAATATTGATAGAATGTTTAGAAATCCTCTTTTCTAAATGATGGCAAAGGTAAAGAACCTTAGCCACATGTGCATTTGCTGGATCAGGTACATGTGCTTTTTGAAAGTAAATATTAAACTGAGAGTTATAGAGACATCCTCCTTTGCACAAAGATCCTCCAGCATAAAACCATATTGCTGTGCCTAAGACCTCTTGCCACTGATATAACATTGAGTTTAATTTCAAAACAGCTAAATAGACTGAGTTTTAATATTGTAGCATGTTAACTCACCCCTGTAAGCCATCTGGGAACTACATCAGATGCATTTTGAAAAGTACAGAAAAAAAGAATTTCTGTCTCACAGCTTTGGCATTTCCTTTTCTTATCTTCTTATCTACACTCTGGGGCTGGTCAAGTAAACACAGACACATTTAAATGAATATGTAAAAGTTCAAACTATCATAGCCTGCAGTTGTACAATCACTTAAACAGCCACAGACACATGTTAGTGGTTACGTGTAAACAGATATAAAAATGGTATTTAAATGTACAGGTATGCAGTCACCCAGCCCTACACAACCAGGAATTGTGCATCTGTCAGGTTCTAATGGTTCCATACCACACTGTGCATATCATACAGTACTGACATTTTCTCATGTAAGAATCCAGGGGTCCTTTTTATAACTATAATTCTATATTCTCTACTAACTTATATTTTTATGAGTGACTATATGTACTTTGTGTAGTAGTATTGAACATTCTCCAGGAAGCCGTGGCCATATTGTAGCTCCATGAGCTGTAACAGCTGCTTTATTTACTCAGTGCTTTAGCAATTTCATACAGATTAAAGCCACAGCACAAGAGAGCTATTAAAAATTGAAAGTAATTATGGCAATTTTGCTGGTCTGTTTTCTCTAAGTGATCTGGTAAACTGCAGAGCTAGAAAACTGCAGAACAATTTCCACACAATTTTGTCCAGTTGATAGTAGAATAAGAGGGGGTTGAAGTGGGTCCTGATAATCAAATACATGGTTACTGAGATATGTATTCCCTTCAAAGAAGGCGACCTGAAGACTCATCAATAATTATAAATTGCTGCAAATTACTGAAGCTGGTTTATCTCTTGGGCATAGAAACAGAAAAAAGTATTGCAGAGGCAGCAGTATTTGGGGAGATGTGATGATGAGGCAAAAGGCTATTCTGATCCATTTTTATAGTAGTTGTCTTTGCAACAGTCCTGAGGCAGCCCCAGTAAGGGCAGGATGAAAGATTTAGATTTGCCTGAGGAATTGACACTATTCTCCCATTCTTCCATTGGTCTGAACTAGCTGTTCACTGGAATAAAAATCTTGTTGAATTTTGCATCTTTTGCAATAACTGTGGAACCGGGGGACCTGAGAGCAGGGATCGATTTACTGCCTCTTTAGTGTTTAGGTGCACTGACCAACAAATTGCTTGCTAATTTCAAAGGACTGACACATTTTAAAGGAAGATGCTACCTTATTGTTGCAGAGAAAATATCCAAAATTGACTGGATTTTTTCATACAGTTGAAGCTCTTATACAACAACAACCTTTAGTATTACTGCAACAAAGATAAAAAAAATTGCAAAACCAGAGTGACTGTAAATATTAAACCCAGAGAATTGAAAAGAAGATAAAGAACTTAATAAAATGCTTATGTATAACGCTGGAATAGACAAGACCATCTTACCAGCCCTACTATATTCCTGAAAAATTCTTAATATTGGAGAACATAAGGTTTCATTCAGGCATTCTTTGACTTAGTTATAATAGTTGAGCTAGGCTAAAATATTTCACCAAAAACCAGGCAGAATCCAAGAGCAGGTCTTAGACGTGCTAGCTCTGATGTAAACTAAACCTTGTGACCTGCAAATTTATGAACAAGCTCTAGCAGTTACGTGCCTGATCTGAGCTATCAAAGTGATGACTCATTGTATCCCTTGTTTTTCTCTCTGCAAGTGACTTATCCGTGTTGCTCAAGGCAGACAGGAACAAAGCCAAAACTGTAAGAGAATAAATCTTGTTAATGGTGTGCTGGGAATAGTCTGTGAGAGGCAGACTGGGACGAGTGAAGGACAGAGGTCCATCCTGATGTCCTTATCAACACCTCAGGTAAATACTATCATAGAATTGTTTAGATTGGAAAAGGCCTTTAAGACCATTGAGTCCAACCATTAACCCAGCACTGCCAAGTCCAACACTAAACCATATCCTACGTGCCACATCTACACAGCTTTTAAACAGCTCCAGGGCTGCAAATATTCAGCAGCAAACTCCTCTCCTTGCAGAGCTGCACAGTTAAAGCCGAGGTGCAGTGTGCAGGTGCGTTAGGCTGCAAATACCTGTGGTGCCCCCAAAATGTTCTTACAGTCCTGTCTGAAATTTCATGTCCCCACAACATCCATACCCTCTATCAGGAATCAGCCTTGGTATGATCTAACATGTATACACCCTGTACAGTTTTTTAAGAGTGAAAGTGGTGCTCATTTATGTGAAGCAGTGTTTCAAAATGGAACCCTCCTGCATAAATAAACAACCAGCCCACTGTCATCCAGAAAACAGCCGGAATGAGGGAGAGACATCCCCAAAGAGCAGTACAAATACTAATTTTCATAATATTCCTGTGGCAAGTGTGATTCAAGTTGCAGAATTATAAGGTGAATGAACAATGTAAGCGCAGGCCACAGGCACAGGAGATGTAGGAACCAGACTCCAGCTGCCTTCAGATCTGTTCCTCAGATAGCCTAGAAATGTTTTACATGTGCAGTACAGATAATCAGAAATCATGCCAGCCTTAAACTGAAGGAGTGCTAAACTGATCAATATGACAAAATGTTTTGAAGCGGCATTAGCTTGCAAAGCTGCTCAAATCTGTTTCATTGAGGCTGTGTTAAAATTAATTTTAATGCATTTTAGCAAATGTGTCAAAAGAATTCTGAGGGGAGAAATCTATTGATACAGATCACTCACCAGACCCAGAGTGAATGGTTTTACAGCCTGGCATAAAAAAACAACTTTTGTCTCTTTAGCAAGATGCCCTACGAACCAATTTTCTAGAGCCATTGTAATTGCTCACCATGAAAATTGCAGGTTGTGTTCAAGAAAGGCTAAACACCAGCAGAACCTTTGTGCATTTGCTCCACTTTCTGCCGAGCAGCTTTGGCTGCAGCTTTCTGAGCATGGTATCTCATTTACAAGGTGACCCAGAACACAAAACCTTGTAATTAGCCTGAAAACCCAACCTGCTTTCTCTCCCTGCCTGCCAGCCCCCTCGCCTTCTGCTGCCCTTGGTTGCGATGGCAGCGTTTTCCCAACAAAGGGGGGTCTCATGCAGAAGGAGAACAGCAGAGCCAAGATTTTCAGAGCTTTTGCATGCAGCCAGATAAATATTCATGATGCAACTGTGTGCTTAAGAGCTGCTTTTTGAATTAAGTTCTGAGGCTATTGTTCACCCTCAAATAACACGCAGAAGAAACTTTTCCTTATTTGAAAATAAACAAATTCCTAGATAGACTGCAAATGTGAAATTACCTTCCTTCCCCAAACAGCAATAAGGAAGTGCCAAGAGAGGAGGGAGAGAGATGAACCAGGTGCCTGACCAGGGTAAATTGGTCTGTTGAGATCTGTAAAACCTCCCCAGTTTTCACTAGGTGACAATTATCATCTGGCCCATCATATTTATGGTGTACCTGAAAGCAGAATAGTTCTAACTGATGAGAAGTTATGCAATGATCTGTGTATTACTTCTAAGTATGTGGTATGAATTTCTTACATGGTACAAATCACAAAAGGTCATAAGTAAATGCTTACATCTGCAAATATTAAGCTGCTGATCTTTTTTTCAATGATTTCCCATCTTATCCTGTGTGGCTTTCTCTTTTTTTGTGTCACTGAATTTTTTTCTTTGTCTTGAGATGGCACAACAACCAAAATATCTGAATATGCTTTGGCACCTATTTCAGCACAAAAAAAAAAAAAAA
>VXBB01015084.1:221351-237787 GCA_013399915.1 Illadopsis cleaveri
AAAAAAAAAAAAGTACTCTGGGATGATTTCAACAGCATTTTTTGAAATAGTTAACATCTATGCTGACCAAGGCTTATTTCAGCTCATAAATCTTATAAGCATCAAAAAAGATGCTGTAGCTTCAGCAGAACGCTGATTACTATAATACATCTTTCTGCCATAAACTGACAGAGATGCAGATACAAATATGCAAGGACTTAAGTGGTAGAGATCAATTTCAGGTTTGGTGACATTAAAACATCTCAAGGAAAGAGGAAAAATTGAGGAAAGAAGGTTGCTTCTATCTGGGTATCCACATTTGGAATAAGAATTTTATATTTTTTAACCAGTGTATGAATGTTATATGTTAGTGGCAGGCTGCTGTAAAGTGAAAGACTGAGAAGTACTCTGTTACTACAAAGTACATTTTGGTTTCTTCTAAATAATACAAAGTAGACTGTAATTCATTCTTGAAATAACAGAATTTACTTAAAGATGAAATTAATAACTTACGTAGTTGCTTAGCAACTCAGACAATACTAACATCCAGGTATCGAGTTCCTTTTCTGGATTTCTGACAAAATCTTTGTTTAAAGCTTTGGAACAGCTTCCCTGCCTCTTCTGCTCTAAACTCAAGGCTCTCCCCTTCCTTTTCTCTCTGTACAAGAGGTAGCTTTGATTAAGGGGAAGTGATTCCACAGAATTGAAAACTATGATGTATTTGATACATCTCTATGGCCTTTGAACCATTTATGAGGAAAGGCTGACTTCTGTTTTCATTAAGTAATTTGGTTAATTGTAATTGATTTTTTTAACCTCTTCTTTGTCCTGAACCACACATGTTGCTAATGTGACTGGGGTAAGAAGAAAAGTGGATGCCACAGGATATGGGAACAAACTTTCCTTTCATGCTGTAAAAGAGAACTTTGCACCAGACTTGGATCAGATGTGTGCAGTGAAATGACAAGAGGAAAATTTTTCAGCAACGAGGCAGTGCAATAGAAATGCCAGTGACACGTAAGGAAGGAATTATTTCATGGTGAGAGTAGTTAAGCACTGAAACAGGTTGACCAAAAAAGTGGTGAATTTCCTCCTTTGGCAATTCTCAAGACTCACCTGGACGACTTCCAGCAATCCTTTCCAATCATGTGTTCTGTGATTCCATCTAGGGGACAAGTTATTTGTATTTTTCTGTGATTTCTGCAGCAGGACACAATATGGATTACTTTCCCCACTGAAATACATTATGAAGATGACTAGGCCCCATGGTGAGGCTTAGGTAATGGAACAGAGTATGAGAAAATAGGGAAAAAAACAAGAGAAACTGCCAAACATAACAAACAGCAGAGTGAGCAGCTGGCAAACATTACAATGTAACACCATGAAAAATGGCTGGATTTCACAGCTGGTTATGGGGAACTGTGTGAGAGAAGGACAGGCTTCCCAGGTAACTGTAAGAGAACTGGAGAGCAATATTGGAGTCTTTTTGGGGAGTGTAATCTTGGGAAAAAACCTACAGTGTCCAGGTTACCATATCAATAAATCTTGTAGAGATTTGGAAAAACTTCTTCACAGAAGGGGTTGTCAGGCATTGGAACAGGTTGCCCAGGGAAGTGGTAGAGTCACTATCCGTGAAGGCATTTAAAAAATGTGTAAATGTGGCACTTGGGGACAGTGCTGGGTTAACAGTTGGACTGGATGATCTTAGAGGTCTTTTCCAGCTTTAATGCTTCTGTATCATGTAAGGCTGAGATGTAAGAGCTAAAGGTATCAGAAATTCCAAATGTGGTTATGGATGTAGCAAAAGTTGAACCAATGGGGAAAAAGTAACTACAGTTGTTTATTTGGGAGGAGACAAGGGTGGGAAAAGGGATGGCTCAACGTTGGGGGCAGGAATTACAAGCATGGGAGAAAAGTGTGGATAGATAAGGACAGCCATGTACAAGCAAGCTGCTGGTTGATATGGCTGTCTGATTAAGTCCTACATCAACTGCAGTTTCTCTGATCTTCTTCTATATCCTATTCTTTACTATATTTTTCCTGTGCAGTCTCACTCTCTAGCCTGTGCTTGTGTGGAGAAGACTGTGTCAGCAACCAGAGAAGGGGACATGGGTCACTAGGGTTTACAGTGCCAACAACAGGACAGCACAGGATGTAGATGATCCCTCTGTGACGAGGGAAAGATTAGGGCTGGGGGCCTATGACTTGCCAACGTGAAATGGAAGACTTGGCAGAGCTGCTTCTGGGAAGAGCTGATAGCTGATACCCAGTCATTACAACACTCAGTCCCTCCTCATTCCAGGTGAGACAGGATCAGGCTGAATACCTTCAGGAGGAACAGAACTTTGAAGGGCTGGATATAAAATGTTTTTCTCAGTTCAATAACGTGACTTTTTTAACCTTGACATTTCTGATCCAAACATCATAGTTCATAATGCTGGCAAACAACAGAAAATCAGGAAGAGGGCTGAGGGAAAGAAGTGTTCAGAAGTAGATGTTTGCTTATTCTTTTCTTGATTGCTTGGCTGCCATGGAGATAAACATAGTGCATAGTTCCAGCAGGAACTACTGTTATTCTTACACATGCAATTCTATAGCTCTGCATATGTCTATCAAGCCTTAAGAATAAAGTCTTTCAGGAGAGATTGGCTTTAGGAATTCTGAACCTCACATCTACAAACTGTATTGTCTTTCAATGGTCTCTCAAAGACTTGAGACTAAGGACTGTCTCTCCATATCTGAGGTTTTGAAATGAGTTTTGAAGAGCAAGTATTTTATCTGTGAGTTTTTATAATAATTTATTTAACTTATGAGCTTTCTTCTGTGTTTTATTTTTTTTCTTGTATTTCAGTAAGGCTTAAACAGCTGAGCAAAAAGGGGGAGATGGTGGCAAACTGTGGACATA
The DNA here is from genome assembly GCA_013399915.1 of Illadopsis cleaveri. Classification (NCBI taxonomy): domain Eukaryota; kingdom Metazoa; phylum Chordata; class Aves; order Passeriformes; family Timaliidae; genus Illadopsis; species Illadopsis cleaveri. Next base: position 224,236 of record VXBB01015084.1, read on the forward strand.
TTTGATATTTTGTTCTTCTTTCCATATGGAACTCTTCCAGAAGAAGGATTTCTACACTTGACATCTCTGGTCTGGTTCCACAGATGGGAGGAGTATATCTGCACAGAGAGACCGCTTGTTCTTGTTTAAGTTAGTGCCTCTGGAAGGTTTAATAGGAATATACTCATTATCTCTCATGCATTCTCCCTCATGCATTCTCTCTCATGCATTCTGACACCTACAGATAAGAGAGAAGAAAGCCCAGAACCTTGAGAGCCTCTCCAGCTCATGAGAAAGGTTGAGGCAAGGCACAAGCTTTAAGGCTTGCTCTCAAATTCTGTCATGCATTCACCCAGGCTGGAGGAAAACATCTAACCCGCAGTTAAAGAGCAGAAATACACAGACTGAGATGACAGCATGAACAGAAACAGATCTACATGAAAGCACCCCAAGAAGCACTAGAGCACAGGTTGGAAGAATGACCAGCATCAACGGCCAATGACAGGTGTCAGAAATAAAATCAGTGGCAACTAAGTGAGGTGCTGCTTGCAGCAAGGCAGCAGGACAACTGCCCCGGCAGCAGAAAACTGGCACTCTGACGACAAAACAATGGCTGCACAGCTATATCACATGAGTTATGCCCCTCTCATCCCAGAATTCCAGTAGGAAGACAGACTGCAGCTACAAGACACCCCCCAAAAAAGAGGAAATTACAGAAAATGGGCAGCTGCCTTACCTGACCTTTTTGGAGACTATTGTAAGTGAACTCCTGAGGCAAAAGATTATGCTTCCATAACTGGGGAATCATGAGGAGTACAAAATAATTGGCCCAAAGCAGCTACCAGCAAAGAGATTTCAGAATACATCACAAGGATTCAGCAGCTGGCATCTCTAATTCTTCATGTTAAGCAAAAGTGATCCATCCCATACTACCAGTATACATGTTTATATGAGTAAAACTGAGGAAGGAATGATAGGATGGGTGGAGAATAAGTTTGGTTTAAGATTAATATCACCTTTCCTTCTCACAGGGTTTTGTATTGATTTTCATTAATTTGAAAGGATTACAGTCCTTGTTTTTTGAATATATCACTGTCATACTGGGTATTCAGCAACTTCTAGGCAAGTGTTCTAAAACTTGAGCTATAGTTGCCGTAAATCTCTGATTCAATAATCAATAATTATTCCATACAAAGTAGGACAGGTTGGGATGCTGAGGGCTTTGCATCTCAGACTTCCTGGTATCAGGAATGTTCCAGCCTTTTATTTGTGGGGGTAAAGGTCTGACAAATTGAAGGAAGGTGAATATGCACATGCAAAGGGTTGCATTGAGCGAGCAAGGATTGAGCAGTGGTACTCCAGTTCTACTTTACTCTTACTGCAAAAACCTAAAAGTGATCTCTGGCCCTTCCCTCATTCACACACATTTATCACATCTTGTGAAGTTTGGTGGAAAGAAAAACTCCTGGTATCAGCAGGATACTTGTTGGTTGCTTGCAGTTCAAATTAGCCTGTGAGGTGCTACTTGGAAACTGCAATGTAGTTTCATGGGGAGAATGTTCAAAAAGAGCTTTAGATCCTGATTTCCACAGGCAGAGAAACACTGTCTCTGCAGCATTGTCTTTGATGTCAACCTCAGGGTTCTTCTATAAAAGAGATGACTCTGCTTTCTCTACTCACTGTGTTCTCTTTCCTCCTTAGCTGCTGTCTGGGTAGTAGGTGAGACCATCCTCTACAGGACTTTAGAGAATGTGAATTGTTAGTATATAAACATTGACACTTCTAGCCAGATATTTTAGGGCTTAGGTATCAAGCAAAATGGAACTTTTGAGAATCTAAAATTTGAATCTAGGCACCAGGAGGGATAACTGGACAACATTTGAGTGCATGACTCCTTGCCTTGCTAGAATTATTAATACCACTTTTTCCTCCCTGCACTTTGACTTTCTCAGAAGGTCATCTAGTTATTACCAGACCAGTTCCACTTTTGAAATAAAGAGAAGCCAAGGTGGTATATATGTTCATGCTTAACACAAATGCAGTGCTACTAACCCTGTAAATCGGAATTCAGGTGGAAATTACTTGATTCCCTCCTTCTAATGAAATAACTCATTCTTACTTTTATTTGAACAAAAAGAGGTTTAAACAGCAGCTGTAGCTCCAATGGTCATTTATCTAATTACACTTTCACTATGTAAGTCAGGATGCAAAGGGGACACCATAGGCTGTAGCTGTAGAAATCACTGAATGTAAGACAGTAACTTATTCTACTACTAAATATTTATAATTTTATTAATCTCTAGCTGACTTTTGTGACACTCACCAGCTTTGTTGTAAATAATAATTTGCTGGGAGCATGTGTCTGCTTTGTGATAGAAGCCAAATGTGGATTATAATCGTAAGCATTTTAATTAAATGTGTATAGAAACAGTAAAATAATCCAAGCAAAGAATATTATGTATGGACAAGCAAATACACAAGCAAAAATATAAACATGTAACATATGGACAAATACCAATGATTCTACTAGAAACTGGGTAAAGATCCCAGGTCAAAAGCTATTACTGGAGGCTCTCAATACAGACAGATTCAAACCCACTCAGGTGATGTTGCATTCAAATCTATGTGCGAAGAGGAAGCACACCTTGTGTATAAAGGCCAAGAAGTTATTTTTAGCAAAGGTAAAATCTTAAGTCTAATTCAGGAATCATTATTGGTCTAGATGTAAGTATTACAGAAAAAAATGAAAGGTAGAATATTTATGTGCAGATAAAAAGCCATAGTAATAGCAGTAATACAACTGTAATTGTAAATTACAGTTACCTTTTAATTTCTTACTTTTTAGTTTCTGCCATTTTCTTGGTGTTATCCTCACCCTTCCATTGCTCTTCAGTGTCTGAAGGTCAGCAATTTCATGCTGCTGTCAGCAGAGGAGGGAATATTACAGCAAGTGGACAACATGTGGAATCCTTTACCAGGAGAAATATAATGTTCATTTTGACAGTATGATATGTGTAATACTGTGCATACACAAACTGTAGATTTGCTAACATGCCTATACACCTTTTTCTTTCATCCTTGGTCTGCAGCTCCAGGTTACATAACACCATTTATATTAAATTTAGATTTATGTATGTTATATACTATTTCTTTGCTCTTCTTCCTGGCCCTAACCCCAGTTTTGTCCAGCTCCAGGTTTGCAGATTAATTGATCATGACTGATCTTTTTATAGAATGGAGAGTCCAGTGCCAATCTTGTGTCCCATCTCTTCTCATTCCATAGCTGTAATCCTGTCTGCCACATCTTCTGGTTGTCATTGCAGACCTGTATCTCTCTACTCAAAAGCATTTTATTTGAGTCGTAAAATTCTCAGTCTACCTGGAACAACTGCTTGTTACTGTTACCTGTAGCAAACAATGCTTCTATCACACAAAGGCAAACCAAACAGCTCTGGTATAGACACAGCAGTTAGAAAAATTGCTGCCACATCCACACTACACGAAATAAAGCTGCAGGCAGGTCACAAGAAACTAAGACAGAGCACACAAGGCTCAGTCCTGAGTCCTTGCAAGCTCAAGGCAGGCTTATGGCACATCACTAGCAGTGACAATATCACATTACAGGCTCCTGTTACACTGGCATGGTGCCCAAGGGAAAAAGCAACTAGGTGAAAGTGACACTAAGGCACTACTTAACTCCTATTGCAGTTATGAAGCTCTGTGCCTGTGGCAGGAGGATGGCCTTGTGCTACAGGGAGCAAGAAGTGTGAGGGAGCAACAAGAACAAGGCTTCTCCACAAGAGATGGCTCAGGAGCTGAGGATGACCACATCATAGGCAGGAACAATGCCCTCTTTTATCAGAACAGATTAGCAGTACCCAGGTCCAGCAGGTGGTAGTTTTCCTTCTTCCCAGTGACATCTCCTTATCAGGTCTTTAGTTTCTACTCCTGTGAAGCCATTCTTGATCCTGGCTTAATGACACTCTTGTTTGTGGGAAATGACTGTCTGGTGTGCTTAGATTCTGAGAATTTAACCTTTCTTTTAGGTTTGTGGAGGGTGTTTCTAAGGGCAGAAAATTGACTTATGATGAATTGCAAAGGACACTTTGGTCTTCTTCAAAAATGAATGGAAGTAGTGATGAAGAACATCATCGCAGAAAGCTGATAGAGAAATAGGTCAGCATCAACATGCAGAGGTGGTAGAGTTAAAAGACAAAGGTGTGGATAGGCTTCCAGCATGGGGAGAGGGCTGTTCTATGGTTGTGTTCTTGCTGTTGTCTTCAGGAATTGGACAGCTGGGGAGCTTTTGCCCCAGGTGAGGGAATATTTTCTGTATGCTGATGAGAGCATAGGTCATGCCACACAGAAAGCAGGTATCTGTGCCCTATTCCTATATCCAGTGTCTCACTGCTGTCAAAAAGCACTCTTAAGTTTTTGGGGCTGTTTCTGGAAGACACTACTTCACAGAAACAGGAATGGTCTGTTCAGGCCCATGTGAGTGTGTCTGTGGACAGAGTGGAGTGGCTTTGGTGCCCTTCAGGGTTGAGCATGCTGCATCACCTATAGAGATCTGCAGCAGAAAACTTTGAATGAGTTTGCCTAGAAAGGGAAGACCTTAAAAGCAGTGGTGAAGGTCAAGAAGAATGATAAGAGTTCATGGCATGTGACAGAGAAGGTTCTCAAGATGTCAGCAGTTCTCTCTGCAATGCCTTTACTTACCCAGATGGGAAAAGTACAGGAAAGACAAAGGGAGGGTGAACCTGCTCTCGGCTGAAGAGCAAGGAAAGACTGCAGTCTCCAGACAAATGCTTTAAACCTACAGGTGCAAGGTTATTGGCGATTCCAGAAATGTGACTGGTTATGGTCAGGGTGAACAGAGGCTCAGAAAATTTCTTCTACAACTACTGTTCTGATATTTTCAGTTTCATGTCCTGTTGTTGACACTTTAGTTGTTTTTCCTCTCCTCATTTGGCATTACCCCAGGTGCTCTGCTAGCCCATATCCACTCAGCTGGACTGCAGACCTCCACCAAGAGATCTAGGTGTGCACCATTGCTTATATGTGGGAGACAAATCTGTCAATACAATGGAAATCTGTAATGTTTTTCATGGAAATAAATATGAAAATATCTTCCCTATATCTGCAGCGTGGCAAAGCCATAAGTTAACTCACATAACTATTTGTGTGAGTTCTTCCATGCCAACTCACTGTGGTCAGAAGCTGCTAAGAACCCATGTGTTAACTGGTAGAAATAGTACAGAACTTTATTGGTTTTAATTTTTATTTTTTAAGTTGAGAGAAGGAAGAGTGTTTTAACAAGGGCTAACAAGTGTAAAGGCAAGGTCAAAGTCATCCACTGCTCTCTCTTTGTCCACGAATCCAGTCATTTCGTCATAGACAGCAATCAGATTGTTCAGGCATGACTGATGCTTGGTAAACCCATGATGATTCTTCCTAATCACTTTCTTCTGCATAGGCCCAGAAATGTGCTTCAAGGGTCCAGGACTTTTGCAGGCTGGCCAGCCTGTAATCCCTGATCTTTGCTCTCAGATCCTTGCAGGCACTTTTGACCCCACTGATCTCCTCTGGCAGTGTTATTGGTGCCCATTTGGATAGGCAGCAGGGAGTGATAGCCCAAGATCCTTGGTAGTTCCTCTGCTATATCTTGGATCTGAGCCCCTGGCAAGCCATGAATCGATCTAGATGGCAAGCCAAGGAGGCAGATGGGGGCTTCTGTCCACCACAAATGGAAACCTACCACTACTGTCCCCTGCTATTGCCTCCTGTCTGTAATATGTGGTTTATGCATGGACAGCTTGGATGCTTCCACAAGTGCAACATTCTGCTTCTCTCTTGGTGCTAGGCCACCAAACCTGTTCTGCAGCTGTCCTGCAAATGGAGAAGGAGCCACCTCCCACGTGTCAGAAGTCAGGTTAGGCAAATCAATTGTATTTCATTCAGTAAAAATAGTTTCTTAATTATCTTTCCTTTGATGTTTCATATTATGAAGACTAAGCTCATGCATTAATGCCTCACTGCTACTTGTGGCCAGTCTTGATTCTTCCGTTAAATAATAACAGGGAAGTCAGTCTACAGTTTCCAAAAATGCATGCAAATCCTTGAATACCTGAAAGTGTAACTAACTCCAGCATTAAAATGGTGGAGGAGGAAAGTTATTCCAGAAAGTTATTTCAATGTCTAAACCTGGTGGCTTGTTCTCTCCTTCAGTAAGAAGGCTCTGAATACTTGTCAGAATGCAGGGTTAATAAACAGAATATGCTAAGGATACTGCAGAGCATGTTTCAAATTTGGATACTCTTGCAACTCTACTTTTCCATTAAAATGAGTTTGTGAAGTTTGGGGATTATTTTTGTTGCTTACCTTCTTCTAATTTAGTTGCTATGTGCTAACTGCATAATATTCTCCACATTGAAATATTTGTGGATTACTGCATTCATTTTCTATGTTATACCTGCTTTTGAGTGGCTTTTCACACATTTATGTTCTTCACTAAATGAATAAGATGGGAAGATTTTAATTTGGATCCCAGGATGTGGGACTGGCCATGAATAAGTCTTGAAAGAAAATCTTTTGAAACTGTAAAAACAAGAGTGAAACTTACAGCAAATAGATTTGTTCTTGAAATTTCCTGGTTTGTTACACAAGTCTTATCTTCCCATTTTGTAATACCACTTGAACAAAAAACTCCAGCCCCGTGCTGCATCACTTATACAGAGTATTTTACTATTTTTAAAACTGCAAGACCAGATTCATGGACCTTAAGCATAACTAATTCCTGATTGTGAAAACAAAGCACATAAAACTCCAAACGCTCTCTCCCCACTGGGGCAGGCAGGCTTTTTTTGTGAAGGGGGTGGGGCTGGTGCAATCATGCCCCGTCATAGCAGCCACATCCACCTCTGCTCCTGGCAACCTACAGATGCAGCAGCTAGCATTTTAATTACTTTTTTTTTTTTCCCCCAAGACACCTGAGATAGCAAACACAGGTTTTGTGAAAAAGCCATGACCAGTGCCTCACGGGTGCAGTCCATCCTGTCTTTGCCCAAAATTCTGTTTTCTCTTTTCCTGGTTGTGGGGCTCCCTATTCTGTGTGTGTTTGGGGGTTCTGTGTGCAGCAGCTCTGGAATAGCCGTGGGTCACTGGGGCCCCTGCGTGCTTGAGGCACCATCCAGAGCAAGTAAAAGCATGTGTCAGTGTTCTCCCTTCCAGCTGCTTTCCAGGCAGTCTGCAATTCCATTTCAAACAGCTCATGGTGACAAAAGGTAAAGAGAGGATGTGGCACTCCTAATCCAAACCTTTTCTCTTTGTCCCTGTCTCCCAGCTGCTATGTCCCAAACAGCCTGTGGCCTAATGAAACTTTTTAATGAAAAAAGTTTTCCTAGTTTTTAATGAAACTAGGAAATTTTTTGAGGAGACAACAAGATACAGTCCCCATTCTTACATTCTAAGGCAGGAGAAAAAATGAGCCTGAGTGCTGAATTATGAATTATTTCTACCTGCTGGTACAGAAGGATGATGGAACACTTTTCAGCAGCTGAAGATCTGCCCTGGAAGCCTCCAGAGAAGACTCAGACTTAAGAGTCAAATGTGTACTGAATATTCTCCATCAGCTTACTTTAGGCAGACTGTAGCTGTTCCAGGTAAGATTCATTTGGCTAAAAGAAAAGGTTTACGATTTACATATCTGTATCCAAGCCAATCACATCAGGCTCCATGTGTAACCAGCAGAGAGATGGGTTCATGTTAGCTTGAAGCAAATATTCACAACAGGTTGTCTGGCTGAGCTGGCTCTTTAGTCAGCATTTGGATGCACCTTAACTCTATTCATGTCCTCTGTAGGGAACTCATAAAGCTCAAAACATGCTCCTCAGCTCTACGCTGGAAATTAGATAGTTTTACTTGACTTACTCAACTGCATGGGGGGATTTGCCCATGCTTTTGTGTTCTGAAATCAGGCTGGTGTCACTTGTGCTCTCTTTGGTTGGGAAGATGGAATGTGTGAAAATATTCAAGGCTGTGAGGAACTCAAATGTTACAGTTGTGTTTTAAATAGCAGACTAGAGAATCACTTTTTGGCCTGTAAAATTGAAGTAATTCTTGTCTAACAACTAGAAAAATGTAACGTCATGCTTCTGTAGTAATTTCTCTTCCATCTCCTCTTTCCCTATTGCCTTCCCTCCTGCCAACCCCCAAAATAATTCAGTTTCTAACTGCAAATGCTTTTAAGTGTTGAAGGAGGTGAATAGACCAAATCATTATATGTGTGTGTTGTTTTCTTGTATATACATAGCTGTGGAAGAAGATGTTCTGCTGCTTCTTCAGAAATGTCCTTGACTGTACGATTTATCTGCTTCTACACTGGAAGGCTAGAAAACTTTTTTTTTTAAACTAAGGTTTCAAAATATTATGCCATAAGATTGTTTGCAACAGGGTGTGTAATTGGACTATGAGACCCTGTGTCTTTAACTTTGTGTTTCAAGAGAACATAATGATTCAGAAGTATGAAGAAAATGTAAATACCAAGATTATGAACGACTTCAAATTTTAATAACAGAACTGGAACAGAGGCAGTGGCTGAGAAGGTTATATCTGAAATCATAATGAAGTATAAAATTGGCTTCTTTCCATACAGTTCAGGTTCCTGTCTTCCTGCATCTATCTCCATCTCTGTACTGTGGTTGCACATTGCTGTAACTTTCACACTCTACAAAATTCTATAAGCTCTTCCAAGAAGACGTCACCCCCAATTGCCTGAGCAATAAAAGCGCTTAAATAATGTTGCTCTGCTGAAGCACATTTGCATTTCTGCAGAAAGCTAATTCTGCAGTGGATTAATTCTTTTTTGAATTGCTGCTGAGAGGAAATGAACCTGCAGAGAGACAGCTGAATCATAAATTTCTTGTCTAAGGTTACTTAAGGTCTCAATGTTCATTCCATACAACTCACTTGTATTGGACAGATCAATATTTACTTAACTGAGAATACACTAAGCTAAGTTACTATGATTTTACTAACTGGCAATGCATTAATAAGCACAATAATCAAATTTAAATTTAATCCATAAATCAGCAGTTTCAGTTAATAGAACACCATACAAATGCAGCACACTCAGCCTCTGAACCACAGAGATTGCAGCGTGCAGACTTGTTTGGGCAATTGTAGATAGATTTCTTTCAGTACCTAGACACAAGGTCTTGGTTGATTTATGTTGGTAAATAGCTGTGCTACCACCAAAAGTGTGTGGCTCACCTCTGAAATAATGCTATGTAGAGAGTTTAATCATAGAGCAGCGTCACAGAATGGTTTTGGTTGGAAGGGACCTTTTGAGCTCATCTACTTCAACACTCCTGCAAATGAGCAGGGCTACCCTCAATTAAAAGAGGTTTCTCAAAGCTCCATCCAATCTGGCCTTTGCTTTTTCCAGGGATGGGGCATCTGCCATCTCTCTGGGCAATCTGTTCCATTGCCTCACTATCCTCATTGTGAAAAATGTCACCCTTACAGCTAGTCTCAATCTACCCTCTTCTAGTTTAATTGACCCTTGTCCTATCGCTACATGTGCTTGTAAAAAGTCTGTCCCCATCTTTCTCACAGATCCCCTTTTAGTACTGAAAAGTTGCTCTCAGGTCTCCCTGTAGTCTTCTCTTTTCCAGGCTGAACAACCCCAGCTCTCTGAGCTTGTCCTCATAGGAGAGTGCTCCAGCCCTCTGATCTTCTTCATGTCCTCATCATCGTGGCCCTGCACTTTTAGCACTAACCTTCAAGAAACGTTAGTTTCTGCACACATAACCTAGGAATCTACTGAAACAGCTTTCAAATATAACTGCTTTTGAATCAATGGCTACACTGACTTTTTAAACACCTTTATACTCATCTTTAAAAAATTGCTAAATTCTATGCTATTCCTCTACTTTTAATTCATTACCTTCAGCAAGCAGAAAGTGCTTCACTACAGCCTGTAAGGGTATCAGGGTGCTCTGCCCGATTGAGCTTCTGTCTGTTGAAGTGGGTCTCTCCAATAAATCGAGTCTTTAATCTCATCTTTCTTCTCTAGACTTTCACAGGCAGGGAAGGAGGAAGAAAGCTACTTCTCTTCTGCAGGATCTTTGTTTCTTCTTTGAGTGCCAATGTTTGTTTTCATAAGGGAGTGACACTTCTGTGCAAATTGTATTAGAAATGTAACTTTTTATTTCAATGTTGCAGTATACTACCTCACCTTCTTAACCTTAAAAAAATGGGCTTAGAGTACTCTTAACCTCGCAACACTTCTTTTCAGCTTGAGTTGTGTTTGTCTCAGATTGCCTTCTTTCAGAGTTTTGTTTTCCACTCTCTCTCTCTGGATGCCTTTGCAAGCAATCTCTATGAATCCCTGACTTCAGCTTTAAGGCAACTTGTGTGTTGCTGATATGGCTTCAGTCTCCCCACCTGCTTTCAGACTGCTTACAACTAGATTGTGTGGGGCAAGTTGGATAAGAAAAGCATCTGTGCTGGTCTGGGCTGGGGTTGAGTTGATTTTCTTCACAGTGGCTGTGTTTTGGATTTGAGCTGAACACAGGGTTGATAATCTGGAGATGTTTTTGTTATTACTGAGCACGTCTTTCTCAGAGCCAAGGCCTTTTCTGCTTCTTATACTGGCATGATGGTGAGAGGGGTGGGGGTGCATGGGAAGATGGAAGGAGACACAGCCAGGACAGCTGACCACAGCTGATGAAAGGGATATTGCAGAACATATGACATCATGCTCAGTATATAAAACTGGGGGAAGAAGAACAAATAGAGAGATATTTGGAGCATTTATCTTCCCAAATCACTGTATAAGCATCCCCTGCTTTTCTGGGGATGGCTGAACACCTGGCTGAGCACAGGAAGGGATGAATGAATTCTTTGTTTTGGTTTACTTGTGTGTGTGTGGCTTTTGCTTTATCTTTTAAACAGTCTTTACCCCATGAGTTTTCTCACTTTTGCCTTTCCAATTCTCTCTCTGATCTTGCCAGGGAAGTGAGCAAGTGGATGTGTGGTATTTTGTTGCTAGATGGTTTTAAACCCTGAGATCATCCTAAAACAGTAAAAAATGTTGTTTGGCAGGGAATTTTTGGGGTCTCCACTCCACTACTTCTGGTTGAAACAGGGCTGTTGCTGCAGCAGATTAAATAAGTCATGTTTATATTTAAGAAGTCTTGAAAGCGTCCAAAATCATACGTTCTGGCTGCCCCATGAATAACCCGTTTAACTGCTCCACTACCTTCATGTTGAATGTATCTTTTCCTAATGTCCACCTTAAGCCTCCCAAACTGCAACTCAAGTCCATCTCGGGCTTCTGCAAAGATGAGTGACACCATCAGCTTTTAGCTGCCCCTTGCACAGACTTAGGCTTATCACCCCTCTGAAAGCCCAGCTCCTCTGATCACCTCTTCACAAGACCAAAGTCCAGCTCCTCACACATGTCCTGTGCCCCAAACCATCTTAGCTTTTATCTGCTGGACCCTCTCCAGTTTCTCCATGGCCGTATTTAACTTACGGACCCCTATCTGCACATACATGGGAATTCATCAGTAATACTGAGAGAAGGAAGGTAAGAACTTCCCTCAGTCTGCTCACCATGATCCTAACATGGGACAGTCCGTAACCTGCCCAATTTGCAGTAGTACCACGCTGTCAGCTTGTACTCAGCCTGCCATTCCCTGCTGTCTCTGGGTTCCCCTCAGCAGGAGTGCTGTTCATGCAGTCAGTTTCAATGCTGATTCAGTATTTTGCACTTCTTATTGAACTTCCTGTCTCTGTTCTCCCTAATGATTATTTCAGCGTTGGATTGCTAGACGTTTGTCACAGTCAGCAAAAGTCTGCTTTTATAAAAATATCTAATGACTTGCTGAGCACATTCACTTTATTATGCCCTCTTTCATAACATGCATACAAGCATTGCTCAGCTTTCTGGACTTCTAGCAATACAGCTTTTGGGATGCTAATAGAAATTCATGACTTGTCCTATTGGCTTGTACCTAAAAGACCCTGGACAACCCTACTTTTATATTCTGTCAGAAAAAATCCTACGTACAATAACATCACTGTTTGTCTTGATCTACCTCAAATCTGTGTTCCTGACTGAACACAGTCTTCCCTGCTTTATTTTATTCTCATGGAACACAATGTTTCTGTTCATTGCAAAAACCAGTGGGCTATGCAGAAAAAGCTGTGATGTACTGTACCTGCACTGATACACTTCCAAAGAACCAACTAAATGGCTCCCCATTGACCCTTGTAGACAGCACCAGTTTTCTGATGGTTACCAAGGACTTCCTGTCCTCGGCTGCAAATGTGTCTTTGTGACACAACTGCATTTCAAACACATTAGGTTTATTTTGAGCCCCATCTGCTGCTTGGCTAGTTGTGTCTGTAGGGGCTGCAGAAGTGTCTCTCTGTGACAGTTAGGAATACCTGCTCTGTTCTCTTTAGCAGATGGTCATGTGAGTGTCAAAAGTTTTATTAAAGTGATGTCACACAAACTTCTCACTTCATCATAGCAAACTGGTATGAAAGTTTTCATTTAGTAGAGATGAACAAAACCTGTTCTTCAGAAGTCCAGAAATTATGCAATAATTCTGGTTTGTAAAAGCAGTTGTGAATGTAAATACATTATCAGACTCTGATTGTGACTATTTAATGAATTGCAAATACTTAGCCACGGCATAAACAGAAAACAGGTGTTCTCTGCTGCCAAGACTTCATTTCCCACTTTCCTGAATCCTGTTTTATTTGCTTTATGGTTATTATAATGGCTGCCACCAAGCGCTGCCACTTCAGTGTGCTAACCGTGACTCACAGAAGTGCCTCATAAATTACATCAATGGGAAAGCAGATGAGCACATGAAGAGGAGGTGCAAAACTCATTAGTCATGCAGTCTCCTTTTCTGGGGACTGAATTGCCTGACAGAAAAGCATTGTGAGTGCCTCGTGCATCTGTCAAGTCCACCAGATGCCAATCTTACTCTTGCAGTTTTTTTGAAAGCTATGAATCGATATGCATTATTCAGTATTGTAAAACAGGACCTCAATTAAGCGGCCGACTAAAGCAGAAGGAAAAAGGTAATCACCCAATACACAGTGAGTTTCTTCAGACAAAGGGAATAACATAGATTTTGCCACTTGAAGCAATATCTAGATCACAGTCCATTTATTTCTTTTTCATACATTATCTTGCATGGTGATTCAGTTGAGAACAGGTATTCTGGAACAACAGAATGAAATGAATCTGTGAGCTAGACATTGATTTTGATCAATCTGCATGAAATGAAGTGTACCAGTGTACTAGATCAAAATCAGAAAAGGACACAGGATCACACTCTGTCTGTATTTTTGGGGATGAGCCAACATCTTTATAACCTGTGTGACTCTGGGGATTTATAGCATACTTATAATACTTCACCTAAGGCTGAAAGTGTGTAAGATCTTCAAAAACTTTCCAGGATTTCTTTTTCTCTTGGTTTATTTTCACAGAAGGATCCAGTACATTTACACAGCAGCACAGTACTTAAAAAAAAAAAAAAAAAAAAAA
>VXBB01015084.1:243015-273473 GCA_013399915.1 Illadopsis cleaveri
CTGGGGCCTGCCAAGTCCAAAAGCATCTTGGACTGCTTTAGGAGCAGCATTCAAGAGAGATGACCCTTCTCCTCTGCTTGGCACTGGTGAGACATGTCTGAACTGCTGTGTTCAGCTCCAGGCTCCTGAGGACAAAAAAAGATGTGAACTTATTGGAGAAAGTCCCGCACGAGGTCACAGAGATGATGAAGCATCTTCAGCAAGAGGGAAGGCTGAGAGAGCTGGGGCTGTTCATCCTGGAGAAGAGAAGGCTCTGGAGAGTCCTTATAGCAGCCTCTCAGTAGCTGGAACTGCTTAAATGGCTTCGTGTTCACCCATGACATTGTCCTTCACGTGTGCTTCAAACACGCATTCATTTCCCCTTCCTGCCTGGCCTGGTTTGGGTAAGTGGAACTGAGCAAGGCTGGCTCCATGCAGCTGAGAGCAAGAGGACTGGTTGCTTGAGCCACACAGTCTTTGTAGGCCAAAGGAGACTTGAACCTCAGGCCAAGGCCATGGCCCTAGGACACAGCTATTCGGCGCTGTGGGCTTTTCATTCAAAGTGTTTGGGACACCATGAAGGACTCTGTCACTGCCCACCAGAATGGGTGTTTCTGTAACATTGGTATAATATGTGCCCATGCACTCTGTGCCATAGGTCAGGATGGTTGAGTTTGGCAGAAAGAGACAATTCTGCCATGCACTTACCCATATTTCCTGTTTCAAGTGGTGATGGGAACTGCATTTGCATTTTTTGCAAAGGAAACTAGTTGGACTTACTCCGAGATGGTGCTCAGAAACAAATAAACCTACTTGTGTGTATGTATTTTGAACAATCAGGGAACTGGCATGGGGCAAACCCTTAAATTACATGACAGGACAGATGTTCCCAGAGAATGTTCTGGATTATCTAGAGTCATAATTTGACATATACTGAATCAGAGATTTGGATTCAAGATCAAAAGAGATTCCTGAAACACCATGAAAGTGGTTGATAATTTTGCTGATAGAGCAAATCTATTTAGCACAGTGTATTTGAGCAATGGGTAGCACATTTACCTCAGTGAAGTTGTCATTTCTGACAGTCTTTCAATGGCTGATGTAAAGAGAGAAGCAGCAAAGTAAATGTTTAAATGCACAGGAGAAGTCAGCCACTTTTTATACCAAATGTGAAAGAAAACCTCAGACTAGGCCCTGCATGCAAGTCAAGCATAGGCTCCCTCAGATCTATTAAAAAAACCCCACAAACTAACTCTAAAGCTGTTCAGATTTCTCTTTGGCTTTAGATTTCTGCCTCCATGCTGTCACTTATTTCTTCTGCATGCCACACCATAAGCACACCCAGTTCTTCCTTAGGGAAGGAACAATCTCCACTTCCTACCAGGAGATGCTTGCACTTGTTTTTATAAGATGATTGTCAAAAACCAAGGTCACACTAAAAATCTAGATATTGTTGTCATATCTTCTCCAAAAGGACAATCCAGGTATGCACACAGCTCATTTCATGTGTTACTAAACATGTCTGAAAATTGCTTAGAGTAATTTCTCTTTCTTGGGATTTTGGACTATTTTGGCTTAGAATCAGAAAACTACTTTTTGAAGATTGGTTTGGGTTTGTTTTGTTTTGGGTTGATTTTGGTTTGGTTTTCTTTTCTTCCATGGTTGTTTTCCTGAAGAAAGGAGCAGTGAGTATTACACTAGCCTTTACACACATTTCCAGTGAGGTATTTGTTATAACTGCAATATCTGACATAACCTTGCCTGAACTATCAGCACAAGTAAAGTGGTTTACAAAAGTTGTTTATGGTTGTTCTGAATTATCTCTCCCCAAATATATGAATTTTCATTGTCAGCAGAAAAAAAATAGTCCAGTTTGTGTTCTCACGAGACCTAACTTTAGAGTTAGAAAGATCTTTGGATATATTTGGTAGGGTTTAGTTTAGAAAAAGTGCAACAGATCTCCCCCAAGATTCTGACCAGTGTGGTACCCCATCACTAAAGGAAATTTCTCTTAACAGCAGCTCANTAAAAATCTAGATATTGTTGTCATATCTTCTCCAAAAGGACAATCCAGGTATGCACACAGCTCATTTCATGTGTTACTAAACATGTCTGAAAATTGCTTAGAGTAATTTCTCTTTCTTGGGATTTTGGACAAGTTCATAGTCCTGAGTAACTTAAACTGTTTGCAGAAGTCTGAGATCCTTATAGTGTTCCTGGAAACCAAGAGTTCAGACTCAGTGTGCTGAAATGAGAAGGAACATTCTTACAAGCTACTGAAATCCAGATACTGTGTATATAGACGTTATATACCAAATATATGAGTACATCTATTACCTCCAAAGCATGAACCACTGTTTCTCACCCATGTCCTGCCTTGCAGTCCAATCACTGCTATTCCCATTTTGTTGCCAATTGTTAGAGATTTCAAGTGTTTTCCAGGTTTGTGTCAGTCATTTGTGAACCAAGATGCAAAACAAAGATGTATTTTCTTTCCAGCTTGTGGCTTCCTATCACAACCAACAAAGAGCATGTGAGAGATAGAATCCCACTAGAAGTTAGGAAAACCAGCAGGAATTTTTGTCCATGAACTTCCTGTGTCTAATTGCAGCACGCAGGCAAGTAACCTACACTCACATCAGGAAACCTGAAAGGAAGGGAAGGTGCTCACACACCAGAATACTAGAGCAGCCTGACAGCTTCCAGTGGTTGACCAGAATCACTGAAGGCAGCCAGCAAATGTAGTTTTCATTTGCAGAGTAGATACAGACTACATTTCACCTTCTTGTGCTTGAACAATTACAGGTTATTAGTATCAAAAGTGAGAAGAAAATGATGGTTAATTTCATAAAAAACCCTATCATGGAGGTAAGATGAAGCTCTGAGGTATTAATAGATTGTGACACACTGATGTTGTGGCAATAACATGAAGTAAATCAACAGCAATCTGTTTTGATAAACTCAAACTGAATTGCTAGAATGTGTTTAACAGTGGACCCATCTCATACTCTTCCTGTTTATTAAATCTTTTCTTTAAAGAAATAATGCCGGGATAATGCCAGCCTTATACAGTTCTCTTTCATTGATGTCATTTACTGTCAGAAGGGACCTGGGGATTTGCAGGAGCACAACATGATGAGTCAACCGTGCAGCCCTGTGATAAAGCACAAAAATACTGAAACTGCATAAGCAAGAGGGAAGCCAGCAGGTAGAGAAGTGTTAGCTCCTCTCTATTCAACACTGTAGAAATTATGCCAAGACAACTGTGCCCAGTTTTGCCACGCCATTACTATTTACAGGAAGGATAAGAGAAGGCTCTTGTTGCTTTGACTACTAAAAGAGCAGGTTTAGAAAAAATAGAGACAGATGCTTTTCAGGGATAAAAATGATAGGGTGAGAGGAAATGGACAGACATTGCAAAGTGTGAAATTCTAATTAATTGTTAGGGGAAAAAATAAAATTAATGAGATTGCTGAGAGACTTCATTAAATGTCAAGCTTCAGAATTATTTAAAATGTGACTGGTCAATGCCCTGAATAATGTGATCTAAGTTGGTTCAGTTTAGAGGTAGAGTTTGGACCAGATGTTACTTATGGCTCCCTTCCAACCTACAGAATTCTATAATCCTATGATCCTGCTGATGCCTGCAGAAAAAATAAAATCTTTTCTCATCTCAACAGAGCCAGATTATTTAGAAATAATATTTTTTAAAACAGCAGGTAAATTCACCAGTGATATGGCTGCATCAAATGGAATTGCATTAAATATTCCTGATTTCTCTGTAAACTTAGTACAAATTTTAAAAGAAGATAAATATTATATTGGAAGAGTATCTGTCCAGGACAGTATGACACCCTGCACTTTCTTGTTCAGAGACAGTATTTAAATCCTAGACTTTTTAAATTCTCTGGGGTTTTTTTTGCCAACCAATGTTTAAATATATTTTCAAAGTTGTGTTTAACCTGCTTTTGAATGTAATTTCTTATGTTATTGTAGTAAGTCTGGATTGTGATATCTCAGTGAATCCTTTCAGAATTCAGGATGCACGGAGCCCTAATCTTCAACTCAGCCTGAAGCTCTGAAACAATAATATGCACATTTTTATCTCAATTGTTCTTCCATAATTTATAGTGAATGTAATTGGACTGAGACTTTCATAATAATGTTAACAGATGTCTTCACTTGTAATATGTTGTTCCATATTAGATTCTATTTTTATTACCATTGAAATGGGCCTTTAATGCACATCTCCTTCCTGTGAAGTATGAAACAATTTAGAAGTCCAGGAGTGGTGTCTAACCAATAAAACAGATATAGATGGGAAACAAAAATTTTGTATCACCCATCAGAGAGAAAAGCCATAACTTTATGAATGAAGTGTTTTACACTGGAGAGTGAAGATATTGCCTCAGCATGTCTTGGACATTCCTATTACAAAATTAACAGCACATTATAAGATAAAACAACCACAACAACAAGGATTATCATTGTCCACTGGGTATTTCCCATTGTCTGTCATAGAAGCTTTCCTGAAAAGGACCAGACAGTCATTCAAAAATTTTGATAAGACTTGAACACACACCTAAACAAATTCAAAATTGCTCATATATAGAGGAATACCTTAGGAATACCTTAGTCTATTTTAGAAGATGTCTACAAAAGAGAAGGGCAAAGAAGTTACTTCAAGACTCTGCCTACTGTAGTGATTAATGGATTTGCCTAAACCAGGCAGGATTTGGTACCTGCTCCCCACTTCATAATTGCAGTTCATCTCAGTGTAATTATACTTCATTTGACAGGTCCACAGAGGCGTTCCATAGGCATTCTACATCAGGAAGAATGAGAACCCTGGATGCAGATGTATCACAGAATCATTGAGTAGAATATGGATCATTAAATCCAACTCCTGGCCCTGCACAGGACACCCCAAGAATCACACTGTGTTTCCAAATGTAGGTCCTTTTCAAAGCAACACCACATCAGTGCTGAATGCACTCCTCAGCTGTCCATAGCACTGCCAAAAAACAGTGCACTCTTCATGTCCATGGGACGCCACCGTACATCATTCCAGCGCAGCTGGCAAATTCTGCCTTGCAATGCATTGCAAGAGGAGGAATTTACTGGCACACATTGAGCTGCTGGCAGAAGGAAGGTCGTAAAACCATTATTAGGTTTTTCATAGAGAAACCCTTTAGGTATTGTTTTCAGAGAGACAAAAAGTTCAATTTAATGACTTAAATTGCTTGTCAAAAACATGTTCCTACCTGTAGCACAGCAGAACTTTTTCACTTCACTCCAGTGAATTGGAATGGTCAGTCTCCCTGCTCTCCATTCCTGTACCTATTATCCATCCCCAAAGGTGCCACAAGAAACTGACATTGAAGAGTCAATGGAAGGAGAGTGAGAGGGCTTGAAGGAAGGTTGTTCGGGCAAGGTACCCTAACTACTGCAAGCACGACAATGAATGGTGCTGGTCCTGAGAAAGCATGATGAGCATACATGTGGAGAGCCACCACCAGAGCTCTGGACAGGTAAAATGCCTACCAGGAATGACAGGCCCTCTGCCTCTTCTCACTATACCTATGATCTAGAAGAACATTAGTACTTCTCATTTCAGAAGTAGGTTTAATCATAAAAAATAAATCACAAGTATGTGATTCATACAGATGTTCTGAAAAGGTATTAATGAGAATTTGTTCTGTGCTTTCAATCTGTGTAGTCAAAAATTTTGCTTTGATCCATTAACACTACAAGTTAGTGGGAACAGGGAAGAAACATCTTGACAACAATATCTTGTTGCCCTAGAGCTGGCAGAAGCCCTCATCAGTATCTATGAACAGATGGCAAGCACAATAAATAATATTAAAGCAAATTCAAGGGAATTCAAGACTTTTAGGACAAGGGTGATACGCTTCCCTGCTCTTTTCTCAGCTTTGCTTTTTTGACTCCTCTCCTTTCCATTACTTTCATTTTCTATCCCTCATGCTAGTTTTATTTTTTTATTTGTTATATTTTTTTCTTCTCAGTCTCTTTTTCCTTTGCATATTTTTCCTTTTGGAGACAGCAGGAGGATGGTACTTCTTGATACAAATAAGTGAAAGAGTCAATAAAGACAGTGGCAAATTGCACATGCTTAGAGAATACTCTTATCACTCTTTAAATGAAAGTTGTCAATTTAAGCTACCTGACTGAGTGGTGAATAAAAATTATAACTATGCACTGTGGCTGTTCACAAACAACTGCTATTCCCACTTTATCACACCGGGAGTCCTTCCAAGTTGCTCTTGCAG
Organism: Illadopsis cleaveri; assembly: GCA_013399915.1. Taxonomy (NCBI): domain Eukaryota; kingdom Metazoa; phylum Chordata; class Aves; order Passeriformes; family Timaliidae; genus Illadopsis; species Illadopsis cleaveri. The sequence goes on from VXBB01015084.1 coordinate 249,285, forward strand.
ATTGTTATTTCCCCCCTGAGCTGCACAACAAGAAGAGAGGGTTAAATTGACTTTGCCCAAGTATCCTTGCCATTCAGCAATATAAAGTCTGAAAGAGCCTAGGCAATGACAATAAATCAGAAAGAGTGCAGCGTGTTTTGCCAAGTTTTGTTTGGCACATGAAGAAGAACAACATCTCACACCAGGAAAAGAATAGGCACTCTAAGCGATTGTTAAACAACAAAGACTCTATGTGCAATCTTGTTTGGCTGTTCTTGTTACCCAGTATTGACATCCTGGAGAGATTTGAAAGCAGAGAGTAAAAATGATCTCAATTCTGAGAAGATACATGACAAAGTAAAGCAATAACAGCCAGTATATCTTGTTTAAAACCCATGACTTCATTCTGCAAGTAGTTAAAACATTACCACCAAAACAGAGAAACATTAATAAGGATAAAGATGATGAAATCACAATACAAGAAGAGAAATTTAGATTGCAGTGCAGAAAACCTTTCTAGCAGTGAGACAAAGTATTGGCTGACATATTTTAACTCCGATAGAATATGTATAGGTATATAACAAGACCAGATTTTTGTTGCAAGGGGTCTAAAGACATTTAACTACATTCTACCACTATATTCAATTAGCCAGATTGATTTTTAGTGCACTCTCTTAAAGCAATGAACTGCAACATACTCAAAATTCCATCTCCTTTAACAGGAGACTGTGTGCACTCTTCTTCAAAAATAACAGAATTACTTTGGGATAAAGAATGCCTAAGCGTACGTTAACTTTTTTCCCCCTCAAAAAACCAAAATAAATATGCGCAGAATAATAAATAGTAAAAAGAGGGGGAATGTGGGTTTGACCCACAATCTGAGGGCCAGCCTGGCAGAAAAGTGGCTATAATTCATTTGAGTGAGACCGCTCCTCGAAGGTGTTTTGTAAATCAGTAGGTTTAATAAAGAAAAAATAACAAAATAACAAACGTTACAGAAAACAAATAATAAGCCATGCACAGATGCCTGAGACAACCCCCTGCACCCTGCTAACACACCTTGAAATGCCTGGAGTTTTTCTGTTCTCTCTCTTTAGTACTTAATAGTCTAGGTGGGCTTTTTGGCCCTTGGGCCAATGAGATGAACAACAGTCTTTGAGTTACATTCTCGGAGTCCAATCCACACTTCTGGGCGGGCTCCAAGCCAATTACAATGAGAAACTCACAGAATCGAGCTAAACTCCCTAACATGTCACAAGGTGAACTGGAACTCTTTCCCTATTTGGAAACACCTGCTGGGGGTGTGGGGTGCATCACTACAGGGGAAATACAATCTGGGATTTTTGTGCTCATGCTCATCTTTGAATGCTGAAAATTGTAAATGAAGGATGGGTACCTGATGACAGAATTATCTACCACATACAGGGAAGTTACTAGAAACTATTTCAAGCTGAACAACAATCTGTGAGAAATATTTAGGCATATCATTGCAAAAAAAACACCCAAAACCCCATCTGATTTTTATTTAATTTATGATATTTTAAAAATAATTTTATTACCTGTTTTTTCTGTTACCAATAATTTTTGAATATATGGGTAGGGGTTCATAGATTTTTTAATATTTTTGGAGGGGGGAGGGGGTGTTGTATTAGATGAAGGCATACTATTTTTTTAAAATNATTAGATGGTGTACTATTTTTTTAAAATAAACTATATCAACTTTAACATTGTTATCTCCTTGTCCATAGCACAAAGTTTTTAAACTCTCATCAACCATCCTAAAGTTAAATGGGAACTGAATGTGTTCAGCATTTCCCAGCATCTAAGCATATGGTGAAAATCTTATGCTTTTCTGGTTCTCTGTCCCATTACATGAACAGATGGAAAATACTGCATGCTTTTAAGAATTATCAATAAATCTAATCTATATTATGTACTACTAAAGTATGAATGCACATTATCCCATCAGAATAAAAAAAATTAAAAAATGCTTTTACCATGCATACAGAATTTATTTCTTATTTATTGCAATTTTCTTTCTGGCTTCCCGAGTCTTTGTCATCTTAACTTGCATTATTCTGTCCTTCTTTTGATCCTTGAAAATGGGAAGTAAATATGCTATCAACAAGCTTAAAAAAAAAAAGTGGTGAGTTATTCCCTTTCCCTTTTTAACATTCAGACTACAAGACAAACAAGCAAGGACACAATTGCTGTAGAAATATGTCCCGAGCTGAATGTTTAGTAGTGCAGTCTTGCAGTATTAATGATGTTCCATGTGCATGTGTGCATTTTCATGTGTAGTGTGCAAAGCCACAGGTGTATTTTTGAAATCTCCATTCTTGTTTCACAGGATGGAAATTCGAATGCTCACACAGGTGGAAATTCTTATTATGGCCATAATCTGATTCATCTCATTAGGCTGCTTCTTTAGCTGTAATAGTATTATTACCTTCTACCACTATTAAATTATCAGGAAAAACAAGTTAAATGAAAATGTAATGTAATTAATATCAACAAAGTTGACACCCAACCCTCATTGCTGAATTATCCAGATCAGCTGTACTCCATCAGTTATACCCATCTGGCACATTTTTGTTTTGTTATCTCAGGACTAGGTCCTTCTTTTAACCTCATGAATTTTTATTCTGGGAAATTTTCTGCTGGTTCATTCACAGCATTCCTATCTTAAACTTTAGAAAAATTTTGTATTCCTGAACTGGTTTCATGTTACAATATATTGATCCTTCATGTATCCTGTAAGATGGAAATGGTGGAGAAATAATAAATTGGTGATAAGTATTTTTTCTGCAGATGAGTTTTTTTTTCCTCTGTCTCTTCTGTATCCTCTTTCCTTATTATTTCTGCTGGTTGCCTCTCTGCCTTTCATCTCCTGAAGCATTTAAAAAGGATTTATCCTTAGTTTTCATGCCTGGACAGTCCTAGGATATGTTTACATTTAATCCAGCAGTATTGATCATCCTTCCTCTATCCTTATTACTGAAGGATCATAATAGTCCTTGATCTTGTTTCTTTTATATTGCCGTTCAACCACTCTAGTTCCTTTCTGGCCTTTCTGAAGTTCTCCCCAGTAAGTGGAATGTATTCTGAGTTTCCAATGTGATGGATGATCAGAATGCTCTCTCTGCTGCCTGGGAGAGTGGTTTATTTAATTGATAGCGCCTTTTTCAAAAGTCATAGACTCAGAGAAGGGTTTAGGGTGGAAGGTCCTCTGTAGTCACCTGCTCCAAGCAGAGCTAACTGCAAAGCTAGATCAGGTTGGCCAAGGCCTCAGCCTGGGCAGTTTTAAAAACTTCCAAGTATGGTGATTCTGTCACTTCTCTGGGCAGTGTCTAAACCTGCTTTAGTAAAGATTTCTTCGCCTCAATCAAAATGTCCCCTGCTACTAGTTGTGGTTGTTTTCTCCCATCCTTTGGGAAGCTCCCCTGTGTTGATGGTGTCCCTCTTGAAGCTGAATGGATGCAGGGACTGTCTTTGCTGCTCCCACACTCTACATGTGTTACTATCAATCTCAGAGGATGACTGCAACTGTGATATCCTCAATCAGGTCGTCATGTACTGCTCAGAACCAGGCCAATAGATGTTGATAATATCTAAATATTAGTCATAAGCCACGCCCTTTAGCGAGGCTATATGGTCTGCTGTATTTCTGGAGGGGGCTAATGACCCTTAATGTGCCTGTGTCCATTCAAATACTTTAATCCTCTAAGTAATACAAGCCCATAGCTCTTAATATAGTTTCATGTCACAGAAAAAGCACTAATTCCTTAAAAGTGACCTTTCCCCCCACTTATTTGTGAAAATGCAAGCATATTTATTGCTGTACTGCAGGTGGTAAGGGTATCTGAAGAGAAGGACAACAGACTATATTTTAAATATCCAGAAATAAATAAGCTGGATCAATATACTGTAACAGATTGTTTTGCTCATTAGAAGGTAAAAATAAAAAGGAAACTTGTCAATCTACCAAAAATCTAGCCTTTCAATAAGGATATAATTGGAACAAGCTGTCAAAAACAACTTTGAAATTAAATTCACAGCAGCTGGTACTCAATACATTTCATGACAGGTCATCAAAGATAAAAATTTACCTCTACATGTTATTTCTTTCATCTCTGTCAGATATTTCAAAATGCCCAGCAGTTTTAAAGCAATATTAACTATTTCATGTTAGAATAACACACAAATTGTGCCTTTATCTTAATTGGAGGCTTTTCCTTTGCAGGAATCCTTCATTGTAACATTTGTTACTGTTAGTATTAATCCTTTCCTAATCAATCCTAGCCAGGCCCAGGCTCCTTACAGCCTCGACTAGTCCTTAGTTTTGTTGTAGCTTTATCTCTCTAGCAATAGATGATTTACTTCCTCCTCTGTAAATAATACACGATATTTTCTATCAATCAACAGACTGTGGATACCATCTTACATGTGAATATTTCTTACGCACCCAAACATAAAATCCAGAGGTATTTAGAAAGACAGAGGATAGTATTAACAGTTAAATCTGATAAAGATCACTGCAATTCTGCTCTGCAGCTCACTTAAAAAAAAAAAACCCAACTCATCTTTTTCATAATACCCTCACTGTAAAGGAACAATGAATGATTTTTTCTTTTCCACATCAAAAAGTCTCTTTGATATTTCCTATCCCTCCAGAAGCCTCCCTCCAAAACAGTATAAAACTCCCTAGGTGACTAGTTTCATAATTTGAGATAATCCATACATTCAGACAAAATCCTGTCTCAAGTCTGATGTCTCTGCACTGCAAGGAACTATCAGTGATGATTGTAAAGCAGAGTGTGACCTGTGACAGTGATTGCACATTCCTAGGCCATTGCTTGAACTTGGGAAGCTGGAGCTACAGAACAAAGAAGCCTTGCTCCCCCAAGGGTAGCTGCCATGCACCTGTTAGAAAGTTGCTAGAAATCCAGATATTTAGTTGGTTTTCACACATTCCACTCTTCTGTCATCAAGGTTGGTGAATGATTAAAATTTGCTGGTTACCTATTTTTGTATTCATTGTGTTTTGTACCCATCTCCACTTTGCCCTGCACCACCTTTACTGATCCTTTCTGTCATTTGCAAAAAAACTGTAGTGGTGGGGAGGATGTGTTACAAAAGTAAAAGGATGAGAGTTAGCAGGTGGGGACTCTGCTAGACCTCAAGAGATCCCTCGTAGCAAAATTCTTCCTACAATTTTTGGGAAGTGTGTAAAACTATTTCAAAGACCAAGCTCAGGCCCAGGGCTACAGACTGAACTTGCTGCAAGCTGTCACTCCTAATAGTTAGAGTAGCATACTTTTAGTGCTGGCATGATGCTGCCTTTTTTTTTTTTTTTTTTTAACTCCAGAAAAATTCAACTGATTGCTCCTCTCACTGCTTCCCTGGTGTATAAAAGAGAGAGAAGGAATGGGTAGGGTTGAAAAAAATTCATTGCACGTGCACCCTTGCATCCCCTGCACTCTTATTCTATAGCCATGCCTAGGCATCAAGGTTCATAAGGGAAGGTGTAATCTCAAAGAATTCCTGTAGACCTGTAAGCCTTCAGTAAAATAGAATTCTTTACTACGGAGATGGAGCCCCACCATTCAGGATGGTTTTATAAGCACAATAGCAAAACCACAGTGCTTTCAGAAGTTCGAGGTCAATACAGCAAATATAATCATGTGAAGTCACCCCTTGGGCTGTCTTAGCAGTATTAGTTCCACTAATAAAAGATCCTGAATTGATTTTAATTTTTTTTCAAAATACACAATACTCAAAGATTAAGCAAACATTTTGTCTTTATCTTATGTTACAAGAATAAGGCTGTATTTTATGGATCAGAATCATTTAGGTTGGAGAGAACCTCTAAGATCATGAAGTCCATGATTATCATAATTATCACAGGATTCATCCAGCAGCTGGGTAACATTTTATGGGAAGGTCTGTTGCCTCAGTATTGAAAGTGAAATATATTTTTCAGAGAACAAGTGCAATATTTAATTTTGGCCAGTTTCAGTTTATTAAATCTCTGTGCAAAAGAATGAGATTTCCTCTTAGTTTTCCCCATAAGTCTCTTTGCAGCATTTTGCAGACTGACTTAGATATACAAAATTAAATACAGAGCTGTGTTCTTTTGACCTGAAATCTTTGACCTGTGAGATAAAGTGACATTGTTTCTGCTTGAGGACCAGTTCATCTAATTGCTGAGTGATGGCTGTGACACAGCTGGTACACGATTTTGTTCCCAAGGTAACTCTGCCATACAAAGTGATTCAGAATCAATCATTTGTTTTATAGGGAGACAGCAGGTGTTACGTGCTGCACAGGGGGAAAATAGGCATTTTTACTGAGAGGGTCATCCTTTTATTAAAATATCCTTTCATCTCCCTTTGTGATGTAGAAGGCACATTTTCAGTGCTATAGCTGAAAGGAACATAATGTTTTCAATAGGAAGGATACTCACGAATTTCTTCTTTGCTTAACATGAGTTCCCTGGGACTAACATGAACATAAAAAGCTGTAATAAAACTGCAAAGAAATATGTTTACATCTTCTCTTACCTTCAGTAAAACCACAGAGCCTTTCCCTGTGCTCCTCACCTAAAAACATTGGTTCACAACAGTCAATAAGCTCCTTGATATTTACAATACAGCATCTCATTAAATAGCAGTGTTTGGCAGTTAGGACTGAGTTAATCTCTCAGCAAGTCTGATGGATTTTTGTGTTCACAGTCAAAGGTACTGGACTGCATTTGCAGTGCTGAAATTGTTGCTGGGGAAAGCAAAAACTTCTACACAAACAATTACATATGCCTTCTTGTTCTTGAGACAACATCAGAAAATAAAATGTGGAATTTGTTCCCCTCCCTCTGAGTGAAAGAAGCCTAATTTTTCACATGTTCAAAAAAGAAACAATTTTAACAGAGACCCTAGCCCTTACTGAGCATTTATTAGAATAAAATAAAGAAATAATACAGTCTGCAATGCATTGAAGTATCTGTAAAACTGAAAAAAAGACATGGGTTTTGAATTGCTGATCACTATCTGTAGTTGCACAAAACAATCCTTGATTTCCATCAGATTTTACCTGCAGGCAAAGCCCCCCAAAATTTAGCCTATTATTTCTAAGGAAAAATAAAAACAATTGGAGATGACACAAACGAAGCATTTCTGAGTTTGGTGAAAAATACATTTTTAGGAGTTGCACAAAGAGGTACTCTCTCCATTATTTTCTAAATATTTTTTGGATTTTGTTTCTTTGTTTAAGGATATCAAAAAAAGTCTTCAATTACATTAAGTCAAGATTTCTTAGCCAAAAGCTGTGAAGAAAATCTGTGATTGAATTCCAATAAATTGCCTTTCTATTAAAGCTGGTTCTTTTTTAATCCAACCACAATCCAGCATTAGCATAAATTCCTGTGAAACAAGAGAACATCCTGTCAGATTAATTTAAAGCTATGGGAAGTCCCTTTTCAGGTTTATCATAATTTTACAAGCTTAAAACTCAGTAATTTTTTTTTTTTTTACTGTTGTATCGCTTGGAAATAGTTCTTATAATTTCAATATCTTTCACGACATTATATTTTTCTTGAAGGGACACCTTTCTTGCTTGTAGGCAGTATATGGTGGGTTACCCTTGGCCAACAGTCAGACTCCTTTTTTGCAAAAAAACTACCTTAAACCGAAAGATTAAAGCATATACTTCTTGTCTATTCTGAAAACAACTGTATGTTCAATTACTTTTGTCAATTTTTATCTTGCTTCAGTCACTTAGAGGATGTGCATTAGAATTAAATGAATTAAATAGTTGTTTTCTAGGCTCTTTTTTTTTCTTTTTTTCTTTTTTCTTTTTTTCTTTTTTTCTTTTTTTCTTTTTTTCTTTTTTTCTTTTTTTTTTCTTTTTCTTTTTGTTTTTTTCCTTTGGGTTTTTTGTTGTTTTTTTTTCTGGGGAAGTCAAATTCTGCAGATTGTACTGAAAATTCACTGTGGCTTATTTATATCCTTATCAAGGCATTATTAGTGGGGAAGGTGAATGGGATCGTNGATCCTGACTACATAGTTTTTTGGTTTTGTTGCAGACATCTAAAGATGCATTGCATCTGTCTTTTGAACTATTAGAACATGAAGCATAGGCAAATCAAAGAGGCAGGTGAAGTGAAATTCAGTAAAGGATTGCATTTCTATGATAAACCAACAGCTTCAAATAGAAAAACTAAACAATTTTTTGATTGAAAAAAGTAAGTGGTGGCTGTCTGTTCGCCTCTTGTCCTTATAGACCTCATAATGTTGAGAATAAATCTCTGATTCTGCAAAATCACTGTGTGAATTCAGTACATCAGTAATCAAATCAGGAGTTCAAAGTGCATTCTTTAAAAACAAATCCTTCAGTACAGACTGAAACCTATAGAGCTGCACACATTAGGAATGGCTTAAATAAATCTGTAAAGGTGTTACTACATAAATGAGGCCTGGTGCCAATGGAAATCTGATTGACTGAGGTTTGTGACAATGGAAGACAGAGCCTGTTACCATTACTCTTCTCCCCACAAAGCAAGCTAAGTTTAAAAAAAAATGAAGATGCAATTTTCAGTGTGTTTTTATAGATCCTTATTTCCTATTTCTTGAAAAGGACGACATTTTAATATAATTTACAAGTTCTAAAATACATTGATTTCTGAAAGTTCAACTTTTTTATAGAAAAAAGATTTCTAGTGGTATAGAAGCATTGATACTGCCATTATAATCTCTTCAGAATCCCTTGTATAAGGAACACATTTTCTCAATGTGTCATTCACAAGAGACATCAATTCTTTGACTCTCCTGATGGTTTTAAATGCCTTACTATTATTTTGTGCTGCCTTTTTTTATCTCCAAATATGTGTCATTACCTGTAAATCTTACTGTTAATTTCCATTGTTTTTCTGCATTTGATATTTCCGTCTCATATTTATTTGCCTTTTTATTTCTGGTAAATCTTACCTGTCCTGATTCTGCATGGCAAGAGCCAGTGGTGCCAGTGATTTCTTAATCACTTCCCTCTGCCTATGCCCTTCTTTACTGACGTTGACAGGATGCTTGTAGATATTTTTAAAATAAGTTTCTTTTAAAAATTATTTTTAAATCTTTTCAGTCAAAATGTTTTATTCAAAAAAATTGGTTCTTAAAAAAGATCTATTTTCATTCCTTCCTAGGAAAGAACCACCAAGTCAAGCCCATCGTTTAGACACAGTGATAAATTAATGGCAATGTTACAGACATCATAGATGCACATAATAGTTACTGTGGTAGTAGTATTCTCCTAAATAAGACAATGGCCTTGAGAAATTGCTGCTCATGAGCAAGCAATCTGAGCCTTATATGTTTTTGTGTTTTGCTTTTTTTTTTCTTTCATTAATGGAATATTTCTTTTTACAAAGCTGATGAAAATTGAAATGTGGGCAATTTTCTGTGATATGTTAAATCTTTTTAAAGATTGATGACCGGATGTGCAAACAGTCATGGATGTCATGAATGTCATATAAAAAGCAAGAATAAAACAACAAATGTATCTGTCTGATCAGCTATCTGGAAATCACAATGCCATCACCTTATGCAATGTCAACTGCATTATTTTGATCAAGCCATCACTACACCTTCAAATTGAAAAAGAAATTACAGTCCATTCAATTAAATTGAATTTCCATATATGCCTGCTGAAAATACAGCTTCTTTTTTCTTTTCTTTTAGTGCTTCTGGCTTCCTTGCTCCAAAACAAATATCTGATTTCGTGCCTGGGCCTCCATTTCACCCTTATCTCTTTCTCTGCTCTCTCCTTGTCTTTGTTTAACAAAAAAAAGCCAAGCAAATCAATGCATTGATTTTTTGCAAAAGGCTGCATTTCTACCTGATGTTTCAGATGCTTTTGAAATAAGAACTGTAGCACTTTACTTTTTCATGTAAAAAAAATTATACCAGTCTCTGATGGCCTTAACTGTAAGGCAAAGCAATCAGTATATCCTTATCTGACCAGGGGATAAGGTTATATATGGTCATAAGGATGTCTTTGAGCTAGCAACCCCAGCACTTGTGGGTCATCCTATCAGGTCATATGGACTCACATCTGTCCAGTTGCTTTAAACATTCCCTAATTTAATAACTCAAATGATGGCGAAGTCTTTCTTGCCCTGAACTGTTGTACTGCTCCCAGGGCCTGGTGCCCTCCTGAAGGCTGGTCTTGCTGGTTAAATCTGAGCCAAGATGCACCTAGTACTTTGTTTTTTCCTGACTTGCCTCATGCAGCACTGGTCCCTGTTTTCCTATGTCCCCTGTTTGTTGATGGTACATCAATAGAAGTCCTCCTTGTTTTCCTACATGTCCCTTGCCAGATTCAACATTAGATGGGTTTTGGCTTGCCCAACCCCACCCTTGTGGGCTCAGACTCTGTGTCTTCTGGTTGATATCTCCCTGCTTCCACTTCTTGCACACTATTTTTTAGATGTGACTTCAGTCAGGAACTCCTTGTACTATGTTCCTGTTTTAGTCAGAAGCTACATGAATGTTGCTGGCTACTTTTCCTTGAATTTCTGCACATCAGGATGAACTATTCTTGAGCTTGAAGCCAAGAGTTGTTATTCAGCAATTTGTCTTGTTCCCTCCTTTCACAACCCTGAATGCCACTATTTCATGATCATGGCAGCTAAGGCTGTCCCTGACCTCCAAATCTACAAGACTGTGAAACTTCCAAAAGCCTGAAAGGCTCTGACTGCTCCTCCTGTGGAAGAGAAAGATGTCAATGCTGGAGTTCTGCAATTATTGTAAAATCATGTTTTTACTTCTTTATCAGTCTTGAGATACTATCGCTTTTGGGACATGCTAAGTAGATACAATCTTCAAGAAGATTACAAGTGTCTTTATTGCAGACAAGTCCTCTGGCTGCATAATTAGAAACAAAAGATGATTTTCATTTATGTACTTGCTATAAGATGTGCTAATATTTTGTTTTTCATTGTGCTTATAAGATGTGCTTGTGTATGTTAGTAAGAGATACATTTCATTCTCCCTTATTTGTGTTTATTTGACAGAGTTCAGAGTTCAGCTTTAAGACTTATTACTATTGCATTAAGAATGTTTTCCCCCACAAGATACTATGACCGGTTCTATTACAAAATCATTGTGCCAAATCCAATTAGCAAAGATTTTTTGATGAATTAACCTTGTCACAGCATAATATATACACTGCACCTGCTGTTCTGCTTTAGAGCCAGACTTCAGCCCTCCTACAGTTAAGTCCTTGCTTGTTTTGCTGATCCCTTTCAGCTTACTTTTTCCTCCTTGTGTTCAGACGTCACTACCTCCAGATGTCCAAGATTTTCTGCCTCATTTATATGTATGATTTCCCTCTTCAGTTTGTTCTTTCATCATTCTCAGTACTCTCTTGTTGCAAAAGTCTGCAGCAGATGTTTGATTTTTTTTGCTTGTACCTTGCCTTATCTCCAAGGAGGTTTGCAAATTCTGCTGCTCCAGACAGGAAGGCAAGGCTGATCATTGGAGTCCATGAATAGCCAAAAGAGTAGGTTATTTAACAATCTAGCTGGGGAAATAGCATTAACAATTTTTATTGATGTGCTTAAGGGAATCTGACCTCCAGGGCAGCATGAACCTCCATTTTGGCAAATGGAAAAGGAATGTTCTGGTGTGGTGGGAATTCATGATCCCTTTACTTCTGGCAGTTCCCAGTGAAAAAAAAAAGTGCAGGAGAGGGAAGAAGTTTGCCTTTGCTGTGTTTCCTTCCCTGTCTGGAGGAACCCAGTGTGACAGTGTGAGGAATACAGACTGTGAGCCAGTATCAGGGGAGATTTTAGAACTCCATTAAGACTTCCAGGCAGACTAGAGACCTGAATGGTTGATCCAGTGTAACCGGTTGTGGCTGACCCCACTCTGCTAATCTCACCAAATATTTGGCTGTCACATTGTACCCTGCCTCTGGGAACTGAGACCCTACAAAATCCTCCTCAGCTTCCACGGTCTTTAGCCAGAATCCTGGACTGCAGCATCACAGGCTGCCTCTTTTGGGACCATTCCTGGGTGGTCTGCTTCTCATGCTGGATTAGACACAGATCTCCTGCTTCATCACTACCACCTGCCGCATCTGCCTTGAGAACAGAGGCAGGTATGAGGAGTATCCTTCTCTCTCTGGCTGGTAAGGGAAAGAAAAGGAAAAAAAAACTTACACTTTTTGCTGGAATCAGATGCTTCATGATACTGGGCAGCAAACACAGAGGTCTGCACTGTGAGCCATCTGTCATCTCTTCAGCTGTCAGCCAGACTTGAAAACAAACCAAAGGATCAGTCACTGGAGAGCAGGCTTGCATGGCCAGCATCTCTGTCAGATGGACTGCTGTCTTTCAAGTACAAGGAAGATGGATGCAGCTAGCACAGCAGGGCACACACGCTTCCTGACAAGGATCAGCTCTGGAGCAATATTCATCTGGTGTTCAGAAAGCCCAACTCCTCCTTCTGTTCCCAATGTCTCTGCTTCTCCAGGCACTGTCACTGGCTGGCCAGAGCAACCTGAGCAGAGCCCACTTGGCCCAACATGCCAAGGAGGTGAAAGGACAGGGGTGGTACCTCCTCTCTACCTGCCTGGGAAAGAAAAAAGGAATCATGGTCTTTAATGGCAGGAGGGGAAATCTTTCAACAGTAACTAGGAAAAAAAACCTCATTTGCCAGGAATTTGGGCTTCTCTTGGAGCACAACATAATGCCCAGACTCTCCACTGGGATGAGGTGTACTTCTGCACGAAGAACTCTGGTGTTGGTGCCCTAGGGAGGGCAGCCAGTGGCCATCACTGCACCCTTTGCTGGCCCACTCCTGGGTCTGCTCAGACACCAGCATTGAATGAACATGTCCACAGCAAATGGGTACAACCTTTCCCCATTTCCAAAACACTCTCTATTCTGGCATCTGTGTTGTAAACATTCCTGCTCCCAAGATGTCTCCCTGACAGTGGAGCCCTGGACAGCACCCACCAGGTTTGCCCTGAGATGGTGGGGGCAGTGCAGCCTGCACAGTGTGCTCAGTGACCACAAGCCATCACTGATCAGCAGCGGGCAGTAAGGGCTGCTCAAGGGCTGACATGGGCACCCTATGGTGAAGTGGAAGGTGCTCCATTCCTTGAGGTGGAAAGGGAGGAGGCAGAGGAACCTGCATTGGAGTTGTGGCTAACACTAGGTGTGGGCAGGGAGCTGTTGTCATGATCACTGCTTCACTCCACTGGTACTGGGCAAATCCAGCAGCATTTGTTGCTTTCCAGAGAACCTTTCTGAGGTCAGCATGCATGATACTCCATCGTATTCCAGGGCAGGGAAGTAGAGTCCTTTGGGTGCTGTGCCTACAAAGCTTGATGTTGTTTGGGAGATGCATGTACCTAATCAAATTGTTCTGTAATGGTAGTGTGCATGCATGAGGAGGGGGTGTGGGACTCTTGGTCTGACATAGCTGGTTGCTATGCAGCTGTCTGCCTCTGCAGCTACTGTTTTTACTGCTGCAGTTGCTATAGGAGACTATCTGATGAAGTGATGAAAGATTTCTCCCCTCACTCTCGATGGCATATTGCCCAGCTTTGTGTACACTGCATACCAAGCATCTGATCCCTGCAAAAATCTATCCCTGTTTTCTTCCGTCTCCCCTGGCTGGAAACCATGGAAACCAAGCTGGCTTGATTCTGCCATGGACAAAGAATAGAGAAGTGGCCCAGAGATGTGGCCCTTGTCAGCGCCACTGAGCTATCCCCATTCTTTGCCTATTGGAAAGAGTTAAGGCTTTATTTAATCGGAGCTGAAACTCAATGACACTAGTGTTTAATTTAAGATACTATTTACAAATATTCTTTGACATGTTACTAGTTTCTGTGTACTCACTTCCCTCATATCAGGCATCTCTACCCATGAGGGGAAAGCATGTAGACTAGGAACACTCAAATTCATTGCATTCCTTTAGGTTTTTAAGGTGTTTTGTTAAATAGTCAAATGTTAGGCAGAGCCACACATAGACTTCCTGGCTGATCCATCATTTGGCAGGAGGTTGCAACATTGGTGCTTTCTGACTCACAGAATGGTTTGTTGAGCTGAAACATTTTCAGGGTTGCAGATGGGCACACACAGTTTTCCCAGCTGAAGTGAGGACCCTACATCTGCCTGGTCAAGAATAAAATAATGCCCTGCATACAATCACCCACACTCAAGGGAATAGTGCAAGTCTCTCTCATGCACACCCTCTGGAGTGTACACCCTATGAGTGGTAGCAGCCCTTTATAGCATCCTCAGCCTCTTTTTTCTCCTTCCAGCACACTAGGCCAAGAGGCCTAGCTGAAAAATGGGACCCTGAAAGGGTGCCACTGCATTCCAGTCTGAGTTGCCAGTGACCAAAACCTCTGTATTACCAAAGAACTGGGATTCATGCTGAGCTACAATGGGCCCAAACATGGGCTGCAATCTTGATCCTGTGTATTCCCTGTCTTAAATATTTATAATTTTTCATGGCTGCTCATCTGTGTGCAGCTTATCTGTCCCAGCTGCTTTGTTAACTCTCTTTGGGAGGCAAGAGATACAACAGCTGATATCCAAATCTCCAAACCCTCAATCCTATGGGAGATTTTAACAAAGAGAGGCAATGGTTGCCATCTCCTTGGTGTACACAGCTATCTGTAATCCTTTGACTGTAAGGAGAACTAAAAAGTTCTTCTCCCTTGAGCTGACGTTCTAGGAAGGCAGAAAAATAGGTATTTCCCTTGTAGCAGAGAAAGAGCTAGGGCTGTGTTTGATGTGGCCCTAAGGGACAACCCCAACAGAAGCCAGGGCTGAACAGATCCAGAGCAGCCCTGCCCAGAAGGACTTGGGGGTGCTGGTGGATGAGAGGCTGGGCATGACCCAGCAATGGATACTCACAGCACATGTCCTGGGCTGCATCCCAGAGGATGCAGCGCAGGGAGCAGGGCCAGGGAGGGGATTCTGCCCCTCTGCTCTGCTCTGGTGAGACCCCATTTGGAATGCTGCATCCACCTCTGGAGTCCCCAGCACAGTGGGGACAGGGAACTGTTGGAGTGAGTCCAGAGGAGGGACATCAAGATGATCAAAGGGATGGAGCACCTCTCCTCTGAGCAAAGTCTGAGAGAATTGGATTGTTCAGCTTGAAGAAGAGATGGTTTAGGGGTGACCTAATTGCAACCTTTCAGTACCCTGAAGTTGAAGGGAGCCTAGAAGAAGGCTGGAGAGGGAATTTTACAAGGGCATGCGGTGACAGGACAAAGGGGAATGGATTCAAATTGAAAGAGATTAGGTTTAGATTAGATATGAGATAAAAATTCTTTAATTTGAGAGTGGTGAGGCTCTGGAACAGGTTGCCTAGAGAAACTGTTGATGCCCCATTTCTGAAGGTGTCTCAGGCTACATTGGATGGAGCTCTGAGCAACCTGGTCTAATGAAAGGTATGCCTTTCAGGAGGGTTGGAGCTTTAAGGTCCCTTCCCTTTTATCCCAAACCATTCTGTGATTCTCTGACTCTATAAAGTAGAAACATGGAAGAGAGATTACTGTGTCAAGGTCAGCTGGGATAGGGCTCTAAGACTGCCAGAGTAAATGGGACAGAGGGCATGATATTGTCCACACTGTCTGCTGGGATTGTTCCCACATCCAGACCATGCCCAGGCATAGCTGACAAGTGTGCCAGTTGGAGAGGCTAAACACTTGCCACAGGGGCTTATTAAATGTTAATCAGCCTGGAGAATCCTGTATCACTATTAGATTATGTGCTTGGCACAGTTTGACTTGTGTTATGTCAATAGACATAACCCCAGACTCCATGGACTATGTTAACACTGGCCAGAAGATTACAGAAGAGACAGTAGAGGGGATCTACTAAGCTAACAGATTTTCATTCAGAGACAGAATGAAAATGCTGTGCAATTATCCTACATAACACAAATTGACTGACTTCATAAGTGGTGTAAAAATGCTTGTCTTGTTGAAGCAAAACCACATAGCAGCAGGGTCCTATTCCTGGTCTCAGTAATCCTTGTTGCAAGAAACAATTACTGTTTTGAAAAGGAGTCAGATAGGGCACATCAAAGGGCAGGAATGGGTTGCTGCTCCCTAAAGGACAGAGAGACAAGAATCAAGAGCAATAACTCAGATGACAGGGCAGGGGTCTCAGCCAGAGCCCAGCCCCACAGCCCCCATGCAAGGTGAGTAGGGCAGAGCCAGGGACGGTGACTGGCTTCAGCCAATGGTCCAGACCTCCCCCAGGCATGTTCATGTTACTGTGGCAGGTCCCAGGTCAAGCCAGAAATTTTGTCTGCAGGACAGGGACTGGGTCAATGAGAACTAGAGCTGAACTGGAGACCAATACTCCAGTGACTGGGCTTGGGGATGAACAGAACATCCAGAGGTGAGCCTAAAGAGAGCTCCTGGTCCTTGGGACAGGGTGTTAGGTGGAGGTCCCAGGTCAGGGCTGTTGAGGTTTATTTGTACCCTCAGAACTTAGTCAGGGCAGAAGGCTCTTGGACAAAAATTACACAAGCAGAGAGCAGGTAGAGCCAGACAGTCTGCACAAAGGTGGAGTCGTCCATGGTCAAAAGGACTTCACACAGAGGACAAAGATCACAAAAGACACGGCAGCAAGAGTTCTCTGTAGAAATTGATCAAAAGACAGCACGGGAAAGGAATATTATACTGAACCCTAACAAGTGTTTCTACCAGCAAATTGAATATGCCTGGTAGCAAACATACCCAGGCACTGAGGCCAGCTGGCAAGAAGTGGCCTGTGCCTGTGCTTGTAAGCTGCCTTGGCTTTTAAATATTAGACTACATCCAGCTCAGGAAATTCCCCATAGAGCATACAGAAGGCAGGGCCTTATTTTACTGGCATTTATGAAGCTTTGGCTATCTGGCAAGAGGAGAGCTATTTTTCCAGTCCCAAAAGTGTCAAGTGTCAATAAAGTAGCTGGCTGAAAGGACATGAGACAGTAAATGCATGTGACAAAGCGGTGTTCAGATCTCCTGCCCAGGCAAGTGCCTGTTCACGAGAGCGAGTTGCCATTCTGCATTCCAGCAGTGAGGCACGTTATGAGGTATGGGAGCATCCAGAGCTTGCTCCTGCTCTGCCTGAGCTCTGGCAAAGCCTCAGAAGCACATGTGCTGATAAACTCTGATAATCTCTGCTGATAAACTCTGGGCCATGCTGGGCTGATGGCAGAGGTCATTCTGGGACATCCTCAACCTGCACTCTGCTACTATTCAAACTGAGTCTTTGGGCTGTGGAGGGCTACTGGCCAGGCTGTGACTGCTTTCTTGCTGAGGAGAGACCTCCAAAATGACAATAGATACAAAACACAGAATGATACTTCACTTTTTTGAGACCACTTGGGATTTCCCACTTTGTGATTTTCTGATTTTCTGCTCACTGCTGTTTATTCCTGCGTACCTTTAAGTTGTGACTCATCCTTTAAAGACTATGCAGCCAAACTGGCAAACAGTATTCTGGAAGGGACTGTGGATGTGCACAGTAAAATAATATTTTTGTCCTCTAATTCCTAATTTACTTTTTTTTTCCCCTTCCTTGGGCACTAGTGTTCACCAAGAATGATTGTCCACAGCTCCAAGATTCCTCTCAGGAGCAGCAATGGCTCATTGCTGTACCTGGGCAGTCAGGGCTGTTTCCTGCTGCCCTTCTCACAGCTGTGTAATTAGTAACACTGAACTCCTTCTGCCATTTGGTCTCATGGGCTTTTAAAATTCTAAGACATTTTTCAAATCTTTGACATCAGTTTAAGTTTTGTCAACTTTGAATAATTTTGACTTCTCATTATTTAACAGCATTTCTAGGTAATTTGTGAATATATTGAGCCTACATCCTAGGGTGTATTCCTGTTAATGTAAGAGATCTGTGGTAAGAACTGGCTATTTAGCCCCATCCTTTATTTTCTCTCTTTAAATGAGCAATTTTTCTTATCTTTTATTCTTTCTAATTTTTTTTATATGAGAGAGTTTTTGAGGTGACACTTTGATTGGATTTTTTTTTTCTTTTTTAAAATACAAATGTACTTATCCATTTCTTTGTTCACTGCCTAAAAGAACAATTAATCAACTTTTGAGGAATAACTTCTCTCTACAAAGACTGTGTTGACTTTTGATTGCTTAGTCATTGATCACAGATTTATTAATTTTGTCTTTCCTTCCACTTTCACTCAATTTTCCTTACATCAAAGATAGACTTCCTGACTCATACACCCAGGGGCAGTTTTCAAAATTATCTATGACATTAACTTTTTATTTTACTGGTAGAAAAATAGATTTAAGCAATAGATTACACACTTGGCTGGTTGGCAATCTGTTTTACAATCTGGCCAAATAAAACCCATTAATTTGAAATAGTTTTACTGGTTTTCACTTCTTATTTGTGTTTTTCAAGATGTTTTTCTTCCTTCACCTTTCCAAGGAATACTGTATTTGAGTTCTCAGTTTCTAAAGCCCTTTTTGCTTGTTGAAAGTAATAAAGAAGCATTATGAACAATGACCTTGAAAATTCATGGTTCATAAATATCTCTGTGAAGAGCATTCCAGGAAGAGTTTGAACCACCTCTTCCATTTAATTTTGTTCTGACCCACATCTGTATAACCTTTCTACCAGCTACTGATGATAACCAAAAGAGCTGGGTTCAGTATACAAGGAGTGATATTAGATAGTCTATCCATAGATAGTCTATTCCTTTCCAAGTAGATTTTTTAAAACTAATAAAGACATATGGCTTTTCTGTCAGAGCTTTCTTAAAATTTAAATATAGATGCAAAGGTAGGTAACATGTAAGAGTAGAGCGCATTTATATATATATGTAGAAATACATCTATAAATATACATAAAGATCTTTTTCTACATATACAGAGAGATATATATATACACATATGTATATATATAGCTGATCAGGAAACTAGTTTTGCTGTCGCATAAACCAACTGTTTATCCCTGGGTTTTGGTTATGTTGTTGGTATCTAAAAAAAGTATTTAGCTAACAAAAGAATTACTCAAGATGTCTTGATCCTTGAAAAGGTCTATCTTGGACAAGATAAACACATGCTGTAAATTTCCATTAAGCTAGATCACACAGGCCTAATCAAATTGCTTTATAATATGGGCTTCTGATTAAACCTAATGTAAATACAGAAGTTTCAATCAAGGATCTTCTGTCTCTTACATTACTAAGAGGAGCAAAACTTACAAATTTACTACATCCTATAATACAAGAGCAGCCTACTTGAGAAATCTAGGTAAGTAGTATTATGAAATGCTCTTTCAATGTTCATAAGATAGACTTAGGGAAGTTTGAATTCTTTCACTAAAAGTCATGTTGATTGATCATATTGTTATGCTGATCACTTTGGGTTTGGTTTATCTTTTGGGTGGACAACAGTATACAGTATTCTATAAAGCACTCATTGCAAAAAATGTTTAATTGCTATGAGAACTATAGGTTTTCTAGGACAAATACACAGACAGTTTTTTCCTGGTCATAGATTCAAAGTAGGGTGTAGGTTTGAAGGGACATCCTAAAGTCATGTAGTTTAGTGCTTCAATTGAAATCAGGACTAACTTCTAAATTAGTCATTGTTCCTACTGGTGTACAGAAAACTTAGGAGTGAATGACAACCAGAAAATAGGGTAGAGATGAGTAATCCTGGAGCCTAAGCTGTAAACAGACTGCTCACTACTCAGGTGTAACTTCCATAACATGGATTTGTTTTGAATGTAGTAAGCAGTGAACTATGAAAGCTCCAGGTCCCAGAATCGGTGGCACACGAGATGTGCACCACACCACAGGGTGTGGGAGTAGTGGGAGCCCTTTTCCTAGCTGAAGTGTTTCAGCTTTGCAAAACTGTGAGTGGAGAATACTTAGACCTGAATACTTAGACCTGAGAACTGAGATGAGGACACGTAGGTTAATAAATAGAGTGCTCAGTTAGATGGAAAAGTCACAGTGACCTTGTTTATTGAAGAAAAAGAAGAGATTTTATATTTTTATTACTATGAGGTTGTTCTTTGGCTGGCAATGACATGCTGGCTAAATTATAATAATAATGTAACCATGGCAATGTGGGCTTAGTGAAAGTGATTTGGTTAACTAATTTTATTGAATGTATTAACTAAGGACTCAAGTAAAACTTTGAGTGCAGGTCTTTCTGTCTTTTCTTAATGCAGTGTTTCCAGAGAGCAGACTCCTCTGCTTCCACTGGTGTAGAACACGATGAAGGAGGCAGACTACTGCTTTGGCACTAGCCATGTTGCTTGTGTGGCAGATGGCTTTAGTTTGGGTCATGAGGACACTCCTCAAGATGAGGACACCCCTCAAGCAGGTGCCCTGATCAGAAGAAGAAGAAGAAAGCGGTGCACGTTGTGCAGGGGTGTGACAGGATGGGGACTGAATTCTTTTGCCATGAAACTGAACCAGAAGGTGTGTGTGTCAACAGCACACCTGATGCGCTCCAGCTCCACATGACCACTCAATACATGAGACCAGGCCAAGGCTTGATGAAAATAAAGCTGCCAAAAGCACATCTATATCCAGCATATCTGGGCGTTGCTTCCTCAGCAGTAGGTGTTTCATTCTATATATGTGTATTATTATTTAAAGCAGGCATACTCAAAAGGTGTTAACTCCATTTCTTGATACCTATTTAAGTGAACCTTTGACTTCCTGCAAGAATTTAATTGTTAGATCAGAAACTGAACCCAGAAAGAGTTGTGTTAGTTAATGCTACCCTTTTACAACAAAGTCTCATGGTTGGCAGCCACAGGGGTCTTTAATATAATCTTGATTGGTCTGAAGTCTCTGGTCCCTGAGATTTCTTTCCTGTATATCTTTGAGGTCTGTTTTTGGTATTTTATACCTCCCAGCCTCGCACAGCTTTTCCATGCGATTGTATGGTGGAAAAGTTATCCATGGCCTGCAGAAAAGAGTACAAAGCAGGACTACAGACTAAAATACCATCGTTTACTTCTTTGATCTTGCTTATACAGAAGATAAGAAAGTGAAAAAAGGCCTTGTAGAGAGAAGAGAATGTACTTATTGCAGAAAACAGAAACAAACACAATTCAGGAAGTGCTTGATCCCGCGTAGTTTGAGCACAGACACCTCATAGTCATGAGCTAATATGATTCCATGGTTTGCAGGAATGGAATCACAGGGTATCCACAATGTTATTGTATCAATATTGCATCAAATTTAAACAGGTTTATCTAAGTTATACCTCCTGCAGAAGCTCAAAACCAGGAAAAAAAGTGCCAAAATGTTGAAGGCAAAGAAAACAGCAGGAATAATGCATTCATTAGTGGCATGTCTGAGTTTGTAAAGCATTGGGCTGGGTGTTCACCATTTGATTTGAAATGACAGAATTTGGACAGTACCTACAGCTGCTGTAATGCTGTGTAATCTGATGAATCACTTCTGCATTTAAGCACCGAGTACTTGCTGACTAAGACTGATTGCAGAATTACAAGTTGAAATCGTTTTATCAGATAATATAAATGAAAGGTATTGCTCTTTTTAATCTTCAGATATTAAAATTAATGTGATCATTCACATGGAATATAGCAATATGACTGAAGGACAGGTACAAACCCATAATTTGTTCCTGATCTTAGAAGTCATTAAGCCATAGCATTTCCTCCCTTATGAATGCAAATGGTCTTTATTGATCCTATTATCATAAAACATTTACCTCTTTATGCTGTGGTGTGAGATTTTTCTGAGATGAAGCGCTCAAATCGTTAAGTAATTCATGGTATCATCTTCCTCATGTTCTCAGGAGAAACACAGACAAAGAGATATGACAAAGAGTATTGACTAATATTAAAGCTAATAATGTATTTTTTACATCTGTGTTTTATGTCCATCTATCATCTTCTTTTACACTGTTGCCTCATTTTCAATTTACCAATTTCTCTATCCACACTCCATTTCCCATCTCTAGTTCTCCTTACTGTTTTGCTCCAGAGTTCTGAACACATTACTCACATGGAGCAATTGGGTAGGAGGACAGGGGCTCTCACTGGCTTGTTGCGTCATGCTTTGCCCTTTCAGGTCACTTCTTAATGCTTATACCTGCTTTGAAGCACTGTGGGGACAAGGATTGTACTCAGATCCTTAAAGCAGCATTACTAATTTAGCAGTAGCCCACTTTGCAGACACACAAATATCAGAGAGGTGTCCTCATTCCATTTTATGTCAAAAGCCTAATACAACAGGGGAGAAGAAGGAAAAAAAAAATCTCATAAGGAACTGCAGAAATCACTGATATTTCAGGATCTGGAAGCTAAAGAACTTAGTAAAGGGTAGAACGGGTAATAGCTGGTCGGGTACTGCACTGATAAAGGTGGGTTGCACATATCAGTAAAGCATTATAAAAAGCGCATATTTAAAATGAAAGGACATCAACACAGGGCTGGAATCAAATGTCAAAACCATTTTCTATCTCCTTCATTTAGAGAGTAATGCACTAATAGCAGAATAAAGTAGACTCAGGCTTCCAATATGCATTTTAGTCATTAAGATAAAAGGAAGAAGTTAGATATAGCTGAAGAGATGAGGAAGAGAAAAGTTAAAAAATCTAAAAGGGCTTTAGGAAAGTTTAAAGTTAAATATAGCTTAAACAATAGCTCTTTACAAACTTACTAACTGATGGACTGGGGAACTGAAATGGGACTCACAGGAGAATATTGGAAAATAATTTCTCACAACATCTTTTATGTGAGAAAGAAAGTTCATAGAAAAAATGAAGAGCAAAAATGTGATCCAGCATTGCTTTAAGGTCTTACGGGGCCACAAGACAGAAAGTTGAGACAAACAGAGCCAAAACCATATTAGTCCAGACAATGAGTCATGATCCAGAGTCATGCTCCTTGAGTCATGATCCAAGATTGGCAGAAAAAGAAGAAAGAAGAAAGAAGAAGAAGAAGAAGAAGAAGAAGAAGAAGAAGAAGAAGAAGAGGAAGAAGAAGAAGACTGCAGTCATCAGACACCCAAAATGAGGAAAAAAAGGAAAAAAAGGCAGCCTAAGATTTACCAAGGATGAAGCAGGCTTTCTTAGGGGGTAAAACATAATGCTTTTTGTGAAAGATGTAACCAACAGCTTCTGCATGGTGGAGGTGGAGGGCATGGATTACACACACTTGATGTTCAGACTAGTGATTTTTTTTTCTTGGTGGAAGGAAACTTGAGCTGTCTGCATGACATCAAGATTCCTGTGATCCTCAGATTCCACTCTTTCCACACTTAGTCATCACTTTTCATCTTCTTCGCATTTGCTAGCAGAGTGTATCAAATTATCTAAAAATAACCATGCTTTCTGGTATCTGGAAATTAGCCAAAGGATATCCTTCCACAGAAAAAAATGAACAAGAATCTGCCAAGCAATCTTTTGTACAGAAGTTGCAAGTAACTAGAACACTGCACAGTATTTTTGAGGATGGCAGCGCAGCAGACAACAGCCATATCACATTCTCATTTTCTTTTTTTTGTCCTGAAGTTCACGGTTGCCATTCTTTTTAAGTTTTAAAAGTAAATCAGAGAACAGGTGTTTCTAATATACATTTGTTTTCTAAAACAGCTAGTGAAATCCCTTTCTGTGGCGACTAATCTTTCTGGTTAGTTATTTAAGGGTTATTTTCCTCATTTTCCCCTGTTTTTATTCTTCTGCATGGTTGATATACATGTTGCATCTCTTTTTTAAGACTATTTTTCCCAGCCACAGTACAGCTGGGGAGAACCAGCTCTTTTTATATAGTCAAAACAGATTTATTTATTTACCCCACTGGTTTGTAGCATTTCAAATAATCCCTTTGACTGTCATGCAGGCCTCCCACCCCTCCACCAAGGCGGAATTTCTTGGGCATGTAAACACAAGCATGGTGTGCTGGGGGCACCAGGTGCTAGCACAGGGGTGTCTCTTAAAACACCTTCTGAGGAAGCTTCTGCTAAACCCCTGCATCAGAAATGCCACAGAAGCTGAGCCACGTTTGTATCATTATAAACAAATAAAAGGACTGGAAAATAGCCTCCTAAACCATGCATATTTCTGACAGATGCATAATAGTCTTTGGCATACTTCCAAGCTGCCATTTCCCTGCTGATTAAGTCAGAGGATGAAACCAGTTGTTCTGTGAGAAAAAGTGACAGGAAAAAA
>VXBB01015084.1:273512-287459 GCA_013399915.1 Illadopsis cleaveri
AAAAAAAAAAAGGGATCTCTCCTGGCACTGAGATGGTAAAGATTCATTTTTTGAATAAGTTTGCCACACAGATTTACCAGCATTTTTCCTCAGGCAAAGTTCATTCAGTACTATGTGCTGCAATGAGGGTAAACATGGTTTTGTTCCTGTACTACATGCTACTATTCTGTACATATTTTGTGTCCTGGAAATACACACCTCACTTTTGGTGAAGTTTCTCTTTTCCCATATCATCCCAAGCACTGTATCATACAGGAAATTCCAAACCCCCTTTTTCCTGCCTGAGATGTAATTTCACCTAGTCAGAAAAAGGAAGGACAACTTTATCTCCAAGCAGTGTTTACCATGCTCACATTTGCCCCCTTTTACACCCATCATGATCTGTGCCCCAAGGCAATTAATGTTTTTTCGGGCAGTGTGACCGTGCATCCCCTCCTGATGGCTTTTCCCACCTGAGGGATGCAGAGGGAGTGCTGAAATGCATTAAACAAAGCTCTCCCCCCAGCTCCAGCACAGCCTTCCTGTCGTATTCCCAATAGGTCCTTCAGTGAACTTGTAACTAATTAAGATATTCAATCTTGTTCTACATCTGGTAATAAAAAAAATAATTTTTTTTTTTCTTATTACGCACTCTTCTGTGTTTCACAATAGCAAAAATCTTTGAAAAGCAGTCTTTGTATTCAAAGGTGTTCTGTCAACAACCATGTAACTTCAAAAAAGAGCTCTCTTTTAATTCCACTCCCATGATCTATAACAAATCTCAAGGTTTCTTTTGCAAGATATCTGTCCACCACTCTATCAATAAGACTGTAACAGCTGCCTGGAGGTAGAAGTCCTGTGCCTTGTGCCTTAATTACACAAACCTCTATACAGCCAAGCATCTGGCAGGTTATTTGAAAAGACCTATGTACCCTTTTCTTCCTCACTTCTATTTTCTCTTCATAAAGTGGCCTTTTCTGCCATCTCTTTCTCACAGAGAGTTCAGGTTGACCTTAAAATTTTAGCATCTCACAGCAATAAGTATACACATTTCTTCTGAAGGGTAAAAATCTCAGTCGTGTTCTGATCTTTTTTATTTAAAACTCCAGCTTGTTCCTGGATTTCATTTCATCACTGTCTATGGAATGGTCAACAAAATGCATTTTTTAAGCATATTAAAAAAAAAAAAAGAAAAAAGAAAAAGCTCTTTAGGGACTTTAAACCTGATCGCATGGTGGAGTTTGTTAAATCTTAAAGTAAACAAAAATGCAAGGAAACTGTCAATCCAGAAGCTTCCCTTTTACATAAATCAGATCCTGAGTGATCAGATTTTCCTTTTCCTTCAGCAGCTAGTTGTTATAAAATGGCCTTTTCAACCTGTGAAAAATGTTTCCTGCATCCCCACATTTTGTGCCCATACATCTCCTAACAGGCTTTTTATTTTTAAGTTCTTAAGGTTTCTCCAGCTCCAGGCTCATCCCAGAACTGCATTTGGTTACATGCCTTTCTGACTCATACATGCACTCAGAATTATTGCAAAAGTTATTTTCTTTGAGTGTTCCAAGTCTGTAATTTGGAGACTGACATGCAAAAGACCTTTTGTGACAAAAAGCAGAAAATAACACTCATTGCACTGCTTTATTTTGCCTTTGTGATTCCTGCCCATACCAGTGGCACTAGCACACACCCACCACATTTTAAGTTGCCTGTGTGTTTAAGTGCTTTTCTGAACACATATACTGCAATTAGGCCAATTCAAAGACCACTCACCCGAAGTCATCTGCACATATTGCACTCAAATAAACAACACTGGGGCCAGCAAGAGGGCTATCACCACCTGATGTCTAGCCAGAAATTTCTCTCTCTGGCAAGCTACTCACATCTAGAACACCATGGCAACACCAACCTGTAGCATCGCAAAATGCATTGGAATACATTGGAATGTCATCCATTCTGAACACACCCCAGACTTTTGCTCACTGCCTGTAAGCCCCTTGGTAATAATCAGCAAAACTTTTTTGAAAACCCTTTGGTCAGACCACCTCATACCTTGGTTTCTTGGTTTTTGGCCCTGCAAGTAGTTTTGTATCTGTGCTGTCCCCAGTGAGTATGAAGGCAGCTGCAGAACAGGTTGTTGCTTACATTGTACACACCTAAAATTGTAACTCTGCATGCCCACAGCCCATGTGTTTCAACTGCATTCCCACTGTATCTGTGTGTTTGCTCGAGGAACCAGAGAAGAAAAAAATGAATCTTGGAGACAAGAAAATAGGAGACGGACTTTTAAAAGGCCATGTATTGACAGGCCAAGGGTAAATGGCTTCAAACTGAAAGATGGTATAGGTTTAAATTAGATATCAGGAAGAAATTCTTCACTGTGAGGGTGGTGAGACACCGGAACAGGTTGCCCACAGAGACTGTGGATGTCCCACTCCTGGATGTGTTCAAGGCCAAGCTGGATGGGCTTTGAGCAGCCTGGTCTAGTTGAAGTTGAATCCCTGTTCATGGCAACGAGGCTGGGACTAGATGATCTTCAAGGTTCTTTCCAACCCAAACCATCCTGTGATTCCATGATAGGGATGCAGGGTAATCCTCTTTCCTGCCTAGTGAGGGCTGGGTCCCTGCGTATTTCTCCAGCCCCAAGTGGTAGTGCTCAGTGGGGGTGGTTCACTCTTTATGTGGAGCTCACAACAAGGCTGGGTGCAGGTTCTCAGCGTAGACAGACCCCCACAGACTCCAAACCTTTCACATAACTCCCCTCAAGTGCCCTGTCCCTCACAGTGTTATTGGCAACTTTTGACCACTTCTCACTCAGATACTTATTAAGCCCATGAATTTTTCATGTCACACTCAGCACTTTAACATGTTCAATTCAGCTACTTTCTGCTCAGGCCAGGGCTCTGGCACTTGCACATGCTTCAGGAGGAATGGTACAGGTTAATAAATTGATAAAAATATATCACAGGCAATCATAATCCAAATTTATTTGTTTAAAGGGCAAAGTATCAACCACATCACAGTCCTGCACACTCTCCTAATTATCCTTCCACAGAGCACTTCACCACACCCATGGCCTAGCAAGGACTCCTGGAAAAGCTGACACATCCCAATGGATATGCTCCCTTCTTAAGATACAAGATGTCTTGAATTCATCACCATTATATCACACATGTTCCAGGAAGAGCCCTTTTTGGTCTTAGGTTTACTAATCAAACAGAAACTTCCCTAACCATTATCCTACGATTCAGCCCAGGGTATAAACACTGAGTGGCAATGGAAAGCGTAAAACATATCAAAATCCTGTGAACATAGACTGAAAATCTGATATTAATGCCTAGCTGACTTGATTCTGCAAACAAATGGAAATTATCATGGATTGGAAAAAAAAAAAAAAAAAGTTTTGAACCAGAGAAGTTCCAGACAGAGAGAAAACTCCCGGTAAGGATAGGCATTTCTACACCTCCATAGATGTGTTGATCATAGACAAAAGAAAAAAAAAAAAAAAAAGGAAAGAAAGGAAAAAGAAAGAATGTGAATTAGAGAAATATATCCACAATATTTTGAATATAAGGTTCAGATTCATTATTCCACCAGAAGCTGGATGTATATCTGAATCTGAGCTCAGTTTTCTGTCTACAACCTCTATAGACTATTTTTTGGTGAAGGAATGTCCCATTCAAATACTAAAGATTAAGAGGTTCTATCCGTGCCCTGGAGAATACAGATACCAGTTGTTTTATGAGTAATTCGAAGGATGAGGAAGTCTTCACTGAGAACTCAGGGTGTTCAAATATGTGTGCTACAGTCAACATACTCTGTTGAAGTGTTGCACTGAAATATATTGACAGAAATGCTGTGGGCAAATTTAGAACCCCAAATGGTCACCCATAAAAACTACTTGTGTTCATGTTCAAGCTATTGGCAGGCGTTAAAGTATCTCAGTAAACAAGCATTTTGTGGCTTACTGAAAGTAATTAACATATGCAATACAAAAGTTTCCTAATGACTGAAGACACAAATTTCAAAAGCATAAATTTTCTGGAGTGGTATTAAATTAGTGCTGTAGATGAGAAGAAAGAAATGCTAGTTATATGCACAATCGCTCCTTTTGGCAAGGATTTTCTGAGATCAGAGGAAGCAAAACAATCAATCTTTAGAATCCCTTGAGAACTGTGATCATGTAAGGCCTCAAAATGTTCTCTGGTACAATTATCATTGAAAGGAAAGGAGAGCTATCAAACTGTGAAACACCTTATGTTGGTCTGGCAAAATTGCTCTAATAAATGTTAATCAGAAAATGTAATGAAATTCTGCACAGCACTGCCTAATTTTATTGCAAAGCATTGATGTAGGCATCAGTTCAGCTACAGGCCAGTCAAAGACTATGAAGTGATGACAATCCATGCTAATAATAACACAGAGATCGTTAAAAGGCGGTGCGGTTTTAATACAAATGAGAGAAGAATATTATACTTGCCTATAGCATGTTTTCCAATGGATTCTCTCATGATGTATTTGTTCTCCTCTCCTTCAGGTGTTTCCTGACACCTGACCATAATGAATGTGCCCAACAGTCCCTTTAAGCTGCAAAAAAACTAAACTTAGTTGGGGCTTAGATTGTAGTTTTGGTCCAAAATTACTTGTGAACAGTTCAGATTAATTTATTCTTTTGGCATCATTCTACTTTTTCCTTTTCTTCCTTCCCATCCCCTCCTATGTAATAGCCAGTTTTCTGATGTGCTTTGGAAGAGCCTCTGTACTCAGTTACCAATCTAAACAAAAGAACCCTGATCAGCTACTATCTGTTCTCTGTTTTGTGAGACATCATGTGTGGCAATATCACTTTGGTATTTTATCATGAAATTTGGTAGATAAAGTTTTCCCAGTTCCACTGGGAATTCAGAATTTGGAGTGGCTGAATCCAGCATGTATTCCCAGCAAGACTGCACACATACTTACAGAGAGGATTTATGTAATACATACAAGGCTGGACACAAAAAGCAGCACAGACAGACACAAAGCACACACACAAACACAAATGGCACCAACAGCCTCATCCTGCCCCCTCTCTGGCTGAGCAGAGGGAAGGTCTCAGTGGACTAAAGACTGACTGTGTGTGATTGAATCCAAATTTTACAATTAGATTTTAAGTTTTACTTTTGCTCATTCATGGTTGCATCATCATAACAAGATGGCTTGGC
This sequence comes from Illadopsis cleaveri, assembly GCA_013399915.1. Lineage (NCBI taxonomy): Eukaryota > Metazoa > Chordata > Aves > Passeriformes > Timaliidae > Illadopsis > Illadopsis cleaveri. Next base: position 278,693 of record VXBB01015084.1, read on the forward strand.
TCTGATGTCTGCTTTAGTCAGAGTGAGGAGATAAGGGCTGTGGAGGGGCTTTTGTTTCTTTATGTACATGACATTGCAGAGATCAGATAGAGAAGTCAAACTATTGTGCAGGTTTTGGTTCTTACTAAACAAAGGAGGAGGAAGGACAGCCTTTCCATGTTAAGTCTGCATGAACAATGCTATCACTGGGAGCTAAGTAATGGCATAGAGTAATGATTGAATAAACTCTGCAATAAACCTGATATTTATAAAGCAATTTTTAATATAATATATTTCCCATTATAAATTGAAACAGAAATGTCAGGTGAGATTTAGAAAGAATCTGCTTAGCAACTGGTTCATACATCAATTTCTCAATGTAATAATGATCTGAAGTGACTTTTTGTTAGCTTATTTTATACTTTAGAACAGGGAGAAAAAATAATCACACAGTGTACTGTACAAAAAGTCTTCATATCAGGTTATCTGGCAATATCTCAGACTTTTTCCTTGCAGTATTTTATTTTCTCTGAGCAGCCTTGAATGCTCAGAACACCGGGTAGAAGAGATTTGCTTAGAACCTAGAAGCTACTAAAACCATAATAGTTAAATTCCTGCTTACTATCTGAATGAGACAGTAGGGACAGTCTTTTGGGAATGACAGGATGCAGTAGGAACTGACAGAGGACAAATAACCTCATTCCAGTTTCTAAAATGCTGAGGGCATAATATTCTGTTCCTGGTGGATAGTTAGCTTTATTGCAAAAATATATTGTTTAAATTTTCAGTCTAGCAGAGAGATTTTTTTAAATGGAATGGGCTTCCAATTTCCACACATTCATTATAAAACCCTACTGAAGTCTGAAATCTAGACTACTTCCTGACAATAGGTGTAGCATCTAAAAGGTGTTTGCAGAGCTCAGAAAAAATCCAACATAAGTTACTCCTAATTGTAGCTTGTTACCAGAGAGTGAGCACTATGAGAACAGCAACATCAAAGCACTTGGTCAAAACACATAGGGCAAGAAAAAGAAAAAAGCCTGAGGGGAAAATGCAGTTTTCTGTCTTGCATATGACCTGAATACTAATTTTTCACAGGAAAAGTCAGGTAGGCTATTTACAAACCACAGAATTGTTTTGAAGTGGTTAGTCAGAAAGAACACTTCCTCTCCTGTACTTGTCCCACTCGTCCTCCACTGTGAGCCACAGCCACCTCTTCCACCTTCCAGTTTCCATATGGCCAGGATGCATTTGGGATCTAACACAATGCCATAAGTCACTGAAGATTCCAGCCTGAAACTTGTTGATTTCTTGGTCTTGGTTGTGCTCAGGGACCAGGAAGCGTTTAGCACAGTTCAACTCTCAATCATCCAGAATTTTTCAGTACTTCAAGACAAACGAACATTTAATGACATCAAGTAAAAAGGGCAGATGACAGAAGAACCCAGCAAACCCCTGCATTTGTGAAGCTGTGTAACTGGTTATGTTTCCAGACTGTACCCAACTGTACTTCTAAAGCAAGACAAGGTTAAAGAACAAATTTTGCAGCTAGAAGGACAAACTGTGAGCTATTTCTGTAACCTTTCAGAAAAGAAAACAGTCTGAGAGCTTGAGCCCTTAAGGAAAGGGAGTCAAAGCATTTGGTATCTTGTTTATCCTACTAGATGATCTTTAACATTTTCTGTCTTTACTGCCAAAACCTACCCAATATAAGTGATGTAAAAAATTGACAGAAATATACGGTTTCCCCCCACCTATTATTATTTAAAAAACAAAGCTCTATACAGAGGTTTACAATATCTGGTTGGGGAAAAATTTTCGCTTAAGATGAATGCACTCAAGTTAGCACACATCAATGTTACTTTGTATTCTTCCATACTCTTAACCCAGAGCTCAAAATTGTTAATAGCACAAAAATGAACTGAAGAGGGCAGTCCAGTCTCAATCTTCATAGCTTCCAATGTCATCAGTTCAACAGTTCAGAATGCCAAAGGAGAAAAGAAGAAGAGGGAATGTTATTCCTCTCTTTGCCTTTCATTTTTTTTTACAGTTGAAATAAAAATGTAGCGGCTCAGATAATAAAATGAGAAAAAAGTTTGTGTCTATGACTAGCCCAGTGATCATTTCAGAGCAAATATGGGCAACTGACTTCTAGTCCTGTATCCAGTGGATGACTTTATATTTCATTACAAACTATCTAGGTGGCTATGACGTGCTGCTGCTGAGGACTTAGAGAGCTCTGTCCCAAATTAAAAAAAAAAAAAGAAAAAAGAAATAAAGCATCTAAAACTACGTCTTCAGTAACCAGGCTGAGTTTTTTCAAAAGCGGAGTATTGCAGACTGACAGCTACCACCCTCAGACTGGTTTTCACGAAGGTGGGAAGCTTAGGCACTCTCTCTGAACCAATTGTCTTGTGTTGAGTCACCTGTATGAACTAACGGGATGAATCCCAAAGGGGAATTGGCATTCCTCCAGTTCCGCACAGCCCACACAGGAGTGATCCTGCATGTGCCTGCCAACACACCTTTAGAGACAGTGAGGAAGATTCACTTGTTTTATTTGAACACCTACTAAGGCAGGCAAGAATACAAATCCTCCTAGTGAACCCATACTTCCCTTCACTTCCAGAAACATACACTTAGAACCTGTCATCTAGTGCTTGTTTCCTGAACTTGAGAGAAAGAGATTTCACTGACGTGATGTTAAGTATCTCTGATGGATTTGCTCCAAGGTAGCTTTATTTAGGAATAATTCACTGGAATAGGGCACTCACTCATGTCTTATACCTTCCTGATGTACTTTGTTCAAGTAGAGGCTTGTCTGTGTAAGCTATTTTAATTAACACTTTAAGATAAGCCTTCACCATCTGCTCTCCTTTATAATTACCAATGTAAAGGGAATCTCATTCTCAGTAGTATCATTAAAATGCAAGATAATAAAGAAAATACATAAATGCATGCCATTTTATTCATTCCAAGGGCACTCATTTGCTGTGTTCCTTTTTACTGGTTTTGTCTCATCTAGGACTCAAAGGACAAAGCAGCACTTAATGGTACCCAAATATTTCCTTGACTGAGCCCTTGGGACTGCCTTTGAAATAATGTATGACTCACATGAGCTTCTGAATCACAGAAGAGAAAATTGTATTGTACCAATATCATTCTAGACCAATGAAACTTTGCTTTAAAGAAATTTCATGGATTTTTTTCTTTATTAAATTACCCAGCTTTATCTGTTATGAGGAGAAAGGGTATTCATAAAAAACACAAAAGTAAAAACAGGAATCATACTGGCGAAAGTTGCAAAAATTTTATGAGAGAAGTGAATAAATTTTTTGAAGTAATGTAGCACCTAAAATTGTAATTTCCATTCTCCAGGTACTTGGAACCCCCTTTAGTTATGGTTTCACGTGTCCTGCAATGACCTCGCAATGTGCAGAGCAATCTAACCATCCTTTCCATCAGCATGGCCAGCAGAGAGAATGCTCAGCACTGTCCCACTGCCTCCTGCAGTATCAGCCAGCCATAAACACTTGTTACCACCTGTGCACCAAGGATAAAGCTGAGACAACAGCCAACAGACCACTGGAACTGAGGGGAAAAAGCCCTCTCAGCAACACTGACCAAGAAGATTTTGTGTCATAAACAAGGAAACTCTTAGCAGTTAATTCCCAGTATATTCAGGAAGAGTTTATCTTTTGAACTGTCTTTACTGAAAAAGACAAGTGCATGAAAGAAGGGATCCTACCATAAGTTTCTTTTGCTAATGGAAGGGAGGACTCTGTGTATATGTTGGTCTTTTGGCTCCCCAAAGGCCCTCTGGAAGACCCTTGTCCTGACTCCTACACCCAAAGAAACCATCTATATAGTTTTTCTATTGTTCAAGTACAGAGACAGATAAGATTCCTTTGCAGAAAGGGCATCAGTGATATTTTGAATGAACATAGTTATACTTGGTATTGAATTACTAGTACTATTTTTAGATGTAAACAAAGAAGATGTCATTCTATAAATTATTCAACAGCTGTCAGATAGAAACATTAGGAGTCATGGAGATTTTAACTTGCCCAGAACTGGAGACTGGTTTGTTCCCAACTGCATATGTTTTTCCCAAAGAAAAAACAATGTTTTTGAAATTAATTCAGATACAAAATTATTCAAACAACATATTAATCTTAGATTTATAGCTCATAATTCCATCAGTTTCTTCATTACTTCAGCATTTCATTTTTAGCTTTACTTTTTTTGTGCAGTTCTTGATAGTTAATACTAAATAGTCTTAATTCATAAATGTCTAGTACCTGGACTTATGGAAAGATTTCAGCTTCTTTCCATATTTCCGTCAGAGTTGATCACTCCTGATATAAGCATATTCCATTAATCAAACTAAAAATGAGACCTATCAAACGTCAGTAATAACTTAGATATGATCTGTTATCTCTTTAGTCATAGCAAATGATTTCTAGTCTGCTGCTCAATATTTATTTGTATTTTTTCATTTCAGTGTGCTAAGGTAAGTAACAAAATATGTGAAGTCATTCTAAATTTCCTTGCAACACTGAAAGATAAGAGGTGAATACCACTTCTGATTTTCTTTTAACTTGAGGGCTTCCTTCATAGCAAACTTGAACCTACATGAAACTTAACTTTGAATTTCTTCCACTCACAGAAGCGCTTGGGACAAGATGATTTTCAGAGGAGAGGTGCCCTCCAAATGTCTGGATTCACTGTTTATATGAGTGAAATTTTTCCGATGTGATGCTCAAGGCTATGCTGATAAAATGCATCAACACCAGTAGGAGCAGATAGGCCTCAGATCTTGCTCCTGTCCACGCAACTGCCTTGATAGGAACTAGTTGCCATCCAGGAGTGGTATCTTCATATAGCTTAAAATTATCTAAAAAGAGTTCAGAACCACCACCTTGCTCTCACCGGTACAAAGTGAGTTCTTTCTTATTGCTCTCCTTCTCCACCTGATGGTAACACTAATTCGGAAATTCGTAAAATAATACAAGTTGGAAGGGATGTCTAGAGGTTATTTATTCCCCCACTACCAGCCTCCCCAAGGCAGGTCAGCTTAGATCAGGTTCTCCAGGATCTTCTCCTGCTATGTTTTGATTATTTTTTAAAATAGAAACTCCACATCACGTTTGAGCAACCTTTCCAATTGTGTATCCATGTTTGACAGACACAGCTGAGGTACCCCTATCAGCACTTTGCACAGAAGGTAGTCCTTTGGTACAAATCTAGTTTGTTGTAAAACACTTGTACAGTGCTAGACATGAATGCCAGTTTCACAAATGTGAGGCCCAATTTTTCAGACTTTGTCATGCATATCCTGTTTATTCCTTCAAGCCAAGGCAGGAACAGCACTATCTAAATAAGAGCAACATGTTTACTCAACATCTCCGCTCAGCCATTGCTTGAGCTCCTGTCCATGAATCTAAACCATGCTGATATATCAGAAACTATTCTTAATCAAGGCTCCAGGACTGCAGGGAGAAGGTAAAGTACAGATTTTTATTTTTTGGAGTCAATGAAACTGTGTTATTGAAAGGATTGTACATGATGAAAGTAAAACAAACATCTGAAGAATTTCTAAAAACCTTCCTCACTGTGAGTCAGCACAGAGAATTTGCTGGCATCTTTTTATTTTTCAGGTTTTATACCAGCTCTTACAGGATGCCATTTAGAAGCAATTGGACATTTTTGCAGTGTGGGTTTTTTCCCTGCAGTTTTTTTGGTAAAACTTCCTGTTTGCCTGAGAGTACACAAACATTTTGAAGATAACAAAGGTATGCTGTACACTCAGATCTTTAACGCTACTAAATGATGCATTCCATACTTTGAAGTTTACAAAAGGGAAGCTGGGATTTAAATGCCCACCCTAGAAATATAAGGTATCATAGCTACGTACTTGTGCTTCCTGTGCATTGCATGAGGATGCAAAACAGCCTCAAATCCAGCATGTTTACCAAGAAACTAATGTCAGTAACAGAATGAACAGCCTGTCTTCCTTCACGAATAGCATAAGGCACCTGAGTGGTTGCATAAGAGCAATGCATTTTTTCTTTTTATTCCAGAGGGTTTGCTGAAAGTGCCAGCACTGCTCCTGAACACATCTTCTGTAGCTGCAGATAGAGAATCGATTCAGTGGTTCTAAAACATCAAGACTGAAGGCCTGAAACTTCCTGCCCTAAGTTGTTTGCCCAGTAGAGGGACTTTTGGATTCAGATATCTGCTAGAGCAGAAATACAATTATCTTAGAAATCCACCTACTCTGGCCTATTCTTACTTTTTGTCCTCTTAGCTCCACAAGTGTGGCATTATAATCAGGTAATACACATGCACCTATGGAATTCACCTTCCCTCTGAAGCTCTAAGACTTGGCTACTTTTGTGGGTGAAGCACAGGTTCAAGACAGAAGGATGATCACCAACACCACTGCCCAAGGGAAAACTGGGCATAGCTTGGGACTTCACTGCTGTTCTTTCCAGCTGCAGCCAAGAGATATTTTAGCAGATGCAGAACTCCAATTGTAGGATGTATAGAACCTTGAAACTTCTCCGGGAGATGACTAGCGAATTTCAAGTGTTTTCAAGTTCAGCTAGCAACTGAGCAGATGTTTTCTCATCTGTAATTTTGAACCTTGACACGCTGAAATTTATCTGTATCTGGCACTGAGGGCCTCTCCTGTATGTTCTGTTATTACAATTACCACTGAGGCTGATGATAGCTGCCCTTTTTATATCACCAAATTCAATTCCTGCTAGCAGCCTTTTAATTAACTCTGATGTTCAGTAGACCAGTCGTCAGAGAAAGGCGAAACTGTACATAAAATTTCATTTTGCCCATGCTTACTCCTACTGAAAATTATGACTCAGTGGGAGAAGAGGAGGCCGATATGCAGCACTGAATGATTCATTACAAATACTTCAGAACTCTGGCAGAACTTATCATTAAAGTTTTTATAGATGTGTTTCCTGGAGAGAATCCCATGGTCCAGATCTTTCAGTGGAGTCAGGCTCAGTTTCACCCAAAACAAAGGAGGGCAACAGCAACCTCAAGCAACCCCTATAAGCCATTCAAATTTTTAGTTTCCTTTGAGATAATCTCGAGAAATTTTGAATTTATGTCAATTTTCCCCCAGGCTTTTAGGAGTGATAAGTAAAGACTGTATATGTTTTGTATATGCAATCCAAAACCAGTTCCTAGGGAATTTGGTAGTGGGGTACTAGTCAAAAAAATGAAAACTTCTTGGCAACTAGGAGAAGGTAGTTTATTTTTTATCAGACTAACTTGCATAGACAGAAGAAATAGGAAAATGTTAATGTACAGAAACTTTGTGCATTGAGCAGAAGGCAGAAATTTTAAAGCTGAATAGAAGGTTGAGTTCTTGCTCTTGTGCAAACCAAAAATAAACATCTTATACCTGATAAATTTTTTATGACTTAAATTTTTCTGCCTGAATCTTTTAACCAAAAGAACAGTAGACCTCTCCCAGATGATTTCATGTTGTACAGTTAAAATCTGCAGCAGCTGAAACAAGTGATTTAGAATCTTCATTTAAAAGGAAAAAAAGTAAGTAGAAAATGACTGATCTTGCATCACAAAAAGTGTAGTTGATGAACATTCTGAATACTGACAAGCATAATCTTGTTCCAGGTGCCATCTGCAATTTCTTTACAGATAAAAAGCTGTGGGTGAAAACCTTCTTACAAGCACCTGCTGCCAGGGAGCTCACCCAGCACAAGCTGCTCCTGCTCTGAGTCAGCTTTATTTCAACAACTACACTATTCAACAAAGTTGGTTTGAAAAAAGGGGTCACTGCAGAGGGGTCCCAGCAGTTCAATCCTCCCACTCTGCTCCATCACAGCTGAGCATTACCCAATTCCTGATCACCAATACTGTTAAACATGAGCTTCCTGCTGCCCAGGTGTGTCTTTGGAGAAAACAGACATGTGGATAGCATGACGTAGTTGTAGCTGAGAAACAACTTGATGGCTGAATGGTAGGAGAAAGAGCTGCATCTCTGACATTTTAAATCAGATTTGGGGTTATAAATCAGCCCAGCTCTCTGAAAGAGTCTGTAGCTGCTCCACCACAGGCCAGCAATACCTGAGAGGGTGAGTGGTACTGCTGTGGCTCCTCTTTGCAGGTCTGTGGCCTTTTCTCAGAGCGGTGCAGGCCTTCACTCAGCTTCATCCGGGCAGAACCTCCCCCAGCCTTCCTCAGGCTGGCACCCACATGCTGCTGTGGCCACAGCCTTGTCCCTGCAAACACTCACACCCTTGTCATGGTGGGTTCCCATGGGAAATGGTTTCCACCAGTGCACGAATGACCCCTTCTTTAGTTTTCTCCTACTCCTTGACTACAGTTTCAGTTTGCAATATCTGAAAAATACGACCTGGGGTGATGAACAGAACAGATCACCTTTTTTCCTGTGTTTTCCATTTCTTGGCACAGCTTGTTGTTGTTCTTCTTCTCCTGACCAGGCTGCTGCCCTGTCCCACCCTTAATTTCTATTTCAAGGGGCTGAGGTGGGCCTTGACTCTGTGAAAGCAATGCATTTATAATCTTTTAAAAATTTTTCTTTGAATAAAGACCAGCCACAGCCCTCCTGTCCTGTCAGCATTTCCAACTTGTCCAGGATGATCTGAAAAAAGTGTCTGAGCACAATTTTTGCAATGTGAGTTTTTGCAATTGCTTCTGGCTCAGGACCAATCACTTCCTGGCAGAAACCCCAATGATACTGTAAAATTAATTCTCGGGGGGGGGTGGGGCGGGG
>VXBB01015084.1:287548-307117 GCA_013399915.1 Illadopsis cleaveri
GGGGTGGGGCGGGGGGAGAAGCTTGTTGCAAATAATTTGATAGAATACATAATTTCTTTCATGAAAACTATGCTGTACAGAAAACTGACATGCTTACATTCACAAACTGTAAAAAAGCTACATTTTTTAAAAATGAGAAACATTAATTATGAATGGCTCAGGCTGTCACAGGAAAAGAAGAGATACGTGTATGAAAAATGAAGAGTTTGACTATACTTTCCTGTAGTGTTTCTGTTGAAATAAAGTATGTTGTTTAGCACATGACTAACTCTAATTCTTTTGGTAGGAAAAAAAATGTGTAAAAATTATATACCTTATTACCATACAATGTGTCTGTGATCGTGACTTCTAAAGCTGGAACAAAAAAGAAAAGAGACCTTTCTTAATCATCACTTGGTGTTAATATAAAAGCACCATAAGGAGCAGATGAAACAAACCATTTAAGTTAATACACACTTGTCAAGCAAGAAGCAGTATGATGGCATGACTCCAGTCTCTCAGAGGAAGGAATTTTTTTGTTCAGTGAAAGCTGATATGTCAGTGAGCCGCCCAGCACAAAAATAGGAAATGAAGCTAAGAAATGCAAAGCTCTTCCATTCCTCTCATCTTTTCTCTTTTCTCCTTGCACCAATAAATTGCTATCTTTAATTTTATGAGAGGATGGAAAGAAGAAAACAAACTTGTCAACATACTTGTCATCAGAGTTTGACAAAACTAGCAATAAGTTTTCTTTTGTTGTTAATATATAATGACATTTTTCACAGTACTATTACAGGTATCAGCTCCCTACAAACATTTCTGTCCTATTATAGCTAAGCAATACTTAGAGGACAGAAAGCAGTTGAATGAAAACCTATCCCTTGCTGAAGGAACAGTCAGTGGACTGCCAGTAAAGTCACATAGCAGACTCTGGATGACATGCATGCCAGAGTTCCTTTGGATCTCTCCAGTTTAAAGGACAATGCTCTCTTGTGTGCCAATCTGTACTTCATTACCTCATTAGGTAAAAATCAAACAAGGCCTCAATCTTCTCTCAGCAGACTAGTCCAGTTGATAACTCCCTACTTCATACTTTCACTAATTCACAAATTCATTAGCTGACAAAGGCAATAACTCCAAAATTCACTCTCTCAGGCAGTGTACGTGTTGCTCTCATATTAGCTTAGTCATACTGCTACTGCCATACATCAGGCTTTAGCATGGGCTGTGTCTAAGGCCAAAACATGGGCAGGAGTCAAGTAATCACCCACACTCCACCACTTAAGTAGAGGCAAAAAGTCTGGTAAGTCTCATGCTGCAGTGGGTGAGGTACTGCTACTTTTCCTGTCTCACTGTGGGTGAGGGTAGGGGAAAGCTTTGAGCACTTCCATGGGAAAGTCTAGCATCACAGTTTATTATTAGATCACATGCCTTCAGCATGATGTTAGCACTAACTCTGGATGCATTAAAAAAATAAAATACTGAAAAAAAATTACAATGATCCTGAGTTTCAACCTAAGATGCAATATGCCAGTTGCAGATGGTGTACAATCCATAGAAATCTCATACCAATGATATTTAGCAGTTTGTTCAATTCCTGGTACATTCTTGACAGTCTGATCAGTATAGAAAGTCATTTGCTTTTGATAAGCAATTGTTTTCTCATAGTTGTTGATTAAAATTTTCAGTTCTTCAGTTTGAGAATGTACCGTGTCACATAATGTTCCTAAGGGTCCTGTTCAAGTTGTAAGATAGTATTCCAGCAGCAGAAACATGAATTAGATTTTTAGTTTCTATAAAGTCATCCTGTCATTACAGAAAACATTACAAAACAAACCAAATGCATATACAACCCAATTTTTACTTGAGTACAACCATGCAGTGATCACACACTTAGCCTAAACAGCAGTTACCTGAGGCCATATTATTTGCACAAGGCCTTGTAGTTCTAAATGTTCAGGGCAGTGCCATTAGTGCCTTCCCCATTTTACATCCATGAGTGTTGATTGGGTTACCTTTATTATCCATGTATTTGGCCCCTTGAACTGTCAGCCACATTCTATTGGCTACAGTAACAGGGAATGTGGTGTGTAAATGGGTTCATTTTCACTTTCCTTACCTATGGTGTGGTGTTAAACAGATCTACCCAACAGACTACTTTTGCTTGCTACTCCTAAGCTTTGATAAATTGAGGTTACCATACTGGCATCAATCCAAATAACCGGGTCCCTAACATCACAAGATTCCCATTATGGATCCAATGGGCTTGCAGTCCATATTCATTTATAATAAAGATTTACACGACAACACAAGCAATGGCACTGCTGAAATTTGAAACAAATTTGTGAACACCAGCATACATTTCCTGGAAAATCTTCTGGAGTTTTCTCCAAGGGTTTAGGCTAATTATCAAGATGTCGGTAGTTGCATCCTTGCCATTTATTATATCCAGCGTCTGTTCAATTATAGCTTGTCTGCTTAATAGTCTTAGACTGAACACTTAATTATTAAGGATTTCTGAACTGATAAAGTTCAATGCTTCTGTGCCCAATCTAACTGTTCCTAATCCTCCAGAAAGATTCCTAGCTTTGCAGATGTTCTGGTGGGACAGCACCATTGTTCACATGTAAGTACTATCCATTATGAGGAATGGGATTAGACTTGTGCTAATGTTGTCCCATCAAACCTGAATGGAACATCCAAAAACTCTAGAGGTAAAAATTGCAAATCTTTTTGGAAATACTTGAGTAACTATTACTGCTGTAGTAGTGGGAATGGGAATCAGGGAAATTTCAAATTTTGTACTGCCCCCTGTAGCACATGACCTTGATGGCTAGCTTGGCTCACAGACTTACAATGAATTCTAATGGTTCTGTTTCCCAGCAGGCATCACTATCCCTTGTTGTGTTATCTGTTATTTCACACGTGTACAACTGTGCAAGAGGAAAAACTAACACAGAAGAGCAGGAGCTTCAATAGTGTTGTGATTGTTTTGGGGGGTCCTTCATAATGTATTAATTTCTCCACCCAAGTCCAGGTTGCCAGATTCTGGGAGAGATCTTCCAACAAATGTTAGTTACAGGCAATCAGATGGATATCTGATTCTTGCTACCTCACTAGTGGGCTTTGAATATACTGGGCCTCTTAGCCTATGTCATGGAAAAGGTGTGCTTGATTATATCATCACCCATAGGTGTGTTTGATTATTGCATTGTGCATCAACATTTCTCTAACAATGAGAGGGTCAGGCTTGTTTGATATATGAAGGATATTGACTTTCTAGATGTTGCCAACATTCTCTCTGGTGATAACACCCCACCACAGGGAGTGTTAATGTAGTTCCAAGGAATAGGTACTGTATTTGCTTGATGGACACTTTCCAAAGCAAACAAGATGGACACTTTCCACAGCAAACAAACACATTTCACTCATATGTCCAGGACATCAGTGGATCCTTGAGAATAGGAAAGATCTATGACTTGTACTGTATTTACTCTGTAATGATAAATTTCACTTCCATTTCCTATGTTCCTTTCCCTCAAACCCACTGCAAAGTAACCCAGTGTTTTCAGAGCTACAGTGGTGAATTCTCACCTGATGTCCTGGATGCCACACTGAGGTGTTCAAAGCGTCCTGTTTCTGTTGGTTCAGTACAGGAGATTGTTCAAAACTTTTATGCAGTGACTCCCAGTTGCTGTCAGTCAGGATTTTAAGAATTGCATGGCCTCTGATAAATTCATTTCCTAATTAGTGACACCATTTTTTTTAAACAACTTGCTTCATCTTTCTCCTACACCACTTCTCTGAGGTCAACATAGTTAGTGCAAAATCCACCTAACTCCATGCCCAAGACAACATTTCTGTATTCATTTATTTTAAAAGTTACCTGACTGTAACTGTACCTGTTGTGGCACAGGCTGTGTATCAAAACCTGGTGGCAAAACACTGTACAGGGGTCTTACAGGCTACACCTAAAGGTACTGTTTTACCAGCCAGCATAGGTTTCAGACTAGGTGTTGGCAATGCAATTTTATGTTCCTTCCCTGGGTTAAGGGTTCAGTCCCTGCCAGTCCTTTGTAAGCTGGTAACAGCTTCTTTTCAAAATTGGAATGATAGCGCTCATCACTGCCACGTGCACACATACACTGCCCAACAGTGACCTCCTGTGGCAATGGGAATGCTTCCAGTTCTTTCGACAAAACAGCAGTGGTCAGGCTGATTAAAATGTGAACAAAAGGAGTAAATACATATAGTGGAATCCCTGCCAGGTGGAAGCAAATTGCTCCCTATGTGCTCCTGGCACGTGTCATAGAGTCATAGAGCCAGAGAATGACAGGCTGGACAACCCAACCTTTATGTCAAAGCTGTCTTGTCTAGGCAAGACAACCCAGGCACCTTGCCCACCTGGATCTAAAATGTATCCAGTGTTAGGGAATCTACTGCTTCCCGGGGGAGATAATTCCAATGGCTGATTGTTCTCATTGGGAAAAAGGTTCCTCTTGTGTGAAACAGAATTCCCCCAGGAGTATCTTATATCCATTATCCCTCGTCCTTTCCATGGGATTCTTGTAAATAGAGTCTCCATCTTCTTTGTGGCCACCCTTTAAATACTAGAACATGGCAATAAAGTCTACCGTAAGCTTCTTTTTCTCAAGGCTGAACAAACCTACTTCCCACTGAACAAACCTAGCCTCTCTCTATATGTCACGCTTTCCAATCATTGGGTCATCTTAGAGGCCCTTCTCTTGACCCTCTCCAGCCCATCCACATCTGTTTTACATACTGGGGACCAAAACTGAACAGTATTCCAGGTGGGGCCTGATGAGTGCTGTATAGAATGGGATAATGACTCCTCTGCCTCTGCTGGTGACATTGTTTTTGATGTAACTCAGCATCCTGTTAACTTTCTCTGCACTGTTCACCCATATTGAGCTGCTTGTCCACCAGGCCCTTCCACACAGCTGCTCTCCATCCAGGTAGATCCCAGCCTGTGCTGCACTCCGGGATCATGTTTGTCCAGGTGCAAGACCTTACATTTGTCCTTATAGAACTTCATAAAGTTCTTGCTAGCCCATTCTTCAGGCCTATCCAGGTGTTCCTGCAGGGTGTCTCTCCTTTCCAAAGGGTCCATTTCCCCATGCAGTTTGGCGTCATTGACAAACTTCAACTGAGCAAAGAAATGCTGCTGGAGAGGAGAAACACAAGCCCTGCTGGCTGGTGAACTCTAAGGGCACTGGGTTGACCCTTTGCTTGGGATGGAGAGGAGAACAGCAACAGCACAGGCACCAATGGGATGGTTACAGGAGCAATGGGTGTTCATTATGTCCCTTCCACTTCCAAAGAATTCCTCTCCACCCCCACAGATGAGAGGTCTGGCCACAGCTTTTGTTGCAGCTCCTTATCCTCCTCTGGAGCCAGAGCCCTTTGTCCCTAACAAAATCGTGCCAAACACTGCCTTCCCAGGTGACCTGTGGTGCACTTGGTGACAACTCCACAACTGACTCAGGCTTATGCATGACCAACCTGATCCAAGCCAGGGATGCCAGGTTCGAGATCTGCAGTCCCTACTTCTGCTCTTGAGTCTGCTGCTGAACTGTGTGGGTACTGAAGGCTTCAAGGTGCTTTCCTTCCTTGCTGCCCTGCCGAAAAACAAAGCCTCTGAAGACATGACCCTGGAGTTTTGTGTCTGCCTGTTCTTTTTCAAGTCTCTCTTCAGCTCACACCTGAGGGTGGTGCTTTAGGATATCCCCAGGCCTCTGTTCTGCCACTTCCCCTGCTGGGGCCAGAGGAGCCCAGCTAAGAGCAAAAATCTGCTGACAGGGATGTGCCAGTGTCCCCTGCCTCAGAGGAAGTGGGGGCTTAACTTTCCCAGGAGGGCTAAGCCAGTTCTCTGAAGCTGAGGGAGAGGCAGTAGCCAACATCACCTGACCCAGGAGGGGTCTGGAGGACCAGGAGCATGTTTTAGGGTAGGGGACATCCATCTGTTGCAGCCCCTGTAGCACAACAGTGACCACAGAAAGAGGAGCAGGCACCCTGAGGCATGACCCATCTCTGAGTTTCAAGCATAAGGAGAGCTTTGGCATGTGTCTGACAAGTGTTTACCATGTGGAACAGCCTGGTGGAGAATGCCTCCAGAGGAGGCAGCAGTGTGCCAGGCCTGGGTCTCCTTCTGTGTGTGTCCCCTTCAACAGCAGGGGATATCGGGGTTTCTTCAGGACAAGGCTGGTTCTGCTGGCATACTGCCAGAGCACACAGGGCAACTCATGCACAGCCTATGGTCAGGGCTGTGAATGGCCACCCTCTGGTCACACAGTGGCCACTGTGGCCATTCAGGCAAAGGTCAGCTGGACCCAACAGCAGTATCCCCACAGTCTGTGGCATTGCACACAGCTGACAGAGAGCAGTGCTGAGGCAGAACTGGGCCTGTGAAGGTTTCAGCAAAGCACTGTCTTGGCGTGAAGACTTGAGTCTTTTGATCAGCATTAGAGTCCTGCTACTCCTATCTTATGCATGGGGCCGTTTTAGAAATTTGGCTGTGGGCAGAACTGCTTTGAGCCCAGATGGACAAGAGAGAGTTTTTTGGAGAGTGCCCCCAAGGACTGAGCAGTTCAGGGCTGGTGCAAGGAGAGAGAGTGGGGCAGGGCATTTGGTAGGACCAGTGGTCAGGGAGGGAAACAAACAAGAAAGCAGAGGAGAGCACTATCATTGATAGGACACACTTGGCAACAGCAGCAGCTTTCCCTTGCTCTCTGTACCTTGCAGCCTTCCCTGCCTCTGCCCGAGCTCCAGGCGCAGCAGAACTGTGAGTTCAGACTGGGCAGACGTGCACTGGATCAGAATGCTGTGCACCTGTTGGGTACCTCTGAGCTTGCAGCAGCCTGCCTGGAGACTGCTTTTAAAAGAAAAAGCTAACCACTAATGGTTTCCATGGCTGTTTTCTATAGGAACTGCCTTCCCATGCCCCTATTGCTCTCTTTTTCTTGGCCTGTAGGAAAAAAGTTAAGAGAGGCGCCAAATGAAGCTCCAACCTTGCGACTTGTTAAGTCACTGTCATGCTTGCCACTGAACTTTGTTAACTCACTCTTGTATCAATAAAATCCATTGTCCCTTTTTTTAAGAGTGAAGTGCAGGACTCCATCCATGATGGCAGCACAAAGGCCATTGCCAAGCTTGAAGTAGGCTGGGGTTCCAGACTTTACTGGAGTTGTGAGGAAGGGCATGCTGCAGAAGTCTTGACACAGAGGTTTCTCCCCTCCTTGCAGCATGTATTCTCCTCTAGTTTCCTGACATAGCCAGCCAAAAGGCTGTTGCTGATGAAACAGGCCCTGTTTATGGCCACACTTCCTTTTCCTGTTGTCTCACACATCCTGAGAGAGGAAGAGAGTGCCATGGCAGGAATTAGAGTTGCCTTTGTCGTACCTTCCTCTTCATCCATGTCTTGAGTCCTCCTCAAGGGAGTACCATAAAGAAAGAACAGTCTCAGCAGTCTGTATTTACATGTGCTGCTGCAGTCTGAGCTCTGTGGCACTGCTCTGTCGGCAGCCACACACCACAAAGGAAAAGCACACTCATTTCCCCTTCTCATTTCAGAAGGAGCCCTCTGGCTCTTTTTGAACTACCTCAGGCTGCAGGTGCTGGGCCACCATGGAACCTGAGCCACAGTTCCTGCCTGTCTTGGGTCAGGTCCCACAGGGATCCTGGTGAAGAAGAGGGGGAGGTATTGGGTCAGTTTTATCTGGCAATAGATCCCATTTCTTTTCCCCAGTCTGAGTGCAAGGCCATTGTGCCAGAGATGCAAATGGACAGGGGAGCACGGCTGGGGCGGGTGGGAGGCAGCTCTGCTGGCAGCTGGCAGCACTTGGCACATATGGAAGGCAGGATGGCAGATGGGGCAGCACAGAAACAGCTCTGTGTGATGGTCAGGGAACACAAATAGTCCAATGGAATAGATGAGACTGCTCTTGGCACTGAGGAAGCGCCAGGAAAGGAAGCCCTGTCATTAGAGAGTGGATGGAGGTGGGAGGGGGTTGGAAGCCCAGAGAGGTTTTGTCTGGAGAGACACAAAAGGCCGAATTGCCACAGCTAAAGTCAAGGAAAGCTCCAGCTCTGTCAGTCAGAACCAAATTCAAGTCAAGTGCTGTTCAGCCAAGGGAGAGGCAGTAGCCGACCTCACCTGTCCTGGGAGGCATGAGGAGTTCCTGCAGGACCAGGAGTGCATTTCAGAGAAGGAATGTCTGGGGGGGAAACGCCTGAGTAGTACAGTCCTTGGTTTATGGGGGCCTTGCTCTTGTTCCCGTCCCAGTCTTCCAGTTCAGGGTCTCAGGTACGCTGAGAACAAGTGCTCTTACTCAGAAAGATTGAAGCTGAGGAGGCATTAAGTACCTGAGCCTTTTCCTCATCCTTGTTGCTATGTTTCCCCCCATATCCAACAAAGTGTTGGAACAAATTAGGTCAAATATGGAGAAAACAAGATAAGTTATGAAAATGTTGGGGAAAATCAGGGACAACTAGGGTGAAACTGAGAAAATTGTGGAAATTGTGAAAAAAGAAAGGAGAAATTCAAGGAAATGGGGGAAAAATAGGGAAGATTGGGGCAAAGTAGGAAGGAACGAGGGGAAATCTGGAGAAAATAATAAAAATGAGGAGAAATATATGAAAAGTTTGGTAAATTGGGGAAATAAATTTCAGTTAGGGGAAATGAGGGATATATATTCAGGGAAAATTAGGAGAAATTGGTGAATTTTTTTGAAAATTAGAGGGAATTGAGGAAAATTTGGGGAAATTTGGGAGAAATCAGATACCTTAGGGGAATCAGGGAAAATGTACAGAAACTTAGTGGAGTATAAGGGAAATAATGAAAAACTTCAGGGAAGTGGGGCAAATTGAGGGAGATTAGGGAAAATTCAGGGAGAATAAGAGGAAATTCAGGTGTTAAAGGACAGAATAGGAAAATTAGGGGAAATTAAGGGAAATAAGGGGAAATTGAAGGAAAATTAGCGAAGTGAGGGAATTAGGGGGAAATTGGAGAAAACTAAATTTGGCCATAATTTGGGAAAATAAAGGGGAAAACAAGGAAATTTGGGGCAAATTGCAGGAAAAAATAAGGACATTTGGGGAAAAATCTGGAAAATTTGGGGACACCAAGGAAATTCTGGGCAAATTGATGGAAATATAGGGAAAGCAGGGGGAAAACAAGGAAATTTGGGGCAAATTGCAGGAAAAAATAAGGACATTTGGGGAAAAATCTGGAAAATTTGGGGACACCAAGGAAATTCTGGGCAAATTGATGGAAAGATAGGGAAAGCAGGGGGAAAACAAGGAAATTTGGGGCAAATTGCAGGAAAAAATAAGGACATTTGGGGAAAAATCTGGAAAATTTGGGGACACCAAGGAAATTCTGGGCAAATTGATGGAAATATAGGGAAAGCAGGGGGAAACCAAGGAAATTTGTGGCAAGCTGGGGGACATTTAGGAAAATCAGGGGAGAAACAAGGAAATCTGGGCAAAAATCAGGAAACTTTGGGGAGAATCAGGAAAATTAGGTGAAATTCAGACACCTGGTCCTCTATAGGGCATCTCATGGGATTGATGGGGCCTGGATGCCTGGGTGCCCCTGTCTATTCTTAGGTGAGCTATAGGGGTCGAGGCGGGGGAAGGGGAACCTGTAAGGCCAGTCCCATATATGGTTATGAGGTGAAGGTGCCCCACAGCCCCACTGGCGTCACAAGCTGATCAGATGTCAGGGGTTGTGGGGGGGGATGTCCCAAAAATATCCCATTGTGGGGGGAGGGAGAGGGAACAAAAGGATTGGAGGAGGGGCACAGATGCCTGAGCTCCCTTGGAGGGGAAAGGGGGGGGTCACACCTGTCCTTTGTCTGTCTGTCCCCNGTGGGTATGGAAGGTCTATAGGGCCGGGAGTGGCCTGTGGTAAGGGGGGGAAACAATGAGAGTCCTACAGGGAAATATTTAGAGGTCCTGTGAGGCTGGATGTGGGTCCTATAGGACCATGGGACTGGGGAGGGGTCTCTGAGAGTGGATTCTCTGGGGCTGTGNGTCTGGGAGGGGGTTATGGGGGAACTGGGGGCAACTGAAAGGGACTGGGAAAGAACAAGGAGGAACTAGGAGGGAACTGGGAGGGTCTATGGGTGAACTGGGAGGGACTGGGAGGGTCTATGGGTGAACTGGGAGGGACTGGGATTATACTGGGAGGGTCTATAAGGGAACTGGGAGGGACTGGGAGGATCTAGGAATGAACTGGGAGGGTCTTTGCAGGAGACTGGGATGATACTGGAAGCATCTGCGGGGAAACAGGGTGGGACTGGGATGATGCTGGGAGGGTTTATGTGGTAACTGGGAGGGACTGGAGTGATACTGGGGGAGGAAGGAGGGTACTGGATAAATCCCAGGGGGATACTGGGACTTACTGAGCAGTGCTCTCTGTGTGTGTGTCTGTGTAGTGGTGTACTGGAGAAGTACTGGTGGGGCTGGGATGCTGGGATGTAATTGGACATATTGGGATATACTGGGACATACTGGGACATACTGTGGGGGGATGTTGTGTCCCGGAGCAGGACCAGAACCTCCCTGAGTCTGCACTGTCACCCCCTGACTTGGAGACCACAGAGAAAGGTGGGGCTGAGTAGTGGAAGGAACTGAGGGGTGCCTGGGGAGACTGGGGGTGACTAGGAGGGTCTGAGATGATACTGGGAGGGTCTGTAGGGGAACTGGGAAGGACTGGGAGGGATGCAGGAGTACTGGGGAGTACTGGGAGGTGCTGGGGTGGGATAAAGGACTGGCAGCATGAGGCAGTGCAAGGAAGAGGGAGCACTGGGGAGGGCATTTGGACTTTCAAGAAGGAACTTGGGATGGAGATGAGGACAACTGGCAGGAGCTAGGAGCACTGGAAAAGAACAGGGGAGCACTGGAGAAGAATGGGAGAAGATGAGATCACTTTGGATGGGGCTGACTGGGAGCACTGGAGAGAAAGTGGAAGCACTGGGAGGGAACGCTAGATAATGGAAGCACTGAGGATGGACTTGGGATGGGCCAGCTGGGAGGAATGGGAGCATTGGAGAACTGGGAGCAGTGGGGAGGAATGAAGGAGATGGGTTCACCAGGAGGAAGTGGTAGATGTGAAGAAGAACAGGGAACGATGGGTTCACCAAGAAAAGAGCTGCAGTGGGGTCAACTGTGAGGAACTGGCAGTACTTGGAGAGTTTGATCCCTCCTACCCCACCCAGCCCTGTCCAGCGCCACCATGCCTGATGTGGAGATGGCTGAATTTGGGGAGGCCGCCCCGTATCTCCGCAAGTCAGAGAAGGAACGGTTGGCTGCCCAGACCCGCCCCTTCGACCTGAAGAAGGACATCTTCGTCCCTGATGAAAAGGAGGAATATGTCAAGGCCACCATTATCAGCCGTGAGGGCTCCAAGATCACTGCTGAGACTGAACATGGCAAGGTGAGGGGACCCCAGCCGCAGATGGGACACCAGAACCTCAAAATAGCAACTCAATTCCACATGGGACACAAAGAACCAAACCCACCTTCTCTAGAACCCAAGAAACATCTAGACCCCAACATGCCTTCTGCAGCACTCAAATTCCACAGCATCTTCTCTAGAACCCAGGAAATATCTAGACCCTGATCCACCTCTCCCAGAACCCATTGGACAGCTAGACCCCGTCCAACCTCCTCTATTACCCCAGAGACACCCAGACCCCAAAACATTTTCTCTATCACTTGTTGGGCACCTAGACCTCCTCTAGCTCTCAAGGGAACACCCAGATGCCCAGCTCCCAACCCCTTGGGAGGGAACAACTGGGGCAACTCCTTGGCCTGTGTTCCTACTCCATGGAGTCCTCCTTACCTTGAACAGACAGTGACGGTCAAGGAGGACCAGATCATGCAGCAGAACCCACCCAAGTTCGACAAGATTGAGGACATGGCCATGCTGACTTTCCTCCACGAGCCTGCTGTCCTCTACAACCTCAAGGACCGCTACGCATCTTGGATGATCTATGTGAGTTGGGAGCCCATGAGGTTCTTGAGACCCCATGCAGAACTCGTACACCCCTTCTGTAGACCCCTTGGGCCATATAGATACAAGATGTCCCTTCTCCAGATCTCATGGTTCACCCATAAGTGGGATGATCCTTCTTCACACCTCTTGAACCACCCAGATCCAAGATATCCCAGACCCTTTGGGCCACTCAAAAATAGGATGTCCCTTCTCCAGATCACATGTGTCACCCAGAACTGGGACATTCTCTCTCCAGACCTCTTTGGTCCCCTACACCCAAGATCTCCCATCTCCATACCACAGGGGTCACGTGACCTAAACCAAAGATATCACCTAGACACAGGAGGTCACTTCTGCAGACCCCTTGGACCCACTTGGTGGGCTGGCATCTCCTGACTCTGACCCACTTGCTCCTTTCTCCAGACTTACTCAGGGCTCTTCTGCGTGACTGTCAACCCCTATAAGTGGTTGCCCGTCTACAATGCTGAGGTGGTGGCTGCCTACCGGGGAAAGAAACGGAGTGAAGCTCCACCCCACATCTTCTCCATCTCTGACAATGCCTACCAGAACATGCTGACAGGTAGGGATCGGTAATGATCGGGGAGCAGGAAATGTGGGGCAGAGCCAAGGTGGGCTTCAGGACCTCATGTTTCTTCTCCTCATCCCACCAGATCGGGAGAACCAGTCCATCCTCATCACGTGAGTGATCTCATCTGTAAACACTGTCTTAGTCCTGCTCACAGCTAAGACCCCCCACCTGGCACATAGCCCCTCTCCTTCCCCCTTGAAGTCATGCCCACTAGCCAACCCTTTATCACTACATGGACTTGTCTGTGGAGATCCATTATCCATCCTTCCCCAGCAAGTCCCCAGCCCCAGCACCATAGCACCAGTATCCAACCATTGCTCTCCTTGACTACCCTCAGTGGAGAATCCGGGGCGGGGAAAACAGTGAACACCAAGAGGGTCATCCAGTACTTTGCTGTCATTGCTGCCATCGGTGACCGTGGCAAGAAGGAGGCAGGGGCCCCCGGCAAGGTAAGGGTAGTGGGTGGGGGATGACACCCTGGGATGTGACCAAAATTTTGCCACCTGTCTGTCCAACCAATGACACAATCAACCACCCAAACAACTACCCAATCGAACACCCAAAAATCCAACCAATCATCCAACCAACCAACCAACTAACCAACCAACCAACCATCTATCCAACCTTCCATTCATCTGTCCCGTCCCCATCCAACCAACCAACCATCCCTCCATCCACACATGGCATCAACCCACATCCCTGTCCATCAACTTGACCACTCATGCAAACCTTCATGGACCACTGTGTTCTCCCATCCATCCATTTAAACCTCACACCCTACATCCCCTGCCTCTCACTGTGAGAACCCCCCCTGACACTGTCCCACTCCATCCAGGGCACCCTGGAGGACCAGATCATCCAGGCCAACCCGGCCTTGGAAGCCTTCGGCAATGCCAAAACTGTCCGGAATGACAATTCATCCCGATTTGTGAGTGTTGGGAGTGGAGTCTGTGAGGAAGAATCTATGGGGTGGCATCCATGGGGAAGGGTCTGTGGGTTGGAGTGTTCTGGGACAAGGTGGCCACCTTCACCTCCTTCTGCTATTCTTCCAGGGGAAGTTCATCCGGATCCATTTTGGGGCCACTGGGAAGTTGGCATCAGCTGACATTGAGACCTGTGAGTAGGTTAAGGGCTCCATGAGAGGACATTTTGTTGTCCACCATCCTTCCCTCTATCTATCTGTCCACCCACCTGTCCATCCTTCACCTCATGCCACCATCCATCTACCCTTCCACATCCTCAAACCTCCCTCCATTCAGCCATCTGACTATCTCCTCATCCCAACTTCCACGCATCTTCTCTTCATCCCCACCTCAGACCTCCTGGAAAAGTCCCGTGTCATCTTCCAGCTGAAGGCTGAAAGAAACTACCACATTTACTACCAGATCCTCTCCAATAAGAAGCCAGAGCTATTGGGTGAGCCATGCTCCCAACCTACCAGCAAATACCTGATTCCACGCCCCTTTTGGGAGCTGCCTGTCCCAACCCCTTCTTCTCCTTTCAGACATGATGCTGGTGACCAACAACCCCTACGACTATGCCTTCATCTCCCAAGGAGAGACCACAGTTCCATCCATTAATGATGGAGAGGAGCTCCTGGCTACGGATGTGAGATGGGAGGCCATCAAGCAGTGTGTATGGATCTCTGTGGGCTGGAGAAGCTCTTGAACACATTTTTTCCCCACAGAGTGCCTTTGATGTCCTGGGCTTCACCCCAGATGAGAAGAACTCCATCTACAAACTGACAGGAGCCATCATGCACTTTGGCAACATGAAGTTCAAGCAGAAACAACGGGAAGAGCAGGCAGAACCAGATGGCACAGAAGGTTGGGTCCAGCCAAGGTTGAAGTGGAAACTGGGGTGAACTCCATGATCCTTCCAGGTTCTTATTTTCTCTTCTTCATCCTCAGAGGCAGACAAGTCAGCTTACCTAATGGGGCTGAACTCAGCTGATCTTCTCAAGGGGTTGTGCCACCCTCGGGTCAAGGTGGGCAATGAGTATGTCACCAAGGGGCAGAATGTCCAGCAGGTGAGTAGAGGACATCCCCAAAATGTCCCCCTTTTGGGGTGACATGACGCCATCTCCAGCAAGGAGGACACCAAGAGGCCCTTCTCACTGGTGGGGTGTCTCTCTTCCAGGTGATTTATGCTGTCGGAGCCTTGGCCAAAGCCGTGTATGAGAAGATGTTCAACTGGATGGTAACCAGGATCAACAATTCCCTGGAGACCAAGCAGCCACGGCAGTACTTCATTGGTGTGCTGGACATTGCTGGCTTTGAAATCTTTGACGTAAGCCCTGGTTGACTATGTTGTGTTGACCCAATTGGGTGTAGAGTTAATCCTACTAGATGGTCAGATGACCTTGTTTTCATTTGTGTTGACCCAGTTGGGGCTCAGGTTGACCCCACTGAATATACTAGTTGTTCTGTTGACCCCATTGGCCATCTCCTCTCTCCTTCCCCAGTTCAACAGCTTCGAGCAGCTCTGCATCAACTTCACCAACGAGAAACTGCAGCAATTTTTCAACCACCACATGTTCGTGCTGGAGCAGGAAGAATACAAGAAGGAGGGCATTGAGTGGGAGTTTATTGACTTTGGCATGGACCTCCAGGCCTGCATTGACCTCATTGAGAAGGTACCACCTCTCTCAGGGCCTCATGAGGCTGGGGAAGGGCTCTTTCAGTTGAAGCCTGGCAGGAACCCCAAAGTTGGTCAGTTTGGTTGTACCTGGTGTTCACTGTAACCAACAAGGTTTTTCTTCCTAGCCCATGGGGATCATGTCCATCCTGGAGGAGGAGTGCATGTTTCCCAAGGCCACAGACATGACCTTCAAGGCCAAGCTCTTTGATAATCACCTGGGCAAGTCGGCCAACTTTGGGAAGCCACGAAACATCAAGGGGAAGCCAGAGGCCCACTTTGCCCTTATCCACTATGCTGGCACAGTGGACTACAACATCATTGGGTGGCTGCAGAAGAACAAGGACCCCCTCAATGAGACAGTGGTGGGGCTCTATCAGAAATCAGCCCTGAAGCTCTTGGCCAACCTGTTTGCCAACTATGCTGGGGCTGATGCACGTAAGATGAACCTCCTTCCTCAGAATCTGGGGTTCTTCCCACCCTGTCCCTGTCCTATCTCATCCTTTCTTCTTCTCCAACAGCCGTGGAGAAGGGGAAAGGAGCTAAGAAGAAAGGTTCCTCCTTCCAAACTGTCTCTGCCCTGCATCGGGTGAGAGTCCAAGGGTTATTGGTGGACCCCAGTGTGTGTGGGCATGGAAAATACGTCCTAGGGCAATAGATGACCCTAGGTGGGACAGGCTGGGGGATGTCTTCATTCCCTTCATCATCTCCTCCTCCATCTTTCAGGAGAATCTCAACAAGCTGATGACCAACCTGCGGTCCACCCACCCTCATTTTGTCCGCTGCATCATCCCCAATGAGACCAAGTCTCCTGGTGAGCAATCCGTAAAGGTTGATTCAGAAGACAGTGCTGGGCCCTGGCCAAAGGTGGTGGTAGGGAGCGGTGCTGTGGGGCAGGCCTTGACTCACCAGTCTTGATGATCCACCAGGTGTGATGAACAACCCCCTGGTAATGCACCAGCTCCGCTGCAATGGAGTGCTGGAAGGCATCCGCATCTGTCGCAAGGGCTTCCCCAATCGCATCCTTTATGGGGACTTCCGCCAACGGTAGGCACAGAGGAGAAAATGTGGGGATAGGGTAGACAACCCCACTGGGGCTGATTTCAGAGGTTTCCTGTCCTCTCTGGTTACCAGATACCGCATCCTGAACCCTGCTGCCATCCCTGAGGGGCAGTTTATTGACAGCCGCAAGGGCGCTGAGAAGCTTCTGGGATCCATTGACATCGACCACAACCAGTACAAATTTGGACACACGAAGGTGAGGTCACTTGGTCTCGGTTCTGGTGGTCCCACCATCCACAAGGTTTTCATTGTGGGACCAGATGGACTATATGGTCCCATCATGTACTTGTCCACCTGCCCATCTGAGCTCCCTCTATCCACACAACCAGCCGCCCCTCTACCACGCCTCCAAATCCCAGCAGCACTTATCTTCATCTCTCCTCCAAGGTCTTCTTCAAGGCTGGGCTGCTGGGGCTGCTGGAGGAGATGAGGGATGAGCGCCTGGCCCGGATCATGACCCGCTTGCAGGCCCAAGTCCGTGGTTTCCTGTCCCGTCAGGAGTTCAAGAAGATCCTAGAGCGCAGGTAGGTGGTGAGATGGAGATGGTGTTGCATCCATGCTGAGTGGAAGCCCCTGGTGACCCACATCTTGATGTGGCTTCTCTAGGGATTCATTGCTGGTGATCCAGTGGAACATCAGGGCCTTCATGGGGGTGAAGAACTGGCCTTGGATGAAGCTCTACTTCAAGATCAAGCCCTTGTTGAAAAGTGCTGAGACGGAGAAAGAGATGCAGGTAGGACAAGGCCATGGGTAGGGAAGGTGGGTGGGTGGATGGAGAGAGGAAGTGGTATGTGGGGGCAAAAAGGAAGAAATGAGATTTACATGGCACCTTTGTGCCTCCCACAGAACATGAAGGAAGAGTTTGGGCGGCTGAAGGAAGCCCTGGAGAAGTCAGAGACCCGGCGCAAGGAGCTGGAGGAGAAGATGGTCTCCATGCTGCAAGAGAAAAATGACCTTCAGCTTCAAGTGCAGGCTGTAAGTGACCTAGATGTCCTGGCCCTGCACTCCTTTTTCATTCACCTCAAACCAAGCTTACTCCTTCCAGGAGCAAGACAACCTGGCTGATGCTGAGGAACGCTGTGACCAGCTGATCAAGAACAAGATACAGCTGGAGGCCAAGGTGAAGGAGCTGACTGAGCGCATAGAGGATGAGGAGGAGATGAATGCTGAGTTGACAGCAAAGAAGAGGAAGCTGGAGGATGAATGCTCAGAGTTGAAGAAGGACATTGATGACCTAGAGCTGTCATTGGCCAAGGTGGAAAAGGAGAAACATGCCACTGAGAACAAGGTGAGTGTGGGGAGAGGTCTTGACGTCAAATTGTGGGGAATTGAGCTGACTCAAGCCAAATTGAATAGAGGCTGGTGAAGACCCAAGGCTGGTTTGGTTGGGTTGCCAAGAATCAAGGCTGTTTGGGCTGCCAAATTCAAGGCTGGATAAGTTGGGTCATGAAGATCCAAAACTGCTTGGGTTGAGTTGTGATGATCCAAGGCTGTTTGGATTGCTTCACCAAGAACGAAGGCTGGTTGTGTTTTCCTACATCTCCTGACTTAGACTCAACTTCACCAAGAGCAAGAATAACCTCCTGTCTCTTGTCCTACCTCTGGTACCAAGCTGGAGGCCTGATATTTCTCCTCCTGCAGGTCAAGAACCTCACAGAGGAGATGGCCGGGCTGGATGAGATCATTGTCAAGCTAACGAAGGAGAAGAAGGCACTGCAAGAATCTCACCAGCAAGCACTGGATGACCTGCAGGCAGAAGAAGACAAAGTCAACACCTTGACAAAGGCCAAAGTCAAGCTGGAACAGCAAGTGGATGATGTGAGTGTTGGTTCCACTCCCACGACAGGTTCATAGCTGGTCCCTTGGGGTGTGGAAGTCCTTCTGGAGTGTGTGTTTGCAGGGGCTGATGGGTGTGTCTCTTCCCCATTTGTAGCTGGAGAGTTCACTGGAGCAGGAGAAAAAGATCCGGATGGACCTGGAACGGGCCAAAAGGAAGCTGGAAGGTGATCTGAAACTGGCTCAGGAGAATATCATGGACCTGGAGAATGACAAGCAACAATTGGATGAGAGGCTGAAAAAGTAAGGGCCTGTACATTTACTTGTCCTTTACCTATAACACCTTTGCTGAGCACTTGGAAGAATGACTTACTGGTATTTCTCCCCACACGTAGGAAAGACTTTGAGCTCAATGCCCTCAATGCCAGAATTGAGGACGAGCAAGCAGTTGCAGCCCAGCTCCAGAAGAAGCTCAAAGAGCTTCAGGTGAGGTGGGCTTCAGCTTGGGGGTCAAGCAGAAGTAGGAACTAGTCCTCCCCATTATGTTCTTCATATCTTTTTGAGAAGGAGCTAAACCAATGTGCCCACCCACCTGAGGTCAGAAGCCCATTGCATGTCCCTTGTACCAGAACTTCTCTATCATTTATTGCCTTGAAATTACTCATGGGCTCCTTGACAGGTTGGCTTTCGCGGGGGTTGAGCTGAACCAATGGGTTTGGAGTACTCAAGGTAGGGAGAGCATCTAGGGTAGAATCATCTGAGCTGAGCCATCTGGGTAGACCATCTGGGTTGAATCATGTTCATTCCAATGTCCTTAGAGAAGTTTGTGCTCAGTTGTCTGTTAGTCCAGTTACCTCTAGGACTGGTTGAGCTGAATGTCCCCAAGACCAGTTGAGCTGAAGAACCTCAAGGTAACTTGAGAAGGTGGAGTGTCTTCAAATAAGGCCAGGTTGATCTGGAGAGTTCAGATCTTGACTAGCTTGAAGAGAACTGGATGGGATCAAGACTGATTGCACTGAAGAGTCTGCAGTTGGTTGGGTTGACTCTCCAGCTTGATTGGTTGAGTTGAGTGGAGCAGTTGGGTGAAACCCAGTCTGCTGAAAACATGTTCATCCCCGGAGCACAGGCACGGATTGAGGAGCTGGAGGAAGAGCTGGAGGCAGAGAGGACTGGTAGAGCCAAGGTGGAGAAGCTGCGCTCAGACCTGTCACGGGAGCTGGAGGAGATCAGCGAGCGGCTGGAGGAGGCGGGTGGTGCCACTTCAGTGCAGATCGAGCTCAACAAGAAGCGGGAGGCAGAGTTCCAGAAGATGCGGCGGGATCTGGAGGAGGCCACGCTGCAGCACGAGGCCACGGCCGCTGCGCTGCGCAAGAAGCATGCCGACAGCGTGGCCGAGCTCAGCGAGCAGATCGACAACTTACAGCGTGTCAAGCAGAAGCTGGAGAAGGAGAAGAGTGAGCTCAAGCTGGAGCTGGATGATGTTGGCTCCAATATGGAGCAACTGATA
>VXBB01015087.1:0-41334 GCA_013399915.1 Illadopsis cleaveri
TTTTTTTGGTTGGATTTTTTTTTGTGGTAGTGGTGGGTTGGGTTTTTTTTGGTTGGTTGGTTGGTTTTTTGTTTGTTTGGGTTTTTTTTGTTTGTTTGGTTTGGTTTTTTGGGGTTTTTTTTTGTTTTTGTTTTGTTGGGTTTTTTTTTTTTTTNTTGTTTTGGTTTTTTGGGTTTTTTTGCCAGACAAGCAATAAGGTTTCTGAAAAGGGGGTTATCCTGGAGCACTCATCACTCCTCTGACTTTGCCCTGGGAGCAGGACAGGCAGAGTTTGTTCCACTCCAGGAGCAGTTTTTTCCCCTCCAAGGGATGTCAGAATTCTTGCTGGGAAGGGGACCTGGCTGCCTTTGGCAGCAGGAGGTGGAGGGCAGATGGGAAATGTGTGAGTTTGTCCAGAGGCACCGACGTGTTCTGCTGCAGCTCAGAGCACTCGTGACACAGATCTGCAGAGATATGAAGCAAGGGGAAATTAAAATTAAAAATGAGAAAGTGGTTCAGGGAGATCTATGTGGTCTTCTACCAAATCATCCATAAGTGGCTATTTTTTTTTAAGAACTAGCACCATTTGGGGACTGATTCATTAGTGTGCTAATTGTTATGATAGTGATAACTGGGCAGCCACTGAACCCTGCATTTTTCATCCTAAAAACCCTTGTTTGGCAGGCTGGAACAAATGGGCTGTTGGAATCAAAAGCAGGTCAATCTTGTTTTATTGTTTTTACAGTCTTCCTGACAAATTGTATCTCCATTACTGTAGATTTAATAACTGGAGCAGGAGGGACAATTCTGTGGGATGCTCAAGGTGGGGATTCACCTGAGGTTTGAAAGATGATGGAGCCAGTGCAGAAGAAAGGTGCTAAGAAAGGTGGTGTGGGCCTAAAAATCAGGAATTGAGAGGATCAGACTGCCTGAGAGGGGATAGGAAGGGCCAATGCTAGGGAAAAAAAGGATATAAAACTGTGGGAAAAGGGGTTTCCCAGCACTGCTGCCAGTTGATATCACTGCACCTCCCTTCTGACTGCTATCAGGGGAAATAAGGGTTCCTGGGGTAGCCTCAGAGTGTATAAATAAAAAACAAAACGCACAAATCGATGTCAGAAACCTTCTGTCAGCAGCGATGCTTGTGGCATTATTGAAGAATATCTCAGATTTCCCCCTCCTAACTCCTGTTTTGGTTTTATCTTTCAGCAAATTTTATCAAGGAGAGGAAACCCAAACTGCTGATCCCTCCTGAATCTGCTGGCAGTAGCTCATCAGTCACTGTCATCAAGGGAGGTGTCCTGCTCCTCGAGTGTATTGCTGAAGGGCTGTGAGTAGTGAAAATGCTGCACAAACTTAATCACCTTTGGAGGTAGAAATGAGCAAAGAGAAAGGGATATCAAAAATCATGCAACAGTTTTGAATGGAGCTCCTCTGCAGAGCTTTTTGCACCTGTAAAGCAGCACAGTGCGCATGTATTGGTTATTGCTGTAGCTTGTAAACAAGTAATTAGAACCACAGTGTGGTAAGTATGGATTCTTTTTTACTGTTCTACTAAAAAAAATGAATTTTTTTCAGTAGTGCTGCTTTTGAGATGTTGAGAAACTAAATAATATCAGCATCAGCTTCAGTGCCTTTGTTCACCAACTGTGACGGGTTTTTTTCTGGTTATGCCAATTCAGTTTTAATTTCAAAATTTCAGATTTTGAAATCAGTTTAAATTTCAAAATTTAAGATCTTCCAGGTGTAAGATCTCAGGTTTTTTAAAAACAAATTTTTTGAGTGATGTAGCACAAGACATCCTGTAAGGAATGGGGAAAATCATCATTCTTGGCTACAGCAGGAGGTGCTGGTTCAGGTGTGAGTGTGAACCTGGTGTTTTCTGTGCCCATTCCCCAGCAGCCAGAATTTCCATCAGGGATGTTCATTCCATGGTGTCCTCACAAATATCAGGATATTGAGGAACAAATCCATGGCTGTGTAGGAATACATTGAACCAGTATCAGCTGTATTAGTTTGATCCTGCTAAATCCAACAGCAAAGGGCAAACCTCAAACCTTGGGCACTTCCAGGGATCCAGGGGCAGCCACAGCTTCTCTGGGCACCCTGTGCCAGGGCTTTACCACCCTCACAGGGAAGAGGTTTCTTCCTAAAAAACCTTCTAAATCCCCTCTAAACCTTCTCTCAGTGTGAAGCCGTTCCTCCTTGTCCTGTCACTCCAAGCTCTTTTTAAATAATCTCTCTCCACCTGGCTGACTCCCTTCAGGCAGTGAAAGGATTCATGTAGGGAAGGGTTAAAACAGCTGCTTTATGGTGGGAAATCAGGACAGTTTTGTCCTTGTAAATAACTCAGGACAAATTTAGGGTGAGGAAGGAAAGGGGCTGGGAAATAGATGTTGAGTTCCACCCTCACAAGGATCTGTGGTTCCCTTCTCGGGTGTGCTCACTCAGCCACCAGCCTGGCTTTGCTCTTCCAGTTTCCCAGTTTGTCCCACGTGCAAAAATGGAGCTGCCACCAGAGAAAACAGAGAATCTGTGCCCCCACTGAACCCCCAGAGAAAGCAGAGTGCCTTCTGGTTTGGCAGGGACAGAGCTTTGTGCAGAGCAGAGGTTGAAATCACCGTCCCTTCGTGCTGGGTGTGGAGCTGCAGCCTCGGCTTCACACTGAGATAATTCCCATGAAAGGCTCTGCCGTGACATTCCCTCCATAAAATCCCAAAGTCAGGATTTTTATCTGCCTGCACATGTTTTCAGGGCATTTTGTTTTTCCATGTGGGCTTGAAAGGGCATTGCTGGTGGAAGCTGGCAAGGAGTTGAGTTGGCATTCCTGAAAGGAGGTGAATGACTTGTCTCTGTTGGATTCACTCCAGGTATCTGCAGTTGGGTTTTGCTTCCCTGTTTCAACGCTTCCTTGTCTAATTCACTCCACATCAAGCCAATCTGCCTGCCCACAAACCTCCCCAAAGCCACAGCTCTGATTTTCAAGGGGGTTTCATAGGGAGATCACCTTGGGAATGCTCAAATATGAACTTTGATGTGCAAGTATGAATATCAGATACAAGAGAAAGGCAGAAAAGTCTTTCTGTCCCTTTGGAAAAAGGCAAAAAAGAAAGAAGTATTTTTGTTTCACTCAAAATTTTCCAGTAAACTCTTTAGAAATTAATTTTTTTGAACAAAAAGGGTGGGGTTTTTTTAAGCAGTCACTTTAGAAAGAACACAAAGTACTTCTTTGTCTTAGCACATCTTGTCATCGAAATCCTTCAAAAACGCAACTTCTGGAATAAAATGTTCTTTTTCTTCGCTTAAATTCCCCTTTTCAGCAGAAAAATGATCAGCTTTGCCTACATCTCTGCCAATCCATGCTGCCAAATGTCCACAGAGCATGGAAGCGGATTTCCAAGGAACTCAGATCAGGGGCATCCGACTGCAAAATAGGGAATTAAGGGCATTTCCAATCTGTCACTTTTTAAAGATTTGTTATACCCTGAGCAGTGGCAGTGACAGGAGGGCACAGCCTCAGAGCTGGCTTTGGGACAAGAGCGGGATGAGGGCTCTGGGAGGGAATAATGGGATATTTGCAGGGCTGGTGGAACACCAGAATTCCTGGGTACCTTTGTGCCTCCTGCCTGGGCCTGGAGCCACAGGGACAGATGGGCACAGGAGGAGCAGCTCTGGCTCCGTGGCCGTGTGTCCTGAGGGGTGTCGGGGTCACCAACAACGTCTGTCCCCAATTCTGTGTCGCTTCTGGCGCTTTCTAAGGATGGGAAGAGCCTTTCAGGCACCTCCAGAGAGGGAGGTGGGCACTGCAGGGGAGTCTGGCTCTTCCTGGCTGTCCTCAGGTGCCCTTTTGGGGCAGGGTGAAATGAGCTCCATCCCCTTTTCCATACCAAGACACCTCCAGGGAATGCAGCTTTGCCCTGGTGAAAACCCCACTCACAGGGGCTGTGCAGAGCAAGGAGCAGGGGAGTGGCTGTGCAGCATAACCCCATAGCTTTCAGTTTTAAAAGCTCAAAACCCTCTAAAAACACCTCCCAAACCCCGGATGGGAACTCCACCTGAAGCCTCACAGCGGCTTTTTTACATTCAACTCAAAATCTTTATTTTTTCCCTTTGTTCTCAGCCCAACTCCTCATCTCAGCTGGATGAAGGTCACGGGAAACATGCCCAAGGAGGAGCCAGAGACAGAGAATTTTGGGAAGACCCTGAAGATTGACCAAGTGACAGCAGCTGATGAGGGGAAGTACCAGTGCACAGCCAGCAACCCCATGGGCAGGGCCAGCCACGAGTTCCTCGTGCACGTGGAAGGTGCTCAGTTCTCTTTACTAAAAATTATTGTTTCGAAACAAAAAAGGTGGGAAAAGGGGAGTGAAGGGAGATCTTTGTTAATATGGCTCAAACAACTCCACCAGTTTGTGCCAGCTTCTGGGGTTTGGGAAGGTTTGCACAAAGCAACACCTCTAAAACAACAGCAAAAAATAGATATAAATAATGCTTTTTGGTTTTTTTCCCCTCAACCATGAAGGCCTTAAAGAGCAGGGAACAATTTAAATATGTCAGCAGGTTCAATACTCTAAAGATGGGAGGGAGTCAAGCAGAGATATTGATGAAAGGTCTTGTACTAAGCTGAAGATCAGAAAAAAGATCTAATTATTTTTTTTGCTCTTAAAAACTGTGAGAATGGATCAGAGGGACATTGAGCTCAAGTCTTTTCCTGTGGGCTCTCAAGGAGGGCTGTGAAAATTCGGCGAGCAGACAAGGTACCACCCCTTGCCTTCTTCACCTGTTCCTTTGCTGTGATTTTTATTTTTTATAGGCACAACCTGAGCTGGCAGTGTTCCCTGTAATCCCTGAAAAGTATCATAAAACCTGTGGAACAAAGTAAAAAGATGCTTTCTACAGTTTTTCAGCAGTTCAAAGGATGGAAATATGACCCTTTTTGTCACCTCACTGAGTACCCGAGGCTCCTTTTTCCCTTCTCCTCCTCCCCAAACCCCGAGATGTGCATCAGGTGGAGATGCCCTTTCCCAGGAGCCAGCAGAGCTCTGAGGAGTAAACCTCAAACCCAAAAAACCTTCTTGCAGAGCCAAGAACTCTCCCTGCCCATAAACAGCCCCAAACTGAGAATCCTGAGGCCCAGCTGAAAAACTTGCTGAAAACATTTTCCTGATGAAAGATTGCTCCAACCTCTGCTCTGCACTTGAAAAATAAAATAAATCCCTGGGGGTTTTACCCTGTTAAAATCTTCCAAGTGCTTCATTTTCATCAGGGCTCCTCATCCCTCTGTGGTCACTGGATTTTTTGATGGGAGAAAAGCACTTTTTGAGCTCCCTGCTCTGTGTTTGCTCAGCAGCTGAGGAAAAGATTTAAAGATTTCCTCCCAGTGGCTGTTGAGTTAGCAGAATTCACTCAGCCCAACCTGGTGCCTTGCCTTCCCTTTTTTCTTTCCCTTTGCTGGGAGTGTGGCAGAGGAGGATCCCAGGGCATGGCAAGTTCTCAGCTGTGGTGGAGGGGAAGTGCTGACTCCTAGAAATCCTTCCAGATGGTTTGGAGCATCTCTCTGCTGTAGCAGAATATTTTAACAATCTGGCTATGATTTTTCTCGGCTGCAAAAAAATCGATTTCCTTCAAAGAAATTGCAGGAGCTGCAAAAAACTAAAATACCAGAGAAATAACCTTAATTTTGCAGTTTAGAATATTGACCTTT
The DNA here is from genome assembly GCA_013399915.1 of Illadopsis cleaveri. Lineage (NCBI taxonomy): Eukaryota > Metazoa > Chordata > Aves > Passeriformes > Timaliidae > Illadopsis > Illadopsis cleaveri. The sequence continues at coordinate 5,684 of VXBB01015087.1, forward strand.
TTTGTCAAGAGTTTCCAGAGGAAGGGAAACTTCCTGGCAAATTGTTATTCCTGCTTATTAACAAACAAGTGCTTAGAAAAAGAGAAAAGGAGGAAAATATCCCACTGCAGGCATTGCAATGTAAAAAAATCCTTTCCCAAATGCTGTTAAATCCATTTTCCATGTGTGTAACTGATGGTGGCTCCTGTCAGCAGCAGGGGTTCTTCCTATTAGGAGTCACCTCACATCCAAGGCATCAAGGTAAAGCTGAGCCCAAACTCTGCTGCCTTCCACAATTCCTGAGCAGGAACTGTCGCTGTCATTAATCAGAGATGGACACGTTCATCATTCCTGCAGCAGCTCCTGTGAGCACACCCAAGGGCAGAGCCTCAGCTTTAATTCCAGGAGGCTTCAGGGAGCTGGAGCTGACGTTGGGGCTCCTCACACCTGACAGGTTCCTCTCACAGGATGCATGCAGGGAGAAGAAAATTAAATGGGGATGAAAAATTATCTGTTATTAACCCACAGCCGTCCTCGGTGGAGTGCTGGGGTGTAAATCAGGATTTTTCTGTCACTCTGCCACGTTTTCTGTTCTGCTTTCTGGTGTTTGAGGGCCTCAAACCAACACCCCACCCTTCTAAGTACCAGTTTTAATGATATTTGCATGCAGCCCACTTGCTAATCCTACCGAGTCTGAGGGCAAAGATTCAGGCAATCATTACCAAGCATGTGAAAATATTCAGCAAGCAAATTGCTTCACTGCTTGAGCATTTTAATCTCTCTTTGCAAGGGAAGGTGTATCCTGGAATACCTGAGCAGACACAAAAATACCACTGTTGTTAATAAACTGAGAGAGAATTATTAAAAAAAAAAAATAGCAGAGCAAGCCCACAAATTATTTTGACTTCAAGTGTTTATTTGGTTGTTGTTTGTAGTTCACCAAACCCGACAGAAAATGAACATATAACCTACAAATCTTGCAGGATCATAATGATCCAAAGTTACTTTGATCTCGATTGAGGCTCCTAGGTGGGGTTTAATAGAAATAATTGTTACAATATAATGATTAATTACAGTAATAATGTAATAGCTGAGGGCCTTTCCAGTTATGTCTCATAATACTTTTATTACTCAGCCAGAGCAAAAAAAAAAAGAGATGAAATTAATGGGAAGCAGAAGCAGAACTGAGTGTTTTAATCAGGCTCAAAACTTTCTGTTTCACTGGAAAAAATGCTCCAACAGGGATGCAGAGCCCAAGGTGGCAACAGCAGCTGCTGCTGGCCCTGGAGTGGGATGGATTCCTTTGGGAAGGTGGGAGGAGGATTTGAAACAAACTTCAGAAACTGGGAAAGTGGTGTGGGATGAAAAGGATGGACTTCAGTCAGCACAAGTGCAGAGCAGTTCTCAGCAGGCAGCACTAACTGGCTCCATCAGCACGGGCTGGGAAATGCCTGCTTGGGTTTATTGGAGAATCCACTGGATGGCAAGAGGAGCATGGCTGGGAAGCGTTAGTCAAAAATCACCCTGGAAAACAGAAAGAAAAGTGTTGTTGTTGAGAACTGAGAAGGCCTCACCTGAAGTAAGCAGATTTACAACTTTACCTTCTTCAGGAAAAGGCAGCAGGGGTGGTCACGGAGCTCAAAATCATGGCATTTGGGGGGAAAAAAAATAGATATCTTTAATTTAGGAGAAATTACACCTGGGCAGTGCACAGCAGCCTTGAGAGGAATGGAGGTTTCTCCACAAAGTTCCCTGGAGGTGATGGAAGACAGGGGAGAGTTAAACTGCAGCAAGGCAGAAGCTGGTTAGATGTCCCAAATTCATTCTGGAAAAACACGCTGGGAGAGGCTGAGGGGAAGGTTTGGATCCTTGGTGGGTGTTTTAGATGCAGATGACCCAGCCCTGCTGGAGATGCCCATGTTAGGTCACTTTCATTTCTGGATCTGTCAGTATTTCCCATAAAGGCATAAATCAATCAGGAGGAGCAAACTGGGAACTCTTACCAGGAAGAATAAATGATGCAGTGAAATATTTGCCATTCCAGATTAACTATTTGGTTATCCAACCCCTGGATTTTGTTGTATTTTGGATACTTTAAGTGGTGTAGAACATCTGCCAAGTGGAAAAGAGGTTCTTCAGCCTCTCTGTGAAATTGCATTTCACACCTGGCAAAATCTCATTGCCTCTGACTTCACAGCCTCTTCACTTCCTTGGAGCACCCACAGCAATTCCAATGCTGAGAAAGGAATTGCAGTGACATCAAATATCAGCTCACACCTCCAGAGTGTGGGCACAGGTGGAGATCGGCAGGGATCCTTCTGGTGGATTTTATTTTATTTTATTTTATTTTATTTTATTTTATTTTATTTATTTTTATTTTTATTTTATTTTATTTGCATCTCCAAAACAAGGGATATCCTGTCTCAGTTTGTGGCAGATTTAGAGGAAAAATTCCAAACCAGCAATTTAATCAGGACTTCTACAAACCTTTTCACCTCCATGCCTTTCACCCATCTTTTCCTGATGAAACAATGGTGTACATGAAAGAGAAGGAAAAAGATCTGCAAAACCAAAATATTCTAGTGTTTGCAGAGTTTTTCTCTGGAGCCAAATACCAGGAGGTTTGACAGATGTGGTCATGTCACTGTGGGATGGGAAGCAGCGCAGAGTGAGGATGTTGGTAGAAGAATCTCTGCTGTGTGAAGGAAATGGGATGATTTTATCGTTTTAAATAAGCTTTAGTGGCTGGAATTTGACTTCGGTCTTTATATGTTAATTAAACCATTCCTGGGTGCTCTCCTGTGGGAGTGCTGGTCTGGGTGTGGAAGTGCATCCCGCTTTAGGGGTGTTTTTTTTGAAATATCCGTGTGAATATGAGCAGTGACGTTTTGGTTTGGCATATCTCACTGATAACATCTATTGCTGTATTACCAGGCAACAGCTCTGTTTATCTTCAAAGCATTTTACGGGCATTAACTGATGAATCCTCACAATGTTTTCCCTCACCTTTTTAATGGGGAAAGAGGCCTCGGGATCTTCCCAGCACTTGCAGAAGAGGCAGTGTCCGATCTGGTGTTAAATTCTCCAAGTCTGGTGCCTTTCAAGGGGAAATGATGAATTCAAGGTTGTGTTTCAGGTTGAGGCTGCCCACTGAAGGCTTAATTCAGTCAGTGAATTAAGCATTTATGAGGTAAATCCTCTTTTTCTCCCCTTCAGCTCCCTTCCCTCCTTATGGATGTCTGTTCCCAAGGAGGTTTGGGTACCTGGTGCTCTGCAGAGGAGAGTTCTCCCTGGAATAGCTGGGAAAGGAGAGCACGGGGAATGCAGCAGCGCATGGCTGCTCCTCTACCACCACCCTGTGGGCACCCAAACCCCTCATCCCCAGTCATGAGAGAATGTTTTACCATTCCTAAATGTGTTGTGGATCAGCCTCTGCTCTGAACACACTCTGAAAATCAGGAAATCAAGGTGATGGTGCATTTCCTCAGCACAGGGAGAGGGGCAGGAGGATCAATCCTGTCCTGGGAGCTCTGTCACCTCCCAGGAAAGGCGATGGGAGCCACTTGCTCCTGCCTGGGAAGGGGGATTCGAGCTGGATGGATATTCACACCCTGTTTGTCTTGCTGAAATAGCCTCACTTTAATTCATAAATCACACTCACGTCTGAGGGTCTTGTGCAAATGCCGACCCATTCTCTCCTTCCCAGCCTCTCCCCTCTCATGGGCATTCGTCCCCGTTCCTCCACCCTGCCTGACACCCACCGAGCCTGCAGGGCAGGACTGGCGTGTGCTGATACAATTTTGTCTTTCCTTTACATGGGAAATACAAGGAATCCAGCTCAGCCACGGGATGGGCTGCGAGCAGCAGCTGGGAAGTGTTGGTGGCGTTTGCCATCTCCTGGAGAATCCCAGCAACAGCAGAGGCACACCATGGGCTGTCCTGTGATGCCTCAGGATTTCAGCTTTTATATTTTCCATGTATTTGTAATCCTGCAGTTCTTTAGTGTAGAACTCTCAACTCCACACACAGTGTGAGCTGCTGCTTCCCCATTTTGGTCAGACACAACAATTCATCTCCAGGCCTGGCAATCAAGGACACCTCACTGCCTCAGGCCTGAGAGATGGAAACAAAAGTGAGTTGGGGGAGCAAACTTGGGGTAAATGACTTCATTACCTGAAGCTGTAATTGGGAGATGAACCCTCAAAATGCAAATGGAGCAAACTGATCAAAGTGTGAAAACCCGTGACCTGGGGTCCATTTTTGTGTGCAGCCCCTGGGGGCCTTTGTGTGCCCTAAATGTACCTGAAGGCTCTTCAATAAATAGAACAGCTTTTTATTCCCTGAATTCTGTCTGGCCTCTGTTTTTAGGTAGCCCCAAAAGTCATCAACTGATCCCTGTTCTGTCTCTTTTCCCAGAGCCTCCCCAGTGGCTGAAGAAGCCTGAGGGTGGTGTTTACAGCGTGGGGACAAACCTGGTGCTGCTGTGTGAGGCCATCGGGAACCCTGAGCCCAGCATCCAGTGGAAGCTCAACGGGATGCCCATCGATGGTAGGTGCAGGGGCCAGGGTGCTCCTCCAAGCCCTGTCCAGGTGGGATGTGCCCCTGTACCACCCACAAGTCCTAAAGGGCTGAGTGATGTCTGGTTTGGCACCTTTTAAGGTGTGAATTGTTTGTTTACTTAAATAAACGAATATTTAAGTAGGTTTCTTGGAGAGGGTAGTGGTGAACATCGCACATGTGGAGCAGTGGTACCTCTGAGGTGCTGCCTCTGCCTCACCTGTAACTCTCCCATCTTTTAGGGATCTGGGGCAGCTTGAGGGCTCCTTTGTGCTTCTGAGTAAGCCCCAGTGGCTGGGGAGCACTGGTATTATTATTATTATCATTTTAAAAAGTCTCTGTGGTGAATTTACTGGAATTTGGTGCTCTGGAGCACTTCCCTCAGGCCACAGCACTGCTGGCAAATGCAGAGCCCTGGAAGTCACCAGCTCTTGGGCAAGGTCTTGGTTGGATTCTCAAGACGTTCTTTCCTTTGGCTTCCAAGCAGTGAGGAGAGCCTGGGAGCTCCCCAGGCAAGGTGCTCCTCCAGCTCCTGACAGTGTCTGATGTTTTCCAGGCAGGACCTTCCGAGGGAGAATCTCCACCAGGGAGATCAGCCTGACCAACCTGCAGCTGCAGGACAGCGCCGTGTTCCAGTGCGAGGCCACCAACAAGCACGGCACCATCCTGGCCAGCGCCAACGTTAACGTGCTCAGTGAGTGCCCCGGGCTGTCCCCTCACAGAGATCACAGCCAGCAGCCCCTTGCAGTGCACCCCCACACCCCAGCAGCTGTTCCCCCATTAGGAAAGGATTTGGGTTTCATTCTTTGTTTCGCTTATAAGGAAAAGAACCAGAAACTTCAATGCGCCTCTCATTGGCCCAGTGTTACAGAATTCCTCAGGGAAGGGGGACATGATGTATACCTAGGCCTTGAGCTACCCGAGCTGAGGCCTCATTGAGGCCTTGGCTGAGGGCTGTAAAGCCTCTGACACAGTTAAAATTACTTAGTGAAGTTGTGGCGCAGTTAGAAATTCGATGTTAAGGTGTCTGGGAAAAATAATGGGGTTGTGAAGGTCACTGTATAGAGTTGTTAGTAAGCATGTGTTAGCTACCTTAAAAATAAGTTCAACTATGTGTGTTTGCATTCTTCTCTCTGCTGTGTGCCAATGAAAGAGCTATCCATTTTGTAAACTATATAGAAATGTATATAAGCTGCCATTTTAGATGAAATAAATGACAAACGTAGTGGTGACCATACCGGTTGGACCTGCGTTTGCTTCGACCCAACTCTCTTTAGGGCAACCCTGGCATTAGCCCAGTGCCAGGACAAAGGCACCTATTGGATCCTGGAGCTGTTCCTCAAGGAATGTGGCTATTTTCTGTTGGGCAGCAAGCCAAAATCCCCTCCTAGGTTATTAAATACTTAAGAGAGAGCACAGAGTCTCTCAGTGCATCTTTAGGGTGTCTTAGCAGGTGTGAGGCACCTCCCTACACCTCACACGGCTTTTTATTCCTTTGTTTTGTATAGTTTGTTATTTTCACTTTAATTAAAACTTTTTTGCTTTTCCAAACACCTCTGATCATGCCATCTCGGTAATTTTTCCCAAGCCATTTCTGAGAGGCTGTTGGCAGCCCTCAGAGCTTGATAACACCTTCCTAGGGCTGAAAACACTCTAGCCTCACGCAGGGACACATCAACAGCTGAATCCTCAGAGCAGCCTGGGGCTTGTCACCATCTCATGGTTCCTTTGGACTGGCCCCAGATTTTAAGGAATATTCTCCAAATTTATGCAACTGGTTTTATCATGGGCAGTGTTATGTGCTTAGCACAGGCCGTCCTGAGCTTTGATATGTTTTAAAAACGTGGTTGTGGTTGGGCTCAAAAACTTGAATTCAAGCACAGTGAAACCACTGGGGACTGAATTGTGACCACAACGCTGGTTTTGACTTACTAAGTGTGTTTTTAATCTTTGATTTCAGTTGTGATGCTCAGTCTGTTCTTTGAAGAAAGGGAAGGAGGGGAATTTATTTAATAAAAGAACATCTCTGGAGGCAGCAGAACTGGGTTTGTTTTCTCTGCTGGATGTTTCAATTTCTGCCATGTCCAGCAGTAAACCCCTGTTACCTCTGCCAGTGAAGCTTCTGAGAGCTCAGCTGCTCATTGCAACTCCTCCAAACAGCTGTGAAATTCCCATTAAACACCTCAGCCTCTCCCCCTTGCTGGAAAAGGGGAGGATGCAGGGCCAATATTTATATTCCTGGTTGTGAGATGCAGTGCTGCATTCTCTCCTGCAGACATTGCCCCCCTGATACTGACCCCGGATGGGGAGAACTACGCCACAGTGGTGGGTTACAGCGCCTTCCTGCACTGCCACATCTTTGCCTCACCTGCAGCAGATATCAGATGGTAAGATAACTGGGAATTGGGTTTTTGTTCCTGCAGGTTTTCCCCAAGTTTGAAAATTCTGCTAGCTATTATTTCTGTGGAGTTAAGAATAGAAATTTGCAACAAAACTGTATATAATGTAAGTTTTCTGTTTTTAAATGCGCTTTTAAGAATTCTGAAGTACTGGTTTGGAAAAGAAGAGTTCCTGGAAGTCCCCAATAGCTGTTTGAGCCAGGCCATACATTAATCAAAACCATGCTGTTTATAGCCAAATCCTGCTGCAGCTTCATCAGTTTAATGCTGGCAACTCTTCAAGTTTGGGCACATTATTGAGGGGGGAAGGCAGTGACTTACAGGACACATCTACCTGGACGTGCTTCCATAGGGTTGGAAATCACAGGATTGTCACAGCAGGTGACAGGTGCAATAAAATGGCAGGTGGCAGCTGTAGATTAAAGATAGAGTATTTTAGAGAACTTTTTACTCTGTCCTTGTGGGTTTGGTGTGCAGGACTCTTAAGTCCCTTTATGATTTGCTGCGTGTGGATGAAGTGCCTCACTAATCCTGACTTTTAATTGCTCAGGGGCAAAGCTGAGACCCAAAATTCCTCTGCTATAACCCTTAACCGTGAACTAACACTTCCCTGCAGTAACCCAGGCCTGTTCTCACCATCTTTAGGACCAAGGATGACAGCATAGAGCCCCTTTCAACATTTCGCTACGAGCTGAACAAGAACGGCACGCTGGAGATCAGGGACACCAAGAAGGAGGATTCAGGGTCCTACGCCTGCTGGGCTGCAAATTCTGTGGGGAAAAGAGCAATCACTGCTAATCTGGATATAAGGGGTGAGAGCAGAACAAAAAAAAGCTTTCACAGCTGCCAAGATTTTATGTCTGTCATTTTTCAGGAAGTGGTAAATTTTCAGTCCTGGGGAGGGATTTATTCTGTGACTTTATGAATTCTCTGGATGTTATGACCTGAAATTGTCACAGGTCTCATATATATGTAGCCTTTAAAATAGTCCCTTTTCATAAAACAGTCAGCTTTTCAGCTGGATTTCTCCATGCTCACACACAGTGATCATTTTCTTCTGGATGCTTGCAGAAGCTGCACAAGCCACCAAAACTTTGCATCTATACTTAATATTGAAAGGATTTTTCCCTCCTTGTTGTCACTGCCCTGTTACACTCAGGGCAGGCTCTTGGCTGACCCTTGGGAGCCTTCCCTGTTCTCCTGGGCTTGGTGAGCTCCTTGTTGATCCAGATGTGTTCCTGCTTCTCCCTCAGCTGTGGGATTCCCTTCCCTAAAATTCCTTCCCATCTGATCAGCACATCCTAAACTGGATTAACTCCCGCAGTGGACACCAAACATGTTTCAGGGTGCTGCTGGTTGAAGGATTTTGCACTGGGCTTTTGCCTGTTTGTTGATAAATGTTTTTAAACATAGCAAAAAAAAAATCCTCAGATGTATTTACTTACAAATTTTTAGCTCCATCCCTTGCACTGCAGCTCTGTTTTAAGGGATTTGTGTGGTTGGTTGGCAGGAGGGGTTTTCTCTGGAGGGTGTGATGGGTTTTCTACAAATTTACTCAGGATTTAGGGCTTGCCAATAAAAAAAACCCAAACCCTTAAATACTCAATTAGCAAAGGTCTCTGATGTAGGTTTGCTGTGACAAACCTGAGGAAAAAGCCCACTCTTTGTTTCCCATTCCCACCCACTCCCTGGGCTTTGGGAATTTTACAGTGATAATAAACATGAAAATGTACAATAAAACTCTCACAGAGCAACATTTCACTGCAGAAATAAATTCAGCTAAGCACTTTCTTCTTACTTATTCATCTGTTTCTGCATTCAGATTACAGTCAATTAAAAGAACAAACTTGATTGCAATAATTTTTTCACACTTGACTTTAATAAGCTTGTAATTTTTCTTGGATCATTGCCAAAGCTTATTTCAAATGGCAATTAGACATAAAAATTATATTCTATCCCTTTTTTTTTATCATCCATTTCATGACAGGCTGCTAACAAGGATTTTCACCTGTAACCTTTTTTTTTTTTGTGGATTTTTTGATGGATCTTTTTTCTGCAGCTCGTTGGTTTGGAGCGAACCAAAAAATGTTTCAAGATGAAAAACGTTTGAAGATAAAAAAAATGTTTCAAGATTAAAAAAAACAATGAAATCCTGGCAAATATCTATTTCAAACCCCACCATCTTTCACTTGAAATGTTTGTGTATATAACAAACAAACAAACAAAAAAATAGGACATGATTGTTGCTCCTGAGGTTGATTTGTGTAGATGAAGTGCTTGGTGAAAATTTGATGCAATAGGCCCTCTCTCACCTAATCAAAGTGTTTTTCTGTGATCAATCAGATGCCACCAAACTTGTTGTTACTCCGAAGAGCCCCCGAGTGCTGAAATCACATTCCATTTTATTGAAGTGCCAGGCTGAGTACGATCCCCACTTGAAACACAGCTTCAAATTATCCTGGAGGAAGGATGGGGATGAGCTGCCAGCCAACAGCACAGAAGGTGGCAGGTGAGTGGGGAAGGAACAAGGCTGTTCTTGATCTCGGCTGGAGGATCTGGTGTGGTGCTGGAGCTGCAGTTTCATTAAACATGAGCCTTAATAGCTTGAAATGCAAATTCATGTCTGCAAAGAGTTCTTCATGTGATACGTGAATAGATCTGCATTTTATACATTATTTTATACATTTTATATGTATGTATCTATCTAAATATAAATGCAGCAATGTGAGTTGTGAACCAAATGGGTTTGGGTTTATTAACTCTGCTACCATCACAGCAGAATTTAAAGTTATATATTAATATATACATAAATATATTTCTGTGTATAATATAAGTGTTGGCCCAACCCAAAACCACAACTCTGACCCCAGTGCAGGCTGTTTCTCCACTTCAGTGGAACCAGTATTTTCTTATAGTTTGCACTTATTTGGCCAGAACAAAGTCTTTGCAATGTTGAAGTGAAGGTTTCAGGGATTCTGCCATGATTTTTTCCAACATATGGGTTTAGGATTTGGAGGTCCAGGCTGAATTTTGCCCTATTTTTGGGTTTCCGTTGACCTCAAGGGGCTGGAGCTCAGCCTTTATTCAATAGAGGGGTCCTGCAGGGGGCAATCAGATGTCTTTATTAATTAGCACAGGAGAGAGGTGGCTTCCTAAATACTGAAGAGGCTGAAAATCCCGCTGAGCCCTCGTAGGATGGTGAGACAGTGCCATGGAAATTCCATGTCTGCCACAGAGCCCATGGCCTTGGATTCTTGGCAGCTTCCCTGGTGCTCTGGACATGACACCAGTGCCTTGGGCATGCTCAGTTTCCCTCAATCTTTCAAAATTTCCATCATAAACCCCATATATTTGTCTCATTAATGACGTGCCAAAATCCCGTGTCCCAGACACTCATCCAGCACATCTCAGTGTGGTTCTTTTCAGAGCAGGACTGACAGGCCAACCTCCAGCCACGGAGGCTAAATTGCCACAAAATGCAAATAACAACCCTCAGCACAGTGCAGAGCAGAGCCACAATTACAATTTAATGTGCCAGGCCTGGTATGCAGCTATTTAATGAAAATGTCCCGTGCCAAGTTCCTTTATGAACAATTTTTCAGAGAACGTCTGTGTGTCATACTCATCTTACAGATTTTTTCTCATGCTTATTACCTATTTTTTTATTATTATTATTGTTTTGCCCTGCAGGATAATTCTGGACAGGGATACACTGTTCATACCCAGCGTGGTCCTGGAGGATCAGGGGGTTTACACGTGCCTGGCCAGCACTGCTCTGGACGCTGCCCAGGCCGAGGCGCAGCTCATCGTTCTGGGTAAGGTCGATTCTCCCCGCTGTGGAAACAGGAATTGTCACTGCAGCACTTCTGCTTCTTTTCACAGAGCCTCAATAACCCAATTTCACAGAGCCTCTCGCTCCTTAAGCTCAGCTGTGCTGTCCCTTATCTGCAGGAAGGGCGATGCTGACACAAACTCGATTTATTTTCATTTTTGGTGCAGTCAGATGAGGCAGCATTTTTGCCTCAGTTCAGTGGCTGCAGGAGTTGCCCAGGCTGGAAGGTGCGAGAGCATACTAAGTATGGTTCTGCTGCTGCTTTGAGGTCCTTGGCCAGTCCTTCACTTTACTGAAGAAAGAATTGGAGTATTTTTTGGAGGCCATCAGGCCAATATTTGGATGTGCAGCTCCTCCAAAGATCACTGCGAGTTTAGCACCTAAAAGGAATTAATTATATCTGTGAACCTGAGCAAGAACGATTGTCCAGGGGCACAGAGCAGAGGAAACCCTTGACCCCCTGGGTCTGAACTTGGCCTTGTGAGAACATCCTCACACCCTGCATCTCTCCCTAAAGGATCACCTGGAATTCAGAGGATGGATTTTTGGAGTGCTGTGAACCCATTGCACCCAAGCCCAGCAGCCAGCAGCCAAAATTCTGCTTTGTGGTCACAATTTTGGCCAGCCTGGCCGAGGTGAAGGTGTCCCTGCCCATAGCAGGGGGCTGGAATTAGAGAATCTTTAAGGTTCCTTCCCATCAGAACCAGTTTGTGGTTTTATGATTCTCTGACAGCTTTGCATCATTTTAATTGCATTTACTTTTGCTGCATTTTATGGTTTTATTTATTGCTGGCAGTGATTGCAGCAAGAAATAAGTCAATCTGCCCTTCAAGATGTTTTCCCACTTTAAAGGAGTGATATTTTTCAGTAAATAGCAAATTAGGAAGATGCTGTGCACATTATTTATGGTGCTGTGTCCTTCAGTGCTCTATAATTCAAAATGTTTGTAGACTATTCGTTACTTCACTTATGAAAATTTCATAAAGCACTTTATTCCTTTTGAAAAAGGTGCTTTGCAGAAGAAGAAAAACAGTTTTCTGCTCTTTTGCCTTGTTTATTGTATACAAGAAAGGTATTGGTGAATTAACATCATCAGTTATTTTCCAAGTGAAAAATTCAGGTTTTTTGCAATCAAGGACTTGTGGGCTGACTGAAGAACTAAATGGAGACATCAAATTAGGGGCAACTAAGAGTAAAATAAATATTCAATTAGAATAATTAATTCCAAGTATTTGTTGTGTGTTTAATGAACAGGTAGAGGGATGAGATTATTTAAGATACACCATCATCAGCTTTAAATTAATATATTGAATTTTAACCAGCTGTGCTCCAAGGATAGAGCAGCAACATGGCTGTAGATTAAACTGTGCTTTCCTCTTTTCTCCCAGGTGCAAGAGAAATAGGGAAAGACATGCAAAGAAAAGAAAAAAAAATTCCAAATATAAACTTTTAAACTTCTTCATGTACCCTGAGATGAAAAAACAAATTAAAAATCAGTACAAACACATTGAATTTTTTTCACCATGACAAAGACAGTCTTGGTGGTGGAAGTCACTGTTTTTTCTGTAAGAAATGACATTGTCAGTCAAAAGTTTAGTCGGGATTAGCATTAGTTGAGCTGGCAGGTAATGAATTTCCCAGTTCCCTGTTAATTTAGATCCCCATGGCTGGGATAATGAATGTTCTCCCTTCACTCACACCCTCAAAGCCAAGTTCAGTAACTGCCAGAGCTGAGTCACCTTCTCCCAGTTTGTCCCAGGGTAAATCCAAGTGGTGCTGACACAAAATCCTGCCCAGAGCAGTGACAATACCCTTCAGTGATTGAGCAGATCTTGGGGCTGATTTGGAAGGAAAAATCTGCTGCTGCAAGCACAGTAATGAGGGTAGAGGAAGATGAATTTGAGAAGGATTTTGTGTTTTTAAGGGGAAAACCAGCACCAGAAGATTGGGGATCTTTCAAAGCAATCCCCACTTCCCACAGTCTGCCCATCTAGAAATCAGGAGGTTTTTCACCACCACCTTCCCTGACTGTGCTGTTCCAACCCTCTGGAGGATGCCAGGACAAGCAGACACACCTTGCTGTACTCCTGACACTTCTCCTTTGTTTCTCAGATGTTCCTGACCCACCAGAAGACCTCCAGCTCTCGGAGAACCAAAACCGGAGCGTTCGACTCTCCTGGAAAGCTGGGGCCAGCCATAACAGCCCTGTCAATGGTAGGAAGGGGTTTTCAGCAGGATTTTTTAGGGCTGGTCAGAATTTTGGTTGCCCAGGACACAAACCCTGCTGATGGCCAGATTTAATTGCTTCAACTATGGCAGTTCATTTGTTAAGTTCATTTCCACCCACGCGGTTCACCCTAAGTTGCATTTTTTTAATCTTTTTTTCCCTTTTTTTTTGTCTTTTTTCCTGCCCAGAGTCGATTATAGAGTTTGAAGAGAACCACTGGGAGCCGGGGAGGTGGCAGGAGCTCAGCAGAGTGCCAGGGAATGACACCACAGCCCTGCTGCCCCTGGCCCCGTACCTGAATTACCAGTTCCGCGTGGTGTCCGTCAACGCCGTGGGCAGGAGCCAGCCCAGCAAACCATCCTTGCGCTATGCCACGCCCCCAGCTGGTAAACCTGCCTCTGCTTTCCTAAATATTGCTATTTTCAGTGCTTTTTTGGAATTTCTGTGCCCTCCCCTGCTCCAGAGGGTATGAAGAAATCAGGGTGGCTCGCACTGCTCAGTGGCAGCCTCGGGGATTATTAAAAGTAGGTCCTGTGGNATTGCTATTTTCAGTGCTTTTTTTGGAATTTCTGTGCCCTCCTGTGCTCCAGAGGGTGTGAAGAAATCAGGGTGGCTCGCACTGCTCAGTGGCAGCCTCGGGGATTATTAAAAGTAGGTCCTGTGGAATTACCCCCAGGTGGTTCAGGGGGCTGGAATAACCCTCAGTAATTTTGGTGGGGCAGGTGACCATTTAAATTGACTGTATTAATAACTAAAGCAGTGAATTTTTCAGGGATGGAAAATCAGCTGGAGGATGTCTCGTGACAAGCTATTTCCTGATATTTTAGATATTAATGAGATGGGAACCTTGCTGGGAGGAAATCTTTAGTGATTGGTAAAAAAGAGCAGCCCAGCAGTTGCACACCAAATGTCCAGGCATTGTTCTGAACATTTGATGTGCAGTTGGAACAAATCTAAATTTTAATGACCCAACTTACTGCTCTGCATAAAATTCCCTAGGATGCCAAAGGGAGGAGTCCACGCTGCTGGATTTTCCTACACCTCCAGCACCTCACTCTGCTGATTTTCCACCCTTTGCAGACCTCCATGGACAAACGGTTCCTGGAGAAGGGCTGGTTTTACAGAGAGCCTTTCAGGAGCACTAAGCTTGTCAAAAATCTCCATTTACAGAGCATTCACTGGGGCAGAAAATGTTGTCTCCTTCTGAAAGTCATTTCAGAGGCCAACTGTTCAGCACAGCATTTGCATTCCTTGGCATTTTCTCTCTTTTTTCCCCCATTTGCACCAATTTCAGGTCCTTCTTCAGCTTTCCAGCTGTGTGTGTACCTCTAATGATGCACCTTCTGTTTGCCATCCCCACAGGGAGAAAAAATCTCTTCCTCATAATCCCCCCACATCTGGTGCTTTCCAATCCAAAAGTCACAGTTCCATGTTAGCTGGTGGCTCCAACCAACAGGGGCACTTAGGAATCCAAACTGCATTAAAAAACTGCATAAAAGACATGTTTGGCTCCCATCAGCTTTGTAATTCAAGTAATTAATTTCATGAGCGTTTTTTGGTTAAAGTGTCTGTCACTAATAGGGGAATTTCCCATCCCTTTTGGCATTTAAATACTAAATGTAAATAAATGGGACGTTGCAAACTAACCTTGTCACCTGTGTGGTTTCAGCTCCAGATAAAAACCCAGAGAACATCCGAGTGGAAGCTTCTCAACCCAATGAAATGGTGATGAAATGGGAGGTAAGGCAAGATTAGCAAATCCTATAGGAACAATCCTTTGTTCTTCTGAAAGGTGAATTTGACTTAAATGTATTCTGAATTTTCAACCCCAGTATCATTTTTGTTTCAGAAGACTGTTTATGTATGACTTCACAGGGTATTAAAAAAAATATGGAATTCCTGTAAAGCATAGTGAGAATTCGCCAAAATTTGGCCTTTTCTGCTTCTTGTATACAAGAAACTGCTTCAAATAATTGTGATCTTATCCTGCTCTGCAATTAAAATTACCAGCCAGGTCCAGGGAGGGAATGGGTGGCTCGTGGCTTCTGCCCTTCCAGCCTGAAAATTTAAAAACACCACAGAACCCTTGCCCAAGAGAACATGAGCTTGAATTTTTACACCAAGAACCAAAGGAATGTGGATAAACCTCCAAAGCCTGTGATGTGCATCAGAGGAATTATGTAAAAGTCTTGAGGATGGTTTCCAGACTTCAAATTTCCTGGGTTTTATGCCTCGAGCTTCTGTGCCAGCAGTTGAGTTATGTGTTCCTTCATTTAGCACAAATATCCAGAGCTGTGGAAGGAAGCAGGTTTTTGTTGAGGCTGGAATTACACACAATTTGCATGAGATTTACTCTTCAATCTGCTGCTTCCTAGCAAAGAAAAACAAATATTTCCCCAGTGTGAAGTCATGGTTTGGGGTATGATTGCACCCAAAAGGAGGTGGCCCTCAAGATCCATGGGCTTGGATTTGAGTGGGATTTTTTAGCCCAGGTTCAGGGGAGACAGTCCTGCCTCTCAGAAAAAGTTGGATTTGATCTTGGAGGTCTTTTCCAACTTTAATGAATCAACAAAACAGAGTTTTAGTAGCCAGTATGTTTACTGGGAAATTCTGGGGTGGCCAACACATCTTTGAGCACCAGGAACTTGATAATCACTGCTCAGACAGGGCAAAAGTGGAAGTGAAAGCTGAGCCTGGAAGGAGAGAATGGGATGGAAAGGCTCGGTTAAATCTTGTTGAATCATTAAAATGTTGTTAAACAGGATATTCATTTATTTATGGCATTTCCTGTGTGCTTTTCAGAGGAACTGCTGGGCACTGCACATGCTATTTCTGACAGACAAAAGCTGCAGAATGATGTTAATCTGCCTATTTTGGATTAAGAGACCAGCTGAGCTCTAGTGATTGGGATTTTCAGCCAAGGATTTGCAGCTTTAAGGGAGATCAAAATAGGAGTCAAGCAGTGCTGCAATTTAACTCTATACAAGAAATCATTTTTTTAGGAGGGATTTTTTTAACTTCTCCAGCTTCTCTTGCAAATCCCATTCCCTGGGATCTCTGCCATGGAGGTGGTGCCTGTGAGAAAACTGCCCAATCTCCCAATTCCTTTGCCACAGACATCCCAAAGGTCCTCACAGCAGAGCAGATCAGTGGGAATTTTTGCAGATCCCTCAAATTTAGGTCTCCCTGTACATGAGGAGCATCAAAGGGGAATCACTTTCTACTGGTATTTGACAGTATTTCCTGTCAGACCTCTTAGATACAAACCAACTATTATATATCTCATATTTGCCTATATTTAAATATTATTAAAAGCAGCCTATATGGTGAGAAACACCCACAGCTGTTCCAATGTCTAGCTTTTGGGTAGGTGATTATTTAACTTTCTTAATTAAAGTAATGCATTTTCAGAGAAATAAACTCAACTTGAGGATGTTTCATGACAAGCTGTTGCTCTACATCTCCTAATATTTTATAAATTCATGTTAATTAGCTGGAAACCCTGCTGGGATGAATTCTCCAGCTGATTGGTAAAAGCAGAGTGGCCCAGCAGTTGCACATTAAATGTCCAGGCATAATTTCAAGCATTTGGTGTGCAGTTAGAACAAATCTAAATTTTAATGACCCAACTTGCTGTGCCACATAAAATTCTGAGATAAAATGCAAATTTTCTCTCTGCTAAAAGGCACACACAGCCTTATGCCAAACTGTGCAATTCAGTTGTGCTGAAGGCGTGTGGTTTTACCTCACACAGGAAAACCTGTGGCAAACAAAACCTGACATGTGTAGGAGGCAGAAATACGGCTGCTGGCAATTAATCTGGATTTTAATCTGGATTAATTTTAATTAATTTAATTTAATTTATTTAATTTTAATCTCTTGAAGTCATGACTTTGTTGTTCCTTTCATCCTCAAATTAAAATGACAGCAAAAAGTCAAAGCTTGGGGGATTTTTTGGCCCTTTTCTCTCCCCGTGTTGTAACACAAAATTCCAAAATTATCCTCTGTAGCCCTGGTTCCACGCCTGAGATGTTTTGGTTTTCTGAAATTCTTTTCCCAGGGAATTTTCTGCAAACAGGAGAGATGTTTTTGTAACTATAACTTTGTTATTCATTCCTTTTCCTAAGAGGGACTTCTTCTTGATGCCCCTCTGGTCTGACCAGTGTGATTGAAGAGGTTTGTCTTTGTTTCACCCATCAAATTGGTCTGTGTAAAATAGTATAAAAAAGAGACACATCCCAAGAATAGAAGAGTCATTTTCAGCCTTCTGAATCTCAGAGTCTGTGTCGTTGTGGTGTAAAACAGCGTCAATCCCCCCTTCCCTCAGCTGTTGTTTTGTGATTGCAGCAAAGGCAGACAAGATCTCTTTTAACTTTTCCCCAGCCCCTGAAGCCCGTGGAGAGGAATGGACCAGGGCTGGAGTACAGAGTCAGCTGGAGGCAGCGGGGCGTGGAGACAGACTGGAACGAGGAGCTGGTGAAGAAGCACTCCCTGAGCGTGAGGAACGTGCCCACCTTCGTGCCCTATGAGATCAAAGTCCAGGCTGTGAATAATTTAGGATCTGGCCCGGAACCAAACATCACCATTGGATACTCAGGAGAGGACTGTGAGTGGCAGGAACTTGCCTGGGAACATGGGGGTTTCACAGAATCACAGAATCACCAGGGTGGAAGAGACCTTAAGATCATCGAGTCCAACCCAGCCCTGACACCTCAACTAAACCCTGGCACTGAGTGCCACATCCAGTCTGCTTTAAACACACCCAGGGATGGTGACTCCACCACCTCCCTGGGCAGGCCATTCCAGTATTTTATCACTCTTTCCATGAAAAACTTCTTCCTAATATCCAACATATATTTTCCATGACGCAGCCTGAGGCTGTGTCCTCTCACTCTGTCAGTGCTGCCTGGAGAAAGAGACCAACCCCCAGCTGTCTGCAACCACCCTTCAGGAGGTTATAGAGAGTTTCTTGTGCTGCAGAAGGCTGGGGTGTGTGGAGTGATGGATTAGGCAGCCCAGAGCTGCTGCAATGCCAGTGCTCAGCCTGATGGGCTCCATGAGGCATGG
This sequence comes from Illadopsis cleaveri, assembly GCA_013399915.1. NCBI lineage: Eukaryota > Metazoa > Chordata > Aves > Passeriformes > Timaliidae > Illadopsis > Illadopsis cleaveri. The sequence goes on from VXBB01015087.1 coordinate 23,745, forward strand.
ACATGACCCATGTGCTGGGTGCCTGAGTGCCAGCCTGCTCTGGAGTGTGGGATTTTTTTTTTTGGAAAGGTCACTTGGCCTCTCATTAATCTCAGTCTGGGTTCTTGTTTGAAGGCCACAGTCCATGAGAAGTCTCTGAAGTGTAGCAGTCATGTTGTACTTGGTGGGAAAAAAAAAAACAGGGGTTTCTCTGAGACTTGACCCAACAGTTTAATGCAGTCAGAAGTTAAATACTCTGACAATTAGGGACAAACTCGCAGGCACTGGGTGTCTGAGTGAATTTACAGACAATGCCACATGTGTTGGTGTTACCTTCTCCATGAGTCCCTGAAGAATGTGTCATCTTCTCCAGCCCCATGGTTTTCCATGGCTCCCAGGTGGAGTTTCAGTGGTGGAAATGCACTTGGTGGTGATCAGACAGGAGAATCCCCACTGCCCACCCAGAGGTGGGAACAGGAAGGTCTGGTGGTGCAGAGGAGGTGGTGAATAGCAAGAACAAGAAGAAATAAACTCCACAGCCTGTTTATTTTCTTTGTCTCTCTGTGATGAATCTAATTTTACATCTACCAGTGGAAAATATTCCTCACAATTCAGTTGTCAATGGATCAAGGCCTCCTTTTTTTCAGGCCCTGTAATAGCTCTCTGTGTTATGCAGTGATTAAAATCCTACTGTTTAATGAGCTTAGTTGTAAAATGAAATTGATTTTAAAAAAACCCTTTATGATTGCCTTCTTGAGTGCCGTGTTAATCATTTTTTTTTTATTCTTCTCACTGCTGTAAGCACTGCTTGAAACAGGAAATCATAAATACTGGTGTAGAAATTCATGTGTCCCAGTGCACATGTATCCCAACCTTCAGCAGAAAAATACAGAAAAATAATGTTTATTGGCCCATTCCACCCACTGGATGCAGGTGGAATGGCTTTTTGCTTGCCTGCAGCGAGACTGCATGAAGTGGCACAGCTGGAGCTGGAAAGCCAAGCCCTGGAGCTGTGAACAGTGTGAATCTTGGAAGTGTTCCTAACACCTGAGACTTTTGTTTTTACAGTTCCAGATGCTGCTCCTTTGGGCGTGTCGGTGGAGGTTGTGAACAGCACCCTGGTCAAAGTCTTCTGGATGGGGATACCGAGGGACAGAGTTCGTGGGCACTTAAGAGGCTACAAGGTTACACATTTCTCTATAAATATTTGTATATAGTTGAATAAATTATTAAATGAGTCCTGGATTGCATTCTCTCATTTCTGGGAAGGTGAGAGAGATCATGCTCGTCCCCACACAATATAATTTGTTATGGAAATCCCAATCTCCTCGCAGGTCAGCTGGTGGAAAACAAAAAGCCTGCTGGATGGAAAGAGGCATCACCCAGAGAAACACTTCCTGACCTTTGTGGGGGACAAGAAGTCTGGGATGATTCCTGGCCTGGAGCCCTTCAGTGAATTCCGCGTGACGGTTTTGGCTTTCAACTCCAGAGGAGATGGCCCTGAGAGCTCCTCCGTGGTGTTTGAAACTCCAGAAGGAGGTAAGACAAGAGGAAAATATGGGATGGAGGGATAAAAATTGAAATTGTCCTTGGGATAAGCAGTTGATTCCCTTATTTAAGGTGACAGCAAAAACTTCACTATTTGTAGAGCCCTTCACTTGAAAGGGGAGCTGTGGGTGTTGAGCTAAAATATATCCTCATTTAACAAGAATTTGTGGGGACAGACCTGTTCACTCTCCTCTGAAAGCTCATCCCTGTGTCTTCCAGTCCCTGAACAACCACGTTTTCTCAGGATCCTGAACTTTGACAAGGACTCAGTCACTCTGTCCTGGGGACTTCCCAAGAAAGCCAATGGCCACCTCACTGGCTACATTCTGCAGTACCAGATAAGTAAGTGCCTGCTTTGCTTTGAGTTCAGAATTGGAGCAGGATTAGTTAAGGAAAACTCCCAGGTGTGATGTGCACAGAGGCTGCCAGAGGGCAGGCTGCACTCAGCTCCCAGAGCTGAAAGTTTTCCATGCACTTTTTTCCCATGGAAACTCCCATTGCTGCCATTCCCTGTCCCACATTTATGGGCTGATTCAATTATTTCATATTGGCAAATTACACCTAATGTAGTGGTTTAAAAGTCCCATAAATTGTAAGTGCATTTTACTGGAGTGAAACTCATTTAATACAAAGTGAATTGTGATGAGAGCACTCTATGAAGCCACATTAATGTAAATCATTATGTCTGGGAGCTTCTCCCCTCTAAGATGCCTCAGCAGAAACAAAAAGAACCACCTGAGTCATGGTGTTGAGTAGTCACACTGAAAACAACCAAATTCCAGGGGATTTCTTTCTTGCTTGCCTAGGGAAGAAATGAGAAACAAAAACAACCTCAGGCAAGACCCAGTACTTAGCCCAGACTGTCACAACACCAGTTCTGTGGTGTGGTGATAATTCAGTGTGTTTTATATGTTCTTTGAGGGTGGAAAAGGATGAGTCTGTGCCCTATTTATAAAAAAAAAAAATCACCAATGTACTTTACACTTCTCTCTACTAACAGCAGAGCTGTTCAGATGACTTTGCCAACAGGCTGGTGTCTGGATCTTCCCTTTGGTTTTGCTGATTATGGGCAGAGAGTGGATCTGTTTACAGAATCCCAGATTGGTTCCATTTGGAGGGGACCACAGAATGATCTCAGTCATCCCACAGTGCAGGATTGTGTCCAGACAGGTGTGGAATATCCCCAGGGAGGGAGACTCCACACTCTCTCTGGTGTCTGTTCCAACGCTCAGTCACTGTGCAGGGAAGTTCTTCCTTGTGTCCAGGTGGAACTTCCTGGGCATCAGTTCCTGCCCATTGCTTGGCACCACCAAGCACAGCCTGGTCCATCCTCTGACACCTCCCTTCAGATATTTCTCTGTATTTAAAAGATCCTCTCTCCATTTTCTCACAACCCCTCCTTCAGCTGCCAGCTCTGAGGAGCCAGAGCAGCTCACATCACACCAACCACACCCTCTGAGTTGCCCGTAGAAGTTTGCAGGTGTTTGGAAGCAAAGCAGGGAGCAATTCATAGATATATAATGATCTAGGAGACAGCCATTCTTACCTCCTACTCAGACTGTGCATATGTGCAATTACAGAGCTTTTCAAGAGCAGTGATAGCTCACCAAGCTGTTGGGAGATGGACACAGAGGACACAAATCCCATTTAACACAGGCAGGAGGGGCACATACATTCCCCCAGCCTTTCTTCTCCCCTCTGCCTGTCCAGTGCTCCCTTCTGGGTGTGCTCAGGACACGTTTCCATGGCTCTGATGATGCCTTCGAAGGCTGACCTGAAACAGAGACTGGACAGAGCTAGAGAAGAAAGTCGATATTTATTGAAAGGCCTTCAGGATCCACCTTGGGCAGGACAGGAGCCTGACCAAGGCTGCACCCAGGGACCACTATGCATAGTCACAAAAATGGCTGACCAGTTGTGAGATCTTACATTTTTATGAGTTTTAGTCCATTTGCATTTTGGGGTCTAATTGTCCAATTCCAGCTCCAGGTTGTGAGGTCCCATCCTTCTTGTCCCTCCCTTCAGCCACCCTTGTTGGTGCTTTTGGGGCTGAAAGTTGTCCTTGGTGTGCAGCAGGAGAAGGATTTGTTTTGTGTCCCTGCTGTGTGCAGAGCTGAGTGACACTGACTGTGAGCTCAGAGCTGCACCCCTGGGCAGCACAGAACCTGCAAATATGAAAGCTAAAGCTTAAGGCATCACTGACTGAGGTGTTTTTCCTTTGCAGTCAACGAGACACACGAGGTGGGCGCCGTGAGGGACGTGAGCATCGCCAACCACTCCGTGCAGAGCTGGCGCCTGGCGGGGCTCAGCCCCAGCACCAAGTACAAGTTCTACATCAAAGCCTGCACGGCCAAGGGCTGCGGGAAGGCGGCCACCGAGGAGGGGCTGACGCTGGCCCAAGGCAGTAAGTTCCACAAAATCCCCTTTGGTTGTGGAGGAGCTCCAAGAAAAAGCGGGAAAAAGTTGCATTTTGGTAAAACCCTACTAAGTAAGGGCCGTAGTACCATGGTAAAATCGTGGCTCGGGCCTGTTACTTCAGCGAAGTAGAAGGTGATGCCTTGGGAGGCTGACCTGAAACAGAGACTGGACAGAGCTAGAGAATGAAGTAGATATTTCTTCAAAGGCCTCCAGGATAGGAGGCAGGACAAGAGCCTGGCCAGAGCTACACCCAAGGTGGACCAAGAATGGTCACAAAATGGCTGACTGGTTACAAGATCTTACATTTTTATAAGTTTTGGTCCATTTGCATATTGGGGTTTAACTGTCCTCAGGTTGTGAGGTCCCATCTTTCTTGTTTTCTCTCTTCATCCCACTGTTATTTATGCTGCTGGGCTGAAAGTTCTCCTTGGTCCTCAGCAGGAAAAGGATTTGTTTTGTCTACCTACTGTGTGAAGAGAGCTTACTGACACTCCATATGAGGCTCAGAGCTACATCCCTGGGCAGCACAGAATCTGAAAATATAAAAGCTAAAGCTTAAGGCATCAAAGGGAACTGTAGGAAAATGACTCAGCGAAAAAATGTTGTGTATGGGTAGAACCTTAGGAAATAAGGGCCTTGATACTGTTGGAAAATCATGGCTCAGGCCTGTAACTTTGGCTAAGTAGAAAAGGACTATGGGAAAGTGACTCAGCTGATTTGGAGATGGGAAAACAAGTTATATAACCATGACATGCTCATATTGTGGTTTGTGGTGGTTGATTGAATTATATTTGTTATACTTAAATGGAATGCAGCTGATAACAGCCTAACTGCTTAAAAAGGCCTGTTTTTTGCAGTAAAGGGCTCTCCTTTGCACCTGCCTGGGGATTCTGCATTATTCTGCTTCATAACAGAAAAATCCATTGGGAATAATCCAGGCTTGACGTTTCCTTTGTAATTCGGGGAAATGAGTTTGTTTTCCTTGCCACAAGAGCAGTCAATGGACTTTTTAATGTGGCCATGGTGTTCTTCAGGGAAGCAGAGCTCATCTGTTTCATTTTGCTGTGCAATCCTGTTTCTGTTCCCACCCATCAACTCCTTAAGCCATGCTGGAATAAGTGAATTGCATTCAGGCACGAACAGAAAATTGAAGATGCAGATAATCTGTTCTCAGTAATATTATAAAAACAAATTCTGCCCATGCATGAGGATGGGGGACTGCCAGCAGCATTAGGGTCAGCTGTTTGACATGGAATATCCAGATAAACATCAAGTTGACTGCTTTTGCTCCATTATTTATGATTATTTTATCCGAGACCAGGAGTGAGCATTTGTGTGCCACTTACACCCTGTGCTGAAACACTGATGTTCAGTGATTTAAAGGAAAATTCCAAGCACTTTATGATAGCTCATCTTTCACTTTCAGCTGAAATGAAATAAAATGTACTGTGCTCAGCAAGTCTGAGAACACCACAGTACTGAGGAGCAGCTCCTTGTTATTAATCAGAAACCAGTGCTGTGCACTTACCCTGGGGAAGGAGAAAGAGAATGTGATAAGCAAAAGAGTCCTGGCTGCATCATTTTTAGCAAAGATAACAGTCTGCACCAATGTTGATGTAAAATAGAAAAATGGCCCATATGCTATTGGACTTCTAAATTGCAGAATTCTTTTCAGTTACTGGTAAAACAGGTGAAAAGTATTTTAAATCTTCATGTCCCAGTTCCAGATCCAGTCAGGAGCTGCCATTTGTTTTCCTGAGTAGTAAAACTCCTTCTCAACTCTCTTTTGGCCTCCAGTCTCACTGTAGGATACAGGTGCTCACCTGGTAGCAACCATTAATCACCATGACTTAAAATTTATTCCTCATTAAGAAAAGAAAAATGTCTTTCTTTTTTCTTTTTTCCCAAGATAAAAATACCCCACTTTCCCTCATTAGTTGCTTTTTCTGGCCTTCATTGGGCAACCAGAATAATGTGTTTCGACTCCCTGAAGTAACCTTGTCACGGTTTAGAGATGTTGACATTAATTTTGTTCTCATTCTCTACTTTCCTAAACTCTGTTTCAGTGGTGGCAACACCTGATTCTTGTGAAATATTCTTAGACCAGAGTTGTGTAATTAATGAAAGCTGCAAGGGTTCAGTTCTGTGATTTATGTGTGCTCCTTGCTGCTTCTCAAGCCACCCTAAATTAGGGGACTGCATCCGTCACTGAGATGCCATTAGAGTTCTGTGTCATTATTTGCTGGCTAAATTGTTCAGATATTTTTCACCTAAACATGATAGGCCAGGGGAAAAAAAAAAAATAAAATAAAATAAAATCACTCCTACAGTGACCTCCTTGGGGTTTTAAGCTGTGGTTTGGGGACCGAGGCAATTGCTCAAAATTAAAACGATCTCTCTTTTTGAAGGAGGGGAGTGATTTCAGGAGTCAGAGTTTATCATTTCAAATGACCCACGTAAATGACAGATATGAAACGTGGTGCCCTCTGAAATGAAACTCCGTGATGGAGCTCTCCAGGTTTCTTTGGGGCTTGATTCAGTGATTCTATAACCACTCTGTTCCAGTTTAATAATAAACCCATAAAGCTCTTGCTGTTCGTTTTAAGGCTTTGGAAACTTCCACTGCTGCAATTCAGCCTTTGCCACAGGTATTTCAGAATTTCACAATGCAATCTGCCAGGAAAGTGGAGATGTTGAGGTGGCAGCTCTGGATTCATTGACATTTTAGTTTTTTTTTACTTGGTCTCCATCACTGCCATTGCTTTAATTTATTTTAAGTTATCCTTGCTACTCTTGTCTGGAATGAGAAAGAAAAGGGAATTTCCTTATTTAATATGTGTGAGGATTAGTGTAGCACCACTGAAATTCTGTACAGAGGAAATAACACAGATATGAAATCCTGATAGGCAAATTAGGATCTTTATCATTTCTTGATAAAACGATTCTTGCACCTGAGCAAAAGGGAATTTGGATTGTACTACAAAATAAATAATAGCTTAATTTCTGTGGTTTCATCTTGGTTTCATTCCACAGAAGAAGGTATGTTGTCCTTAGAAAGTGACTATAATCTCTGCCTTCACATTTTCAGGCAGTACGTCTTAAATGACCTCCAAACTAATTAATTTTCCCCTTGAAAATGTCAATTTCCCCAAGATCATTAGCCCTCAGAAACATAACACAAAATAACATTCTTCCAGAAGTGAAAAGATTAATTTAATGTAGCAGCCCTTCTTTAACACAAAGCTCCTTTTCATCTTGTCACCAGCGTTGCTTGGGGATTACCAAACATGTATTACATGTTGAGAATTGTCATTGTGTGTCCAGAAACCCAAGCATTAATGAGAAATTCATCCACATGAAGCCACACAGTTGTAAGTTTATTCTCCAGAGAAGCCAGGAAATAAAAGTTCCCCAGTTTCATCATATTCCAGTGGCTGTTGGCACGGTATTCCCAAAGGCTTTTGGAAAGTCTTAGGGAGAAGGTCGTATCCTTGAGGAGCAGAGAAACCATTTGGAAAAAGGGTTTAGCTCTCTTTTGCCATGGGCACAGTGGAAAAAGGAATCATAAAATCCCTTTTCTATGTGTAACCACTGGTGCTGTTAGCAGCAAACCCTCTTTGCTCACAATCCAGAAAATCTAATGAAATCGGCGAAAATTTCTTGATCATCGCCTCACCTACAAGTTTTCCTCAATTAACTCTACATACAACAGGTTTGCTAATCTCTGTAGTCTAAAATAATCCAAATTTAACATGAATTACCTCCTGCACTGAAAAGCCCTTATAAATGAACGATACTTGTGCTGCATATTTATACATTTTTAATAGCCAGGCAGCAGGGGAAAATTAATGGAAGTTCAACTTTGCATTTCTTGCAGCAGATGTATTTAGACAGGTATGGTTATAAATTAAGATGCTGCCCACAATTAGTATTTTGCTCTCAGACTGCCAGGTTGGTTTTTTTTATGTAAGTATATTTTATAACAGATGTGCTAACTTCTAGAGAACACTCTGGAAAATCTTTGGGGGAGGTTTCTATTGTTTTTCCCTTTATACCATAAGCTTCTGTAAAAAATGTGTGTTCTGTTCTCCTCATAAATCCTGGAGCCCTGTAGGAATATTGTAAAATTGCAGTTCAGTGTTTAATGTTCATGCAAGTCCCATGGTGTGGCTGATAAATAGTGGGGGAAGATGAGAAGTGCTGGTGATATACCTTTATTACTAATGCTCCTTCTCCCTTATTGGAGATTAAAAACCCGACCCAGCTGCTTTCAATTTTCTGCAGCTAATTCCTGCAGCTTCCAGGATGTTCCTGGCCTTCCAGAATGTGGAGCTTTGCCTTATCTGTGTGTCTTTGCTTTTATTTTTCAGGAGGCCACAGTGCTTTTTCTATTCCAGCCACCAAACCATTAGCAAAGCTTTCTTCTCTGTAGGGCCCTTGTTGGCTGTGTCATGCAGACCAGGAAGAAATGGCATGGAAAGAAACCTCACCATCACCTGTTCTGAGTTTTAAAGGGAAAAAAAAAAGAGTGTTTTGGGATAGGAGATGACAAATGGAGAGCTGTTGGTAAATCCCCAGCGCCAGGTTAGGCTGGGCTCATCCTCATCCCAAATTGTCCCTCCAGCCCTGAGCTGCTCCATGTGCCAGGGCAGTGGCAGCTGCAGCATCAGACAGAGCTGAGCAATAAGAGGACAGAAAAAGGGATTTTTTTCAGCCATCTCACTTCCCTGTTTCTGGTTCTCTCAAGAGCTGATGGTTCAGAAAGAGGTTGCCACAAGGTGGGGATAAATAGGGGGCAGGGGATAAATAGGGGGCAGAGAGGGATGGGTAAAGTTGGTTTAAGAATATGCACCACAAACCACCTGCCAGGAGCTCAAGGTTTAGGATTTGCTTCCCAGGAATTCAGGAGAAATTCTTCCTCAGGAGGCTGCTGGTGTGAACACTTTGGATCATGTAGTTTTCATGTCATGCACGAGTGTTACATGGTGTTTAACAGACATTGGGTGGAAGGTTCACGTTCATTCCTGTTCCTTTATGGATAATATTTCAGTTTTTCTGATGCCTTGATTTCAGAGCGTGTAATTAAAATGTACCTGTGGTATCCTGTTGCTTAATTTGTGGTTTGATTAAAAACTAGAGCTGGGTTTCACATACTTCATTTAGCAAAAACTACCGATGGATGGATTAATTTATGCTAATGAGCTGTGCCTCAGTATCAGCAGTGTTTCAGCTGGATGTGTTCTCTGGGGTCCCAGTGGTCTGCTCGTTTAACTGCTTATTGTAATACATGGAGAGTTGCCTTGAAAAACTTACCCTGAACTGCTGCTTTGACTGTGCTTGGATTTATCTTAATCTTTTTTTTCTTTTTTCTCCCTTCAGCTGTCAACTCAGCCTTAATCTCCAGCAGCTTCTTGCTTTGCTTATTTACTAGTTGAAGTATTAATGAGCATTGTTGCCCTGTCAGTGCTAATTGGCCGAGTAGTTTTCAGATTATACCTTGTGCTCAAGCCTTAGTTTAGATGGCTTTGGACAAAACTGGCAAATCAGGCGACTGAGAACAATTCAAGAATTATTTTTATTAAGTGCAGCCCTCCCCAAATTTCTCTGCTGCCATCGAGGACAGGGACACTCACATGTTTTTGGAGATCCCTCCATGTCACACACAGTTCTGAATTTGCTGAGCAGGCTGTTCATGTCCAGGCAGTGATTGTCAACCGCTGTAATGTCCTTTTTCCTGCTTTCCACAAAAGCTGGTCTGAAAAATCTTATTTAATGCCCACAATCTGAATGCAGATGGGTTTACAGGAGGTGTTTTGCGACTAACAAGGTTCCATAACCAGAACTACTGGAATTTACCTTCTCCTAATCGAATATTAAACTCATCAGCAACACTTAAATGGCTAAATATCCATTTAGAACCAAATTGCTGTGTAGTTTCTAAACCAGTGCTTTGCGCAGGCATTGTGGAATTTAAAAGGACACAGAAAACCACTGTCAGGAGAGAAGCAAGGACAAACCCTGCTGTTAATTTTTTTCTGGGAGACATACAAGAATCCATATCCAGCTAACAAGCTGTCTGTGCCTCCCTGCTGAGTTCAGTTCAATGGGAGAAGCATCAAACCCCAGATTATCCATACAAAGCAAGCCCGTTTGCAAGTTGTAATTTTTTAAGCACGCATTAGTTAAAGCAGATCCATAATCCCCCATCAATATTAACTTTCATCCTGGGAGATGTCCAAACCCCCTTCCTAAACATCGGGATTACTCCAGTCTGCTGTTGATTTCATCTGATGGAACATTTAAAACCAAACAGAGGGGATGTTCTGGGGGTTTGTTTTGTTTTGTTTTGTTGTTTTTTTTGCTTTGGAAAATCAGATTGCCTGATGCCGAATGTTTAAAATGCCGTGCTGTATTTGTCTGTTGTTTGTAACTGTGCATTTCCTAGGCCTTTTGTCCATGAATGCCATTAACCCCTGTGCCTTGAATGTGTGCATTCCGTAGGTAAAGGGAGCGGCAGGATTTCAGACGCAGTAAAACCCACCCCAAAGTTTCAGCCCAGCGAGGCCCTTGAGCCTGGCACTGAGTACACAATCCGCCTAGTGACTAAGAACTGGGTGGATAACAATAGCATTTTTGAAGATGTAATTGAGACCAGGGGGAGAGGTGAGACACGAAGCCCTTCGAGGTGCTGAACGTTTGTTTTCCCGTGTGAGTCGATGCTGAGGTTCCATCCTGTGCAGTGTGAGTGTCCCAGACTCATCCTTCCCTGCTCTGGGGTTGAGCTTGGCCCTTGCAGTTGAATCCCATGGCAGCACAAACACATCCCAGGTTCTTGACTGAGTTGCTTTACAACAACCTGGGACAATCCCAAACCTTTCCAAACCTGTGCAATGTGAGAGGGCAGCTGTACTAAACCCCATGAGCGGCCAGTTTGGTGATTTGCATGTTCTGGGGGCACTTTCACCTCTCTCTTCTGCAAAACTGCTTTTTGCATGAGAGGCTTAACAACTCTGTGCTCAGCTTTCCTGTGTGGTGCTAATCCTGTGAGTCAACTGCTCTCTCAGAGCCACCTTGCCAAGTGTGTGTTGTCCCTTGTCACCCTCACGCTCCCCTCCAGCCCCAAATTCACTCTCTGGACACATCCCTGCCTCGTGTTGAACACCATCAGTAGTGAGAGACTGATTCCATTAAGATCCAGAGAGGAACCTGATGTGTTGGTGTTATCATGGGGTGCTGCCCTTTTCCCCCTGATTAATTTTCTCCCTTTTTTCCTCCTCTCCCACCTCCCCAAGCCTACGCCGGCATTTACGAGGGGATTTCCACCCAGGGCTGGTTCATCGGGTTGATGTGTGCCATCGCCTTGCTCACCCTGCTGCTGCTAACGATCTGCTTTGTCAGGAGAAACAAAGGAGGCAAATATTCAGGTAAAACGGATTGATTGTCCTTTCCCTACGTTCACGTGTTAATAACTACCATCCTTCAGAGGTTTCTCTCCGGGGCCTTAAGGCTGCCAGCACAAACATCCAATTAGGGTTTGTAGCTTTTTGATAAATAATCCACGGAAGGGGTTTTAATGAATGAGAGTGGAGCTGTGCTGTGTGCTGGTCACAGAGCCTTCAAAGGCCTTTCCCAGCACTCCTGGAATATTCCAGCATTTCATCCTTGCTGGCAGGACTCCCTGCTCACTTTCCACCTGGGAGCTGCTGCTGGATAGGGGGACAGAACTTCCACAGGCAGCTTAACAGTGGAATATTTTGCTAAAAATTGTAATTTTGCGAGCAGTGAGTAAGGATTTAGGTAAATTTATTGAAGTAGGAATCTGGTTGCCCAAAGAGGTGGTGGATGCTCCATCTCTGAGAACATTCAGTGCCAGGCTGGATGGGGCTTGAGGACCCTGGGACAGTGGCAGGTGTCCCTGCCCATGGCAGGGGTGGGAATTGATGGGCTTTAAGGTCCCTTCCAACCCAAACCTTTCCATGATTCTATAAATACTTGTATATGATAAATTAGGGAATGGTCCCAAACTCTTGAAAGTTCCCAGGTTGTGTCCAGCCAGCTCCAGGCCAGGCTGGAGGTGATTGCACATGATTTTCCCATTACCCTTGGGAAAAGAAAAAAATCCATGGCAGAACACACCACAGAGATCTGTCCTTTATTTTATTTGCACAGTGAAAGAAAAAGAAGATTTGCATCCAGATCCCGAAGCTCAATCAATAAAAGATGAAATCTTTGGGGAATATAGGTAAATAGGACCTGCTTTCACCAGCCTTTGTGTTTCTTGGGGTTTTGTTTCTTTCCAAATGCCTTCATTATTCGGGACATTTTTATGGCATGCAATTAATGCTGTTTTTCATTTTCAAAGCAAACCTCATAGGAGTGGATAAGAGTAGGAATATAAAGGTATATCCAGTATATTTCAATCCATCCAAGCTGGGATATGAGGAAATGTTGATGTATTGGTGGGTTTTTTCCACTTTTTTTTTTGTTTTTCTTATAATTAGCATTGTATGAATAATGTAAATATATATGATCATTTGGGGTGCTGCTGAAAAGCCCACTGAAGTCAATGGATTGAATTCTATGTCTTCAGTAGGTTTTTGAAACTCAGACCCAAATCATATAATATGAATAATGGTCATTTTGGGGAAGAAAACAAGGGAAATTTCCAATATGGGAAAGAATATTAAAAAACCAAACACCTCTCTACAGAAATCCCTGTAGGAGAATTGAAATAACCACTTTGGCTGTTTTAAAATAACTAAAACTTCTAGCAATATATAATTATGATATGAAGAAAAACACATAATTATAAGAACCATGCTGGAAAACTGGTATTGCTGCCCTTAAGAGCATAAAATTGCTGTTGAAATCCCACTTATATATCCTACATTATTTGTACTGGAGTAGGGCTTCTTTTTTTCTTTTTTTTTTTTTCTGCATAATTTCATCTTTATTTAATTTTTAATGCTTTCTAATGGGACAAATATTTAGAAAGGTAAGAAAGTCCTGAGGTTAATAACTTTGACCCCACCCCTCCTTTCCCCCTGAAATCCAAACTTGTCTTTTTTTCTGAGGAGAAATGCCCTGTGCAGAAAAGTAACAGTGGTGGGTTTTTTGTGCTGTTTGTGCACATATTGAGTCCATCCTGAAGAAATGAAGCTCAGGTTCATTTCTCTGTCCTTCCTTAGATAAAATTGCCAAAGATTTGACACTGAGCTGGCATTAGCAGTAATAATTACTTGAGTAATTATGTCCCTAACCCAGAGGCCTAATTTAGGGGGTTTTATATAATCTTGTAATGTTTTCCCAGTCCCCCCAAATTTCCTGTTCAGGCTGTTCTGGTTCCTCTTCTGTGGTGCCATTAGGAGGAATGGCCAGTGAAATTCCTCTTTTTTCCCAGAATTTTGGTGGTGGGCCTGTCCTTTTTTATGGAATTTTCCCTGAACAGAGACTGCAGATGAAGATGCTGATTCTGTTTTGGTTTTTCCCAGTTCTTCCCCTTTTTCCTGGATTTTTTCACTGAACAGAGACTGCAAATGCAGACATTCATTCTGCTTTGGTTTTTCCTAGCTCCTCCCCTTTAGCAGAGGCCAACTCCAGTGAGATAATGTCCAGTAAAATAAAATAACAGCAGAAAAAAAGGGGAAAAGCACCTTTATTGGTCATTTAAACTCAAATAGATGCTCCCAAAGGAGTGAGATGTGACCCACTGATGTGACATCACTTCATCCACCCACCTCAAAAGGAAAATTAAATAAATAGGCCCTGAATGTTGCCCAGTGCTTTGTAAAATGAAAAGTGTCTCTCTGTGAGGTTCCAAACACTTGACATCAGCCCTGGTGGCTGGAACAGACCCCTCCAACCCTTTCCAGCATTCCCTTCCCCTTCCCTTTCTGTCCATTCTGTTTACCCAAGGCAAAAAGGGAAAAAAAACCCCAACCAGATGGGTATTGATAATGCCCATTAACCAATTAATTGGTTGGAATAAAAATCCTGTGGGGGGGGAGCTGGGGTTGTGTGGGCATCACCCAGGGCAGGACTCAGAGGTCAGATCATCCTCACTGACACCTTCACACCACCCACATGTCCCTCTCTCCCCTTCCCGAGCCAGGAGCAGTTTCCCTCCCGGCCGGGGCAAGGCGGATTTTTGGCAAGGCGTCTCTTTGTTTTGTAGTGACAGCGATGAAAAGCCGCTGAAAGGCAGCCTGCAGTCACTTAACGGGGACATTAAAGCCACTGGAAGTGCTGATAGTCTGGTAGATTATGGAGAAGGGGAGCATGGCATGTTCAATGAAGATGGTTCATTTATTGGAGCTTATTCTGGATCTAAGGAGAAAGGATCAGTGGAAAGCACTGGGAGCTCCACGGCAACTTTTCCTCTCCACGCCTAAAACTAAACTCGGTGTTGAATTGTGATAAATATCCTGGTTAGCTCTCCACAGTTCCCACCTGTCCTGGGGAGCAGGGGGTCACTTGAGCCAGTCGGGAAAATCCTGACATCCAGGTAACACAACGACGAGTCACTGCCACTAAAAGATGATTTTTTTTCCATCCTGATTTCTGCGTGTTTTCTTCTCAATAAAACAGGATAATCCTTTATTCCACACGATGTGTTAGTCTGAGCAAACCAGAGTTTCTCAGTGGTGCATCTGGATCCTCACCTGCTGCTCCAGGTGTTCCTTAGGCTTGGAATATGTTTCTCTGTGTAGTACTTTTGCCCTGTATGGCTGTTGTCACGAGTGTACGTGTAAAATTCCCTCGTGGCCTTGGTTATAACCTCGAGGTTATGGCACCAACAAACACCAGGTCACTCTGCAAAGTGACACAACGAGGAAAATTAGAATTTAAAATAAAATACCAGAGAAATATATTCTATATATTGTATAATTTTCCTTAAAGAATTAAACCCCTTTGTGTATGATATTCAAAAAAACTGTTTTAGTGGTTACAGCTGACTTCAACTACCAATACTTAGAAATGCAGCTTTACCCACAGGAGAGTGTGGGTGAAGCTGCTGCCCAGTAGCTGGCACTATTTCCTTAAATAAGTTAAGCTGCAGCTCTTTCCTGTGGCAAGGCAAAACAGGGTTCCCATCCACCATCACTCGAAATATTTTTCATTTTTCCCAGCTGCAAGCTGCATTTCTAAGCAAACTCCTTGGTGTCTGTCTCATATCTGTATATTTGTGAGCTAGCCAACATTCCATGGAGACGTTGTACATATGATATTAATATTGACACAAGTCCAGAGCAGCCTGGTTTTATTTTGAACTCAGACATGTTTGCTAGCATGGGTCTGTATAGCTGTGTAGGAATGAGTAGAATTGCTTCTCAATATGGATTTGGACCAGCAGAATTAGTTTTCAGAAGGAGTTGTGTGTATAGGAATCATCCAACCCTCACACCATTCAAGCATCACCTGAACTAGACCTACCTGACTTTCGAGAGCTCATTTCTTTTCAGCCTATTCACTGTTAAATAAACGAGAACAAAAGCAGAGAGAGAATCCTATGGTAGAGTTTGTTTTCCTATTTTGTGGACTGAATGCTGGTTTAAATCTGGTTCTTCGCCTCTCCAACACTAACTCAGCCGAGCTGTACAGCACATTTTTTTGGTCTTTTTGTATTGGAATCTCCTGAATCTCTTTTTAATAGCATTTTGTAATTTTGAATCTGCTTGTTTGAGTAGAGCATCGACCGTGGCTTCATTTCTTCTGTCACTCCCGTTGTGAAAGTTTTTAAGTAGATCCTGCAGGAGGAGCAGATCCTAAAAGCTGTTTGACATCTCGATGGCAATTAGGCAAATATCCCCTGATGGCTCCTCCGTGATTTCGATGGAAGAAAGAGAGGAAGCAAGAATTACTCACGTGGTTCTGAGTTTCCAGCAAGGGCTACAGTTAAGCCCAGGGAAATGCAGATTTTTCCCTGTGGATCCCACACAGGCTGGGGCTGCTCCTCAGAGCTCGGCAGTTTCTGGAAGTCTTTGGTGCTCAAGCTTCTGCTTATCTGTGCCTCTTTTTGGGTTTTGCATTGGAGCTTTTAAGGGCTTTTTATGTAACTTCTGTTCGGGAAAAGCAAACCCCAAGCAGCCACCCCAAAAGCCCCATTCAGGCTGTGCCCGTGAGTTAAAAATGGTGAGTGGAAATCTGCCCTCAATCAAAAATTATCCCATCCCATATCAGTGACCCACATTGTTCACTTTTCATTATTTATAAAGTTGTACTTTCTGTATTTTTTTTTTTTTAGTCAATCCAAACATAGAAAAAGTCCAAAAGCCTCTTAATTTCGGGGGAAAAAAGTAATTTTCCAAAGAATTCGAGGAACATGAAAATTGGCATCTCAAGAACAGAGACATTTCCCAGCAGCATCTTTATCTGCTGGCTCGTGTCTGCTGCAGCCCAAACCAGATAAAATCTCAGAACTGACTGGGCTTGTGACAACCTGCTGCTTGCTTTGAGCTGGTTTTAATGTATTTCCTTTGGGAATCATCTGCAAAATTAGGGAATAAACTTGGGGTGGGCTCCCCCAAATCCTCACTTTGGGCTGGGGGTGGGGCTGCACGCACCCATCACATTTTCCTGTGGGTCACTGCAGATAAACCAGACCCCAGAAAATGCCTCTGTTAGACAAATTTAACTTCTCTGTTAAGTTTCAGACCACTTTAGCGGGTGTCAAACGATGCAATAATGGGTGTAAATCCCCCTTGTGCAGCTCCTGCCCCGCTGCTGCCCAGAGGTGTTTGTGATGTGCTGCTGCTTTTCCCACTCAGATTTTAATTCACAGCCTCAAATCTTCACGTTGGTGTTCCACGACGCCTCAGGACCTAAAAAAAAAAAAATCAAACAGGGAGGAAAAGATGTGCAATGGAAGCTGGATTTTTGAACACGGGTTTTGAGGAATGTGCCCAATGAATATTAAACAAGTGGCTCGAGCTCCCAGGAAATCTCACTCACCTGAGCTGTTTTCTCTTCCCCAGTCATTCCTTTTCCTTTTTTTCCTTGCATTGGGATTTTATTTTCTGCTGTAAAGGTACTTGGAAAGTGCAGGATAGTGATTTTTTTTAGAGTTGTTTTGGGGTTTTTTTTTTGAAAAGTAAATCAACAGAGCAAGCTGAGGTTTTCCTGAGGAGTTGTTTTTTTTTTGTTTTTTTNGCAAAATTAGGGGATCCAATCTCCAGAAACTCTCGTGGCTCTACACTCCAGCAAGATAAAAGTGCAGCACTGGGCACCAAAGCCCTGCTGGGGCTGGAGCTTTAGGAAGAGCAGAATTAGGAATCAAATCAGAAAATGAGTTTCCCCCTCTGGATAAAATCGTGTGTTCACGTACAAAAAATTTAAAAAANATCCACAAGGTCACCAAAATCCAACTTCTGCCCCTGCACAGGACAGCCCCAAAAAATCACACCTTATTCTGAAATAGTGCACTGAGTGTTAAATCCTTGCACTGGTTTGTTTGGGACTTTTTTGGATTTTTTTTTTTTTTTCTTTCTGTGGCCAGGAGTGATTATTAAAATTAGCTGCTGGAAATCCGTGGTGATTTCATTAATTAACACCTAGCAGGGAATTCCAGCCTGCCTGCTGGGAGGAGAGTCCAGCCACGGGAGCAGAACAGGGAATTATCAATTAATTATCAATTATCCCGTGCCAT